>CM002484.1:286134-365787 GCA_000325765.3 Leersia perrieri | reverse complement strand
GCTTGGTCTTTTGTTCCTCCTTAATGAGATGAAAGTATGAAACACATTTCTCTTGTGTTTCGAGAAATAAATTGAAGAATGCAAGATGGGAAAGAATTAGTCAGGAACAAGTATAACTGAAATTTTTAACGAAAAGTTCTGGTGGGAGTAAATAGCTAACATAGCAATTCACAATTTTGTGCAGATCTAATAACTGGGAGATCCCTGACTTACCGCAAGAGACGTATTGTGTGAAGTAATTTTAAGCTTATACACAATGCCATATTGGAAAATAAGAAATCTGAGGCTTAGGATAGTCTCTAAGATGCGTCCTCTTAATGTCTGGATATGAGCCTGTATTTATACCAAAAAAAGAAGTGTAAGTGAAATGGCCTAAATATACGATTAAATCAAGTACAGAGTTCAAACTCTAAAAGGCAGCAGGTACTGACTTGCTCCTCATCCCACCAAGATTCCCAGCTATTTTCTCCCTTCACACCAACTCCGCCTTTATAAAGCAACCAATTTGTCCAGTCATCAAAGTCCTCAACAGTCCTGACGTTTGGAAATAGAGGTCAAGTGAGAACAACGGAAATTAATTTGTCCAGTATACATGTATCTTACATTCATGCAACCAAAGAGCATTTCTATTAGTACAAATAGTGCATATTTCAGCGTGCATATATTATTGCTCTGTATATTCCTAGAAAGGTACAGTAGTTCATCAAAGATTATGATGTGTTTGTCTCAGTCAAAAAAAAAAAGGTGTGCTATGTTTCTTAATAATAACAAATTGAAAAACCATTGATTCTACAATCAGTGGTGATATTGCCTGAATGCTAGCGAACTCAAGGAAACCAATTCAAAGATAGGATTGCTTTGAACATACTTTTGCCACTCGAAACCAGAAGGGTTGAAAATGTATGGTGCAAAAAGCCAGGATACAACAAGGAACCAGCTACTGATAGTTATCAGAATAAAGGAAGATGCACCGCCCTTCGTGAAGCCATATGCAATATAGACAATGAGGAGGAGAGCGACTTCAAGCCTGAAATTTATGAATATCTATCAGATTGGTCAAGTCGTACAGAAACTAATCAGGCAGACAGGCACACTGTAATAAACTTGCTGATTTCACTTGTTGGGTCAGATCCCAACATGCCCGAAAAATAGAAACAG
Source organism: Leersia perrieri (assembly GCA_000325765.3). Lineage (NCBI taxonomy): Eukaryota > Viridiplantae > Streptophyta > Magnoliopsida > Poales > Poaceae > Leersia > Leersia perrieri. The sequence continues at coordinate 364,629 of CM002484.1, read as the reverse complement.
AAAATACAGTAATTGCAAGAGAGTTGTGAGCATTTTAAAGTAAAGGTATCCAGCATTTCCCCCTACCAATATCGACACATGGGACAGAATCAGATTTTCGAATTTAATGTTGTAAGATGCACAAGGACATATTTCATTCTATCACTTTCACAAAATAAATCATGTATGATAATTCAGGTCGGCATGGGTCACATAATGTATGAACAACATCAAGAAAATGAAATATGTGCTCCATTTCATAACATGAAAATGGCTGCAAATGACTATTACTCATATAAGTTGAATTTCCTGCAAGTATTCAATTGAATGTAGAAATAGAAACTTACGCTTTGACGAAGTGGCTTCGAGAATAAAGTCTGTAATTTTCAGCAAACTTTATGTGACGAACAACAAAACCTCTACCAGTAGCGTGATACTGTACAACAAACCATATGTGAGCAGAATTACCCGGCAAATATGTGAGCAGAATTCCAATTAGTCATGTATGGACAAACTAACACAGCTTATACCTTTGCACCACCATGAAGGATTGTTCTTCCAAAATAATGTGTTCTAGTTCCAAGTGAGAACGTGAAAAACACTGAGCAAAACTGCAGCTGCATTGTAATAAAACTGAAAATAGCCTGCAACAGGATTAAAATTGTAAAATGGTTATCATCTCAAAAGAGAACCATAACATGACTTACAGCAACCCATGAAAAGCACATATCTTTTTTCAAACAGAAAAAAAGAGCACACCTTCAATAGACCCAGTTCCAATATGAAACCCATTATCATTGGTACTGCTGTAAAAATACCAATCTGGACCAAAAATTGAGCATTCAAAGCTGCATCAAGTGCAGTGTTTCCCAGAAACCTAAATTGGCGAGATATTTCATAGTCGAGCCCAGAAAGTGCCTGAAAGTTACAAATTTACAACAGCTAGTGAGAATGGCAAAAGAAATATACAACACAAGTAGCATTCAGGTAAATATATTTGCATCCAGAACCATTACACAATGCAAACTTTAAATGCTTACCAGATAGACCCGCCCGTACAAAAAGACATAGACAGTTAGAACGGTCATCTGCGTCCACACAAAAAAAATATAGTAAACAACTGGTGGTATAACAAAAGAAAAGAAAACTGCAGATAGACAAGAAACTACAAATATGTATACAATGTAAACGTGTCCAATATCCTCTAGGCAACAATACAACTAATGGACATGCAATATCCATTCAAGACAAAGCTTATATGAAGGACATCAAGATATTATCTATCAGATGACAGATTGAAACTCTTGCAGTAATAGAAGCTCTTTATGCAGCAATTAAGAAATCATACAGAGATTACTAGATGAGAAGTAATCTCGCAGAACTTAGCATACTCCACACAGCATTAGATTCAATCAAGTTGGTAAAACTATGTTTTTGCTGAAAATAATTATATGCCCTGGCTCGTACAATTTCGATTTAACAGGTATATGCATGATGTGGATTTAATATCACTGATTATGAGAGCAACATGGCAGGTATCATGTAGGGTTTGGAAGAATAACAGATTCCACCCCCAGAGTAAAGAATAAGAGAACTAGCAAAAAGGAATGTATTTAGCCTACAGCTAGAGGTTGCATACTCAAACCTTAAGGCCTTCTTTGGCATAGGACAAATCCTGGTCCTTCCCTGTGGATGGGGGCCAGGAATTTGAAACAAATTACCGGCCCATTCCTGGAAAGGACCTAACTCAAGTGTATCCTCATAGTCTAATTTAAATCTAGTTCTGATATTTCAATCCTATTGTTTGACCTCAAGCAAACAGGTGTAAGTCTAGGATAGAGCGGTGCAATAAAACCAATTCATGACATATATGATTAACTGCAATTTATGTCTCTTATCCCATCTAGCAGCAACTCGAGCAATCAAATAACAGAACTCAGAGCATCTGCCCAGGTATCGAGTTGAGCAGATCAAGCCTATAGACCTTACTTTCCTATGGATCAAAGGAATTTTGAACGAAACATGGAGGCTTGCTTTCCTATGGAATTTTTTACAATGACTTTGTTTGGAACAAAGGAAAGAGCCTCTCAAATTTCAAAGGGAAGGGGAGATTCCCTGTACTTTCAAAGTAAACAAAAAATGAGCTTCAGCTCAAAGGTAATTTTCCTTCACTTTGTTTCTAGTGTTTGTCTATCTCTCTCTTCCACCCATTCCTATTATCCAAACAGAAAAAAATTACAATTCATGTGTTTTGTATTCCTTAGTTATCACTTTACACCCAATTCAATTCATGTACTTTTTTTATTCCTGTGTTTTTCATTCCTTTATTCAAAATAGGGCGTAAAGATGCTTGACACACAATCATGTATAAGCGGAGCCACACAAGTACACATAGAGGATACAGAATCGGGGCAAGGGGGTGTACCATTGTGCAGACATAATAACCAACGGTGGTGAAAAAGAAAGTAAGCATCCTAAAGAAGTCAAACAGCTGTCCCAGGCGGTAAACATCTCTGCTTAAAACTTGCTCGCCGTTACCTCCAGCTACTTTCCCCTCGAAAAGTGCGATTTGGTTCAAACCAACGTCGCGCCCTTTCCCAACCTTAAAAGAAGCAAAAAGATTGTTAGCTCCTTTTTGGATAACATAACAACGATATATTCTTTTTGAATTACACAAAATGACATATGCACCCATTAAGCAGATGCATACACTTGCACTTCTATAAACAAATAAATAAAGGTAATTTAGTTCAAGTGCATATGCTTATTTGCTTTTACATGGAAAAAGAAGAATTAGCATTGATGTATGTGCAATATATGCCAGTGCCACTTTAATTTTCTGCAATCCACATATTAATAAAAAAAATGTAAATCCATGTGTCATATGCCAAACAATCGTGCATATTTGGAATCCTCGGGACCAATTCATGTGCAGACCATCATGAGTGCACATTATTCATGTTATAACATTTGAAATACAAGTGAATCAAACAGATAACCTGGATATATTCATGATGTGTGATATTCCCCTGGCGCAGAGTCGAATTGAATCCTGAAGATTAAAAACGCATATGAGTCAAGCACAAAAGAGCTCCAATACCATAGTACAAGTGACCCTAAGTCCTAACTACAGTAACTGCCCTATATACTGTGAAAGGAACATTATGTATGATTTATCTGAATAATCTTGAACATCACAATAATGGCACTCAATTTGAGGGAAGGGTGATAGGTTATCTCTACAACAATGAACTTATAGATCCATGCCACCAACACATTCAGATAACTTCTTAACTCAAGAATACAAAATACTAACCAGCATATATATCTTCGCTTATATTAATCACCCGGGATGCTTTGCTTATGCCACCTCTGGTTATATGAAATATGCGATCAAAAACATCCGGATGCCCATAGTGCATTCGAACCCTGTGATAAGAATAATAAAACACAGTTAAGTTCCCTGGAAACTATTGTGATATGTTCATTGTCGAAAGGAGAGATGTGAGAAATTATTGCCCTGCAACTAGCTATCATATGGTTGACAAAATTGACTCACTTGAGGTAAGCAAGAACACGTTGCCCCAAAGTAACAAAACTGGTTTCCTGATTAGACATAAATGATGCCAGCGAAGATACACTGCAGCAGAAACAAAACAAGATAGGTTGATAGCAATAGATTAAAAAAAACAAAGCCAAAAGGTGAACTAACTTAGATTAGTCATAACTCATAAGAATACCTTCCAGTGAACACATGTTCTCTAACACCAAGAATCGTTGGAGGGCGGATTCCATGTTTACCACGAAATTCTTCAAGCAAATTCCTCATCTTCATTGCCTCCTCTAAGTAGTTGTCCTATGGGAGAAATTTTATCAGCCAAGGATCCAAGGTTGTTTCAGTACAAGACACCTTTTTCCAAAAGGAGTGCCCAGTGGCAGTGAGGTTCAATCTATGGGTGCAAATATAAACAATATTGCATGAATCAATGAGCAATATATGGTGGTCTGGTGGATGAATGAGAATATTCCCCTCGTTAATTCTCCATATGAATCAGGATTAGTGGTCCTCACATCTCTTTACAATCTAATCCACGTGTCACATGTGGCAGACTTGATGAGCTAGCATGTTAGCACCTAAAGATGTGGCTCTACCTCATTTAATCAGGGATGTGAATTCCCCATCTCCCCTGGTTTGTAAATGATGAATTCCCTTCTCCAATTTTTCACTAATACGGCCATCACAAAGAATAAGGAAAAAAAAACACATCTGCACAATTTTAGGACAATTTGCCCAGCATGCAGAGATCCTATCGTATGAGAATTAATTGCATGACCCATCAATTGTTCCAAATGGCAAGCAGTGAACTGGATGAGCATATTTTATCAAAACACATCCCATTGAAAACTACACATAAGATTCTAGATTGGTTGGCCATATCATGAGGAATATGAAAATTTATCAACAGAAAGGATAAAAATAACAATAAGTAAACCTGATTCATGTCAATTGTCTGTATTGCATCTCCTCGAGTGAAGATAATAGCATGGTTTTGATTTTCGGGTTTCCCCTCACCGAGCTTGGGATTACCAGGCAGTTTAATGGAGTATATTTCCTACAAGTGCACAGCATGGAAAGCAAAAAATATGAGCAAAGCAAAGTAACACCAGTAAAACACAGACTGACAAGAATTATCCCTATATAGTTCGGACTTGGGAGAATCAAAGTGCACCGCGCGCGGAAATACAATAAAACAAGCAGCAGGTGATGGATTGAAATAGGTCTTAATGCAGACAGCATAAAGTATTGTTGCAACTTGCAAATACTTTGCCAATCTAAGAAAATTATTCTAGGGGAGACAGTGCCATAATAGTTTGGGCTCATAGCAGTTTCTGGGTCTACAAGCAAGGAAAGAGGATCCCAGGACACCAGGAAACAGTAACCACTTGATTCCTTATCACCCATAAATTCTTGTAGAGAGCCCGGTGCAGCAAACAAGCGATAGGAACTTTAAATAGCTGATGATTCAATAAACTATTGTGTAGTGTATATACACTATAAATTTGATGTCAAATCTTCAATAGCATACATGTGAAGCGGGGATCAGAAAAATGCACCATCTAGGGCAAATATCAATAAGAACAATAATGAGAATACACTAACTTGATCTTTGCCATGAACGTCAGCTTTTACTAACTTGGAATGGTACTCTTTAATAGTACGTCCATCGCTTGTCACGTCCTCTTCATGTATGAAAGCAACCCGAAGAGCCTCATTTCTACAAATTATAACAAATGAAAAAACATTATTCCGTGGAACAGATTATAGGTTGTAATAGCAACACTTAAGATAAGAAACATCTTGGGGAATTTAACATAGCAAACACATGACAAAAAACAACTAGTACACACACACAAATGAATTTAGGAATACTATGTAACTGTAGGCTACTTAGAAACTTTTGCGACCCATGAAGCAACCAATCAACTAACCTTTGCATTAAGAGCGCAATATCTGCAGCCTCTGGTGCCTTCCTTTGCTTCTGCTGTCCATATATTTGGCAAGAAACAACATAAGTAAATTTGAGATCTGCTTGGGCACGTGCATCCGGAGACAACTCATAGCCTTGAGTATCAACATATTCAGCTGTGGAATAACCATCTTCAATGCCTGATAAAAAAATAAAAAAGGATGAAGATAGCCCACAATGTACTGAATTTGTCAGCATCAACAGAATACTAGATACACACCGCCAAGATATCTCTTCTCCAGATAACTCTGCAACATCAAAGCTCTTCGATAGTACATCATACCACGCACTGCTCAGCGAAATATGAAGTCAAGTAATATAGCAATCAAATGGAACAAAAAGACATGAAGTTAGAAACGAGAATGAAGTATATACAAGTATGGAACATATATTAGTTGCACATAGATTATTTGTTACTCTATCATTCAATTGTAAACAAAAGAAATGAAACAACAAACTGACCTGTCCTTGCCAAAGTTTGTCCACGATATGATACCCAAAAGCGCAGTTCTAAGGTGTCACTTGGACTGTCCTTGAAATCTTCTTCTGATGACTCTCCCCGACCAATTCGTTCTAAGAAGTTTGCCCACTCATCTGCAAGCCAAATGAAATTTCAGGCCATAAACCAATAAAAGCTCACCGCATTGTAATAAAAACAAATAGCTTTTGACAAACATATATGGGCAATATTTGTTATAAAAGATTGTTTGGAGATGAAAGCATAATCTGGGGAATCAAACAGAACTCAATTATTTTTGTGAAGACATTAGCTGTTTTTTTCCTTTGCAATAATGGTTCTTTAACATTTGGTCACAATCAACGGATATATGCATCACCTAATCTAGAAGCAATCAAAGTATTCACAAGTCCCTGTCATCCACTTACAGAAGTAAGCACTATACAAGATAAATAAGTAAAAGGTGGCTCAAAAACATAGTTTTGTTCAAAAGCAAAAGAATCTTCATAGGCAATAAATATTGTAATAATGAAGTAGAATTGTCACCATACCAGGATAGATTTTTTGAAGATAGAAGAGTATAGAAATGCCATCCTCGTTCTCAACACACAGCTCAGACATGCTATAAAGTACAGTCTCACTGTAGTACGGGGTAAATACACTGTTGCACAAGATAATTAGGAGTCAATAGGATCCTATTCCTCCAAATTGCATGCACTCCATACATTTATAGTACCTGAATGGTATCATTTCAGATACAGGCTTTGCTTCTGGCATATCCATGAATAAAGAGTTAGTGAAAAACTGCAATCTTCTCTGAGCTTCCAGATTTTTGGGAATGTTGGCAGCAGAGTCTTTAACTGTCAAAAGCAAGTGTAAACGCTTAACTTGCTCTCTCTGCAGCCAAAAATAGAAACATCACACACCAATAACATAAAAAGGCTAAGCAAATTTCAGGTATTTGCATAAGAGAAGTACCATCTCTGGATCCTTCGGCCAGTAAATCTTAGAGAATAGACGTCCCTCGTTTCTAGCGCGTAACAATAGTTGCCATGTATCAAACTGTTCCCTGCAGCAAGAAAAAGCATATTTGCAAAAGGAATTAAAATGAAACGTATCTTTGCAAAAATAAAGCAGTGATTTATCACAGCATACCTCAGGTTTGGTGCAAGAAACTCATGAGTAACCACCTCATAAAGCTCACGGAGAGCTTTGGTAACACCAGCTGCACGATCAACAGTTTCATCGCGTATCTAAAAGGAATTCAGTTTAATAAATAAAATGCCTCCATGGTTAATTTGCAAAACATAGAGAAATTGTAGTACTAAATAACTGAACAAAAAAGCAAGGCATGATATCTCTCTGCTTTGCATTTCTTCAAAGTATGGGTAATACTCTTACCAGAAGACCTGTCAAACCAGTGAGCCTTGACTGGACTAATTGCAGCTTCTTGAGATTTATGGTCACCAACAGTGAACCTTGTGCGATACTTTCATTGAGATCCCGGAAAAGCCTTTCAACCCTGTGCATATATCAAGAGAATGCAACTAGGCATTACCATTGAGTAAAGACAATTTAGGGGAAACATGAGACAATGTCAGTATCAGCATAAGATATTTCATCTATCAGTAAGAAAGCATACCAACGCTGCCCTTCACCATCAACTAAAGAGTTTAGAATTCTTTCTGTGCTATAGTAGCATTCCTTGACGGCGTAGGCCATGTATTCATCTCTTGATATTCTGTACCATAACTCATACTGCGAATCTTTACAGTCTATAGCATAGTCATTCGCCAACATAATCTACAAAAGAAGCAACCAACAGATTATAGCAGCCAAATCACTAAATTCTTTTTATTTACAAGATTTATTCTCGTCGCTATGTAGAAGTATCTATTTTCAAGAAAAAATGAAACAATTTATCGAGCTAATTTAAATTAGTATACCTTGCTAGTGAGAAGAAATAATGGCCACTGTACAAGTCTTAGATTCCCACAGTTACTTGGCATCATAAGCAAGTCCATTTCCCTGAAAGAGAACTTTGTCATGGTAATATGGTATTGAAGCCAACGGGATAACTAGATAACAAAAGGATGTAACAGTACCTGTTGCTAATATAGTCCTCTTCGCGTAAGCTCTTAATAATATCATTCCAAAACGGGGAAAATATCGAGGCATGCATTTTTGTAATTTCTGAATCCTAGTGTTGGGGACAACTAAAGCATCAGTACATTCAGCTTAATCACTTGCTGGAACTTCAAAACAAGACAAATAAATCCACTAGCCGATTTTTGGGAAAAGCATGCAGGCAGGCAGCTAAGTGGCATGAATGTGCACTCAACCCCAATGGCTACCAGATTTGGCAATGTCCACCGGTTTTAGGAGTGTGCACACATGCAAGTTCAGTGTACATGTGTGCGCATGCTCCAGGGGCCATTTGGTGCCTCCGACAATATTTGAAGCGTTTGTAAAGGATGCACACAGGTGTGTGCATGTGTGATGGTGTAATTGTGGAGTGCATAGTGCATCCAATGTACTCGCTCAAAGGAAGTCCAAAAATTGTATGACTGATAAAAAAGTGGTGTTCAAAGAACAATATGTTCAGGCCATTTTCGAGAAAAAAATATATTCAGGCTGTCATTAAAGCTAGTCACTAGTAGAGAGAATAATGTAAGAATAAAAGAAATATAGAGCCTCACAAGTTAGGAATGAAACTAGTAACTAGAGACATAACAAGCTAAACTAGAATGGCATGTTTGGTGAAGTTTATTTACCTGAGCAACCGGACGGTTAGATATCCTGAAGCATCAAACAAAAACAGAATGAAAACCAAGGAACTAAAGTCAAAATCAAATTTAACCAGCCAACAGATCTAAAAAAAACTATAAATATCTATAATCAGTTCTTATCATAAGCAGCAAAAAATAGTAGATCTTATAGCGGGAGCAAGTACCTTCGTGGGGAAAGGTTTTTTGCAAAAGCTTCAGGGAAGCTCTCGAAACGCTTATGAAGCATTTCTATTGAACGTATCTGCATTAAATTAGCAAACGTAAGAACCATCATAGGCAAACGTAAGAATCATTACAGTTTGCAAACTACAATGAATATGCACAGTGCACACGGTTAATATGTGCTTGGGAATAGTGGCAGAACATTAAAAAGAACAAAATGTACCTCGCCAAGGCGATCTCTAGCACCCATAACACCACCAACAAGAGCAGATAAAAGAGTATACCAAATGTGAATGTCCATCAGGTATATCTAACATAGAAATAAAACGAATTGATGTATCATTTTCAGGGCTCAATTTTTCCATGTCATAGAAAATTACATGTCAACAAAAAGAAACGTACAGCTAACACTGGTGCCCATAGACTCAGGAGGGTCAAAGCATTTTTGTTTCCTACAATGAAACACTGTCAGTAAGGCATTTACTAGTCAACAATTCATCACACTTAGAGGAAAAAAAGAAGAGGATAGTCTTCTTCTCAGTGTGGTAGCAAATGAGCAATGCTTTTAGTGATTATGTACAGATGCACTAACCACTTGATACAAGATCATGCCAGGAATACCGCAAATTACGGAGTGTCACAATTACATTGGTTGGTTCGACTAAAGGTCGAATCTGCAGAAGTGAATAAGTACAGAGTAAATTTAGATAACATGGAAAAATTATAAATATAAAATTCTGAAGTATATAGTTATAACCACCTGAAGAAAATATGCAAAAGTAAATTTGCATGTGAGTATAACCAACCAAAATACAACATATCTGCATCAGAATGTTTGTCAGAAGTAAATAACACACTATAAGTCCATAACAAAAATAAGCTACGAGAGAATGAACTGCTGGTGAATAATTCAAGGTTGGCAACAACTTATGTAATACAGGTCTGAAATCACAATCTTCACAACATTTTTTATGACTCCCACATAACGACACGGTATTACCATTTTAGTGAGAAAAAATTTATTGGACTGCCATGCTCAAGATGTTAAAATCTGGGGAGTGAAGGGCACACCACTTCACGAGAAAAAACTAGGAACGCCTTATAAATAGTCCAAAAATCCTGCAAAGTACAAGAAAAAAAACCTGATATATTCGCCTATGCTCTCATAAAGTCCCCGTCCAATATAATATCGCTCCTAAAGGCAAACAGGATAAACAAGATAAGTACACAATTTCATAATTTCATAACTAAGGTGCAGAATGAAGATATGTATACTTGGTATATCCACTTGAAGAATTGGAAAAATTGTGATCCATCAGAAAAATTGGAGAGCCTGTGACATGCTGGGATCTTGGCCATTAGTGCAAAGAAAAGCCGAACAGCAGCATAACCACCAAGAACAAGAACATAAATCCGGAAATAAGTTGAATCAGAGTTCCTTGCATTCTTTTCTTCCAAGACTTTCCTGTTTGACGTTCAGCATTCAAGTTAGGTGCCTTGGTTTACAGTAAGAAAACATGAAAAAAAAAATGAACAGATTACTCACACATAAAGAAAGGTCACGAATGTTGAAACTGCAGTCAACCAAAGGAACCGGATTACCAATCTTGATAGGGCAAAACCTCTAGCTGCCTTATATGCCCCAAACGTGAGTATCACATCCAAGCAGCCTACAGAAGAACAGAACCACCAAAGTCAGCATAGAAAATATCCTTGGATTCTAGCGCAGATAACAATTAGAAAAAAGATTTTATTTTATGCCACCCTAATACACGGATATGGATACGGAAACGTGATACAGCGACACGTGATACGAAATTTTCTAAGAAACATAAGTACGGGGATATGTCTATATATATAATGAAAAATACAGAAAAATAGTGCAAAAATAGTTTTCAAACGTAGAAAACAAAAATTAATCACATAGGGGAGTAGACTTGTTTGGGACAGTATGCCCAACTCATCAGTGACTAGAAAACGGGATAAGCTTAAACTGTTTCTTGCATCCGAACTGAAGTAAGTCTGTAAGTGGCTAACGATCCCATACACCAAAGATCTTCTAGTACTCTCTAAAGGTCATACTCACAGAGTGTCAAGTCAGATTGCTGAAGAAAATCAGCACAACCAGGAGTATTAGATGCATTACCACTAAAATCGATCACATCTAACAGAAGACAAAGGGATTCACGGTGGAGCGGAGGAAACAAATACGCAGTGAGGGTTGTGCCTAGCACTAGCAGCGACAGGGGGGCGGGGCCTAGATGCGAGGGCCGGCTATCGGCACCAGGGGAGACGCTGCATCAAATGGCGCCACGACGGCGACCGGAGGAAGGCAGACGTGCCGCACTCCAGTGACCGGCGCTGTGGCGCAAGGCGGACGTTATCTAGCAGCGAGAGCGGCACTGCACTTCTTGCGATGGACGTCACAGCGTTGGGACCTTGGGGGTGAGGGCAACTGGTGGCGGCAGAAGTATCGGGAGCATATCTATGTGTATTGAGACCATACCCTGAGTTTATTTATTTGGAAATCTTGTTGATTGAGGATATGTGTCAGAGCGTATCCGATGGCGTATCCGATATGGATACGTGGGCTGGGAGCCGTATCAGGGTAACACAGGTTTTCTTTTTGCCACTAAGACATACGATTTAACATTTTGCACTGTTAAGCCCACATGTCAGATGAAGCCAGTGGCAAAAATGAGATGAATGAATGGCTTCGCGATGAAACAAAACATATTGACAAAGAAGGTAAATAGCAAAAGTGAAACCATGAATAAAAAATTAGAGAACGTACACTCAATGAAGTTCAGTATGAAAAAGGCCGGTCCAGCACTAAGTAATATTTTGATGGTATTAATGTTTATCTTCCCATGGTGAAAGGCTATAATTGTCAGCAACTGCATAAACATTCAGAAAAGGGGCACCCTTTAGCATCATAAACTATTTATAGATGTATGCGTAGTAGAGTACAATATCAAAACACTGACCAGAAACATTAATAATAGAAAAATCCACAGGCGATGAAAACTACGGAACAAGTGCAGAAAAGTGCGATGCTCAACAAAATTTGTCTTTCCTGTCTGTAAAAAAAAATAAAAGGAGAGATAAGTTTACATAAACAGCCATAGTGCAGAACAAAACACAGACAAACACCCAGTAAAATAGTGTTTTAATTTCGTTTTAGTCAAAATGCCCCAATGTTAGTCATCAGTACAACCCAATATTTTACATAACTAGTTTAATGCTTGTGAGGTTCCTATGGATTAAAAATCCTATCCATAGCACATCAACCTCTTGTCAGAAATCACAAGACATGTAAAATTGGACGGCCAAATTCTTCAGCCGTCCCGGCAAAAAAAAAAAACATGTAACATCATATGTTCTATGGTGACTGGACGAGCTCCACTTTGACCTCCATAATGCCTCTGTTGCCTTTTGCTATCTACATCTTGCCCTCATTTACAGCATCCACAGCCAGTGGGTGTATCTATCTAGCACAGCATGTTGCCATCATAATCATTGCAGTTTTCCTATAGGTTTGCAACTCACACATTGGTCATATTGCTAATCCTAAAAAACTATGCATTATAACTTACTCGTTTCCTCTTAGCAGGCTTGCGCAAAAATTTGGAACCCTCAGCAGGTGGCCAACCAAGATCAAAGCAGGAACGTGACCTAAATATATTCAATCAATCAAATACGGTAAAGCAAGAGATATAATCATATGATAAGAAACAGCACGAAGGCAGAGATTTGAAGAAGAAACCAGAAATATTCATTGAAGTCATCATAATTTCGCCAAGCAGAATGTGCAGCTTTCCCATTATTATTATTTTCAGCCTCCTGTATATAAGGTATACAGTGGAAACAGCTTTAATACAGAAGAAAAATATCAAACATGCACTCATGCAGTCAAGAGTTGCAACATAACTAGCTCAATTTATCCTATACAAAAAAGCTTAAATTGACCACATGCTGAGCACCAACCATCCAACTTCAAATGAATTAGACTAAAATATGCAAGGAATTGTTAAACACCAAATAGTACCAGTAGACTACAGGATACGACAAGAAAATTCAGAAATATCCAACTTAATCCATGATGCAAGATATACTAGCGGGGAATCGATACTGTTAGATCTACCAGAAGCATCATCTAAAACCAAAAGAAAATCAAGATAAATGTTTAATAATGGAACGTACCGCTGCCATGGTTTGATATATTGGAGTAATTATTTTCTCCAGATATGAGGTGGAAGTGGAACTATCATCATGAATGATAATACAGCTCTTGGCAGGTTCAGCTTCAGATGAATCAAGAATTCCATCAAGTTCCTTTGCCATCTGAAAAATATGCTAGCAGCATCAGTAAGCTTCTCGCATTGTACAACAGTGAATTGCTAATAAAAGCAAACGAACTGCTCTGCTAAGGCTGCATCCTTTTCAGCCTATGGACTATGGATAAATGGATTGTCTGTACCACGGTTCTAGAATTATGATTTATCCAAATTTGTTCTACATCGGCTATAACTTGTTATAGGCTATTTTTAGATTTTAAAAACATACGTAGTAATATTTAATTCATCCCTATAAGCAAAAATGTCCACAATGTGCCCAATCATCCCATGTTATCAATCTAAGACACTTAGTTGCTTCATCTAGCACCCATTCTTGCACTTAGGAGATGGAAACTACATGTAAGAGCTCTGATAGAGGAGCAAATGCTCAAGCTTACGGTTTCATAGTGGAATCATACTGACGATCTAGACAAGCTCTGTCCTATATCAATATTTTCACATTATTAAAATATATAGCCATGTCACCATATTGGTGTTATGGGAAATTTTGAGCCTACGTGCTTTACTGATATACCTGTGTATGTGCAACATAGATATATTGAACCATATAATAACAACAGAGCCAAAGATCAAGAATAACAAAAATACAGTCGATTACTTTAGGACACTGTGTCTTGCTCCATCAAAATAATAAAAACAAATTCATGATCTAATATTCACCCAAAATGAGGAACTATCAACAAAATGATTCTCTCCTTGATAACGGGTATTTGTAGAGTTGAAAATTTGTCCAAAAAAAAGTTGCTCACCTACCCTTGGTCCAAAAATCAAGAAATTATATCCCTTCAATACCCCTTGCCTACCCACCCACCAATACTCCTTTCATATTAATGAGGGGGACTTGTGTATTTTCCTCCCCACCACTAAATTTTACTTTGGGGCAGAGGGAGTACATGGAAAGAAAAGGGACAGAAACTGGTAGGCAAGAAAGGAACTCACATTGTGGAAAATGTAGCATATGCATTCTGGAAGAAAACGGACATTTGCAGCTTCACCCCAAATAAGAAAGTACAGAGCAACCAATATGATTTTTCTGTTCTTGTTGACTGCTTCAAGGCTAATAAAAAAAAGGAAATTAACTGAAAAGCGTCCAGTGAATTAATAATAAGCACAGAGAAAAGTCCACACAAGAGATTAAATTACCTGGTCCATGCAACACGTTTGCCCAAGTACCTGCACCATTGTATGTAGTTGTCCAGAACTTTTGAAAAAACTTCTGTCACAGCCCTCTCATCAATTTTCTACAGGAACCACGGCAAATGCCCACATTACAAGAATTTACTGGCAAACATTGCAGCACGGAACTTAAAGGCAAAAAAGAAAATAGCAGCAATTAGCCTATGCAATGTTAACTAATAGTATTATTATACCACATTCATTACTTATGATTTCAATTTTGCTTTCATAAAACATCTGGCCCCTGAGGCAATTATTAGTCTTAGCTATGCTGACTTATATTTCTAGTCTATAAACAAGCTTCTACTTTCAAGGATTCTATGCAGGGAAACAGGCAATTAATGGAATTTTATTTAGACCAGTACGGCCAATGTGGAAGATCAACCGAAGGCTGGTGACAGTTTGGTAGCTGGTAGCAACCGTTATTATTGAGTATGCTATGCTCCATTCGATGTACAAACAACATTAGCAGAGGAAGTATTACGTCAGCAGGAAAGATCCTGTTGAACTAAAAGTCTAGATGATACAATGCAGTGTGAGAATAGGGCAAGAACTAACTGGCTCTGTCCCACCAGGCAAGCTGAGCCGGGATTGAGCATTGGCTAAGGCAAGCACCACATGCTCACGTTGATTGCGAACATTATCTTCCTGGAAAAACAATTTAACCTGATTAGATAATCAATACCAAGGCAATAATATAAACTGATGCTAAATCTGTAGTTTTGTGAAACATATCCTTAAATCTATAGTTTTGTGATAGATTGATCAAAATACTTGTAGCTTTGTCAAATTTAACTAGAAAAAGTGCCCATGCGTTGCA
Source organism: Leersia perrieri (assembly GCA_000325765.3). Lineage (NCBI taxonomy): Eukaryota > Viridiplantae > Streptophyta > Magnoliopsida > Poales > Poaceae > Leersia > Leersia perrieri. The sequence goes on along the minus strand of CM002484.1, from coordinate 349,360 downwards.
ACGGAAAAAAAAATTATCGTGCTTGACGTGTAAAGGTTGTGATGCTAGCTTTTGTGTTTGGCTAACGCCTTACTTCACCCTGACACAAAATCACAATGTAAGTAAAGAAAATTATACGTTCAAGTCACATTACCTCTGGCTAGAATTGTTAAAGGGAACAATATTTTTTAATAATAAAATTAGTTACAATATTTACTTCAGAGTTCAGAGAAGTTACAGCTAATTATTACAGAGTTTGCAGTACTAATAATTGCTAATTACAAAATTACACAGAGTTTTTTGAATGGCCAGGATCGCCTCAAGATTCATGTCAGTACAATAAATGTTATGTTCCCCCTCCTTTTCCCCTTCTACCTACGACCACACACGCAATTGAGCTCGCAGACGCTGTCCTCCCGGGCTTATCCGCTCTGGCATGCCCCTACCAACCACCCTCTACCCTCTCCCACATCCGCCCTCCTTCCCTTCAATTTCCGTACCTCGTCATTGCAAATTATTATTTAATCTGGATGTAGCTTACAGTGAGCTGAATATAAAATCCTGTTCATCCTAAATCATTTCATCGTTTTCTTTCTTAACTGGATATCTCCTGGTTTCTATATTCTGCTTTTTTTTTGTATGTTGGTTTTATGAGCAAGAAATCACTAACTGGGCACAGCCGGATCGAAGCTACTCCAAAGATTTGGTGAAACTTGTGACATTTGATCCTGTACAGAATGTGCACAGAAGGTGCATGCGAATGTCTGGCTGGTTAGCCTCAAGCCATCGTTGAGCCCATCAGGCAACGGTTGATATCGACGGCGTGGCCTTGTGATCATCGTGGCCTCGTCCGGCGTCGACGGAGCAGGCAACATGAGGTGCACCAAAAAACAGCGTACTTTTCTATTTTGTCAGCCACTCGGCCATCTCCTCCTCGATCCTCTCCAAGACGCATGGTGATGAACACCGGAGCCGGATCTATTGGGAACAACCAATTTCAAAGGTAACTGGATCAACGAGGAACAACAAAATCCATCTGCCAGATCCACCAGGGTGGAGGGGAGGCTGCGGCGTGCCGGTGGAGGAGGAAGGCGGCGGCGCGAGGAGTGATGGAGTCAAGAGGGGAGGGGGGCGGGGCGATGGCAAGAAGATGTCGAGAGAGACGCGGCGGCAACTTGCCGGCAGAGCAGCCTCCGTGCTTTCGGTTGGGCTCGTGGCCGTGGTAGGGCAACAACTCAATGCCGGCGAGCTTGGGGTAACTGCCGGACTCAAAGCTCACATCACGCGAGCTGCGTGGTTGACAGCGGTGGTTAGTGGGCTTGGCAACGAACTCACTTCTTAGTATTGGAACTAGCTTTGTAGAATCAAAGTGTAATGGTGTTTTATTTCATCAGAGAATCATCCAATCTGAACAAATCAAACAATGGAATACCGAACATTATGTAGAAAAAAATGAGATTCTGCAAAGAAAAGATTTGTCTCGAGGAGAGAAATACGCCCAAATCACCCTAATCTCCGCTGGTTTTCCCGTCAGTGGGGTCGTGGGCACTCGAAGACCACGGTGGTCAGGTTTGAGCCCGGCCTCGCTCGTGCTCATTGGACAGAGAGATGGAGCAGGCAAAAAGGGTAAGTGCTAAGACGAAGGGATTGCTTGGATATTCATAGTTTCATACTGCTGCGGACAGGAACCGAAGCCTTCTAGGCGGCTGGGTAGCAACAGCGACGCCTCGCTGAGGGCTGGCGAGAGAAGCCCGTTTCGTTCGGAAGCAACCAAACACAAGCTAACACGTGGCGACGGACGAAAATCAGGGTGTGCAGAAAGATGACAAATTCATCTTCAATTTTTATAATAGGTATAGATATATCTCCAAACATATTATAACAAAGCAAAAACTTTTACCAAATTCATTTCCATTTTATAATCTTCAGTGATTCACAAAGTTTCAGAACAATGATCCTACAATCATGCGCAAATTCTAATCATGATGTGCAGGATCTAAATAAGGCAGACTTGTACAAAATTACTAGTCTAGATCTTAGGGCACCTCCAACGCTAAGTGCCTAGGGAGGTGCTTAAAACCATGATTAAGGTAAGCATCTTACGTAAGAGCCCCATGGTCCAATGCTATGGAGTAGGACAAACGCTTGAAATAATGGAATCCAACAGTAGCACCCGTGCAAGCACCAGAAGCAGTCCAACGCAATCAACTACTACACATCCTCATCCTCTCGATTTTGTGGTTCGTCGAGGACCGTTGCAGGCAACAATGCAAGCGCCTCATTCAAAAATTTGTTGGGATTGCGATTGTAGCGTCCTCGAAGCGTCGGCGCCACATGAAGCAGCAGCTTCCTACGCTAAGCGTCTCACCCATCCTACGTGGCCAAAAAAAACCTGGTTTTTTATGTAAGCACCCCAGATTAGCTCTGCGTTGGAGTTGCCCTTATAATCCTCAAAACAATGATTTTCAAATGTGATCCTACATTTCATATCCTGCTAACACAATACTGCCTAGGATAGGATGTTGGCTATGCTAACATTGTTCACAAGATACAACATAAATTAAGAATGTCAATGCAATTGCAAATCTCCAAAAGATCTAGAGGTCCTAGCAGCATATAATCAAGTGAAGTTGTTGCCTTGTTGGTTACAGAGAGATAAGGTGAAGTGAATGATAAATATTCTGTAGTATGTACTTACTATGGAGAAAGGATTTGGCAGGCATATGCAACAAGGAAAAGACACAGTTCAAGCTGATAGGAAAAGACATAGTTCAAGCTGATAGTATTAAAATACTAAGCCAAAGTACAAGAAAATCTAAAAAATGCCATTGACAAACACCTGATTCTAAGAAATGCCATCAACAAGTGCTAGTTCTAAGAAATGTCATTGTACAAGCGACTAGTTCTAAGAAATGCCATTGCCGTTAGGGTTCCATCCATCCGTGCCGTCAAATTTACTGTTCATCCTATAGAATGAACAATGCATTTTAACGGCATGGATGGACGGAACCCTAACGACAATGGCATTTTTGGGACAAAGTCACGTGTACGATGTCATCTCTTAGAACTTGCATTCATCAATGGCATTTCTTAGAATCGGGTGTTTGTCAATGGCATTTCTTAGATTTTCTCAAGATGCCTGGGCCTGAACGGGTTGTCTCCTAGTATAACAATCTGGTAAATATCTCAGCATGCCACACTCTAGCAAAGATTAAAAGAAAGGTGCTGCATGGTTTTCACGTGTTAGTCCACCAGGTAAACAATTCGAGACATTATCTCAAAGAAACCAACATAATGTGGTCAACTAAAGAGCTATGCGGATAGCTTCTTTTTTAATGCACTATTGAAATGAAATTTTGGTTTTGGCACCAAATAAACATAAATTTTGAATTTTCACTAAAAATATGATGATGCAGTCTATATGGTGTTCTTGCCCCCTCCAGGCCTCCACATTTTTTTGACATTACTCCAGGAAAAACTTTTAATTTCAAAATGTGTTACAAGAAACCCAAAAAAAAAAAGTGCGGCTTTTGCTCCATTTCATTCTCCTAGATTTTTCTCATTTTTCTTACTCTTAACATAGGATAAATTTGGAATTCAAATTCTTTGCATAGGGTAAAATGCATCAAGAACTACATCTCAGATTTTTGACTTCTCAGATTGAGTTGGTGCTCAAAGTAAATGCAATTGCACGAGTGCAACCAAAAGGATGATTGCATAGCATAAATTGTCAGGAAAGATATGGTAAATGAATTTTCCTAACCTGGAAACCGAATACATATTGCAGAAGGTCAAAAATATCTTTTTGTCTTAGCTGCGGTCCTTCATAACGAAACCGTGGTAGGTCCTCACAATTTTGAATTGCAGCTGTTGCAGCCCTGACCTAACAGATATACATGAAATCGTAGCCAACACAATAAATACTTTTCTGTATGACAAAAGTACAAGATGATAATCAAAAGAGCTGTGTGTTCTGTGGGCAACAGGCAACGAAATGTGTACCTCCGGGAAAAACCCAATACTATTTGCCACTGATGATGGTGCATCAAGAGGTACAATATTGTATGGCATAAGTTCACCTCCTAAGGCCGCATCGGATCTTTTTATTCTCTTAATCTTTGAAACGAATACGAGAAAAAAAACGCTAATCAATACTCATAGAGAAAATTCCTTGAAAGCGTTGCTGAGCAGCAGCAGCAACAACAAAAGGGTTTAGCAGGTACATGTGATGACTGAAAAATTACCTCGTCTAGAATTTGCCTACCAAGTCTATCAGAAGGTGATTTTCCAACAAGAATTTCCAAAACATCAAGCAAAGCCCTCAAAGTAGCATATATCTTTTTCATTTCAACAGCTCGAGAGCCCATCCTGATGAAAATAAAATGGCCATTAGCAATATTACAGTGTGGGCAAGATGATTTCTGTGCTGACAAGAGCAATATAACAATGCAACATCGTTTTCATCGAACAAGGTTCTTGAAAGAAATAGCAATTGGCACAAATAATCCCCACTGCAGAACTAGCTGTTATGCAACAAAAAGGCACATCCACTGCTTAGTGCACATCAAAGCTTGTCTGTGTAATTGTAGAGAGGACATACTCGGTACTGAAAGTTCCCGACTCCCGGAGCCTCTCCTGCTCGCGTTGCATATCATCTACCCGGCGCCGACTCTTGTACTCTTGATAGAAGTTCCACAGGACTTGGATGTCATTCTGCCGGTCAATTGCCGCACCATCCTTCTTAGCAAGCTTTTGCTGCAGAATGCAATGGAAGCAAGTTAGATACAAAATTGAGAGAGAAAAGAGATATATAGTCCGTGACGGGTAGAAGCATACCTTGATGACAGAAGCTAAACCCGTCTTGAACTGAAGAACACCTCTACCATCACTGCTGGGGTCGAGATTCTGTGCCATTGTGTACGCTTGCTCACAAACTGGAGAGCAAGGAGAAGAGATTATGAGTAGTCAGTCCTCAGTCGGTTCGAGTGTTAAGCCTAAACCCCCAAATTCGGCGATGCAAGAGGAAGAGGGGAGCAAGGGGTTACGGATCCGGGCGACGTTGGGGTCCTCGTCCTCGATGTCGTCGGCGGCCTGCAGGATCTGCTCGATGTTGGTCTTTCCGAGGGAAGGGGGAACGGCGGAGGCGAGGCCGATCCCCAAGGATGCAGCGGCAGTGGGGGCGCGGTGCTGGTGCTTGAGAGCGGCGCGCACCAGCCGCTCCCAGTTGTCCATCACCCTCTCCGGCCGGGGCGGCCTCCGCCTCGACGACGACGCCGACATCGCCAGGCGGCCAAGTGCGAGCCCTAGCTAAGCTTCACAGACGTCAGCGCAGATCTGTGGGCGGAGCGGATTTTTACGCTAGGACGGCTTTTTTAACCATTTATCTTATTCAAAAAATTTAAATAATTATTAATTCTTTTTACCATTTGATTCATTGTTAAATCTATTTTTGTTCAAACAAATAGTTTTACATATTTCATAAAAAAAATTTAATAAGACGAATATTAATTGTGTCAAAAAGTCAACGGCGTCAAATATTTAGAAAATGAGGGAGTATGTAGGACACCACTGGACAACTTAAATATTTTCAAGAGCTATTTTTAAATCTGAACCAGTCACAAAAGCTAGATTGTTGTAACAACAATAGCATGTTTTTCGTGTAGTAATGCCACGAGAGGAGGTGGAGTAAAAAAAATCATATTTGATACATTCTTTAAGTGTTTCCTGAAAATAATAAAATAAAAGATTCAAAATATAATAAAAAATAATTTCTTGTCACTCCCTACTCCTTCCCAACTAGAGTACCGGCCTCCTCTTTTCAATCCAACTTACACCATTTACACCATTTAGTTCAAGAAGTATTCACTTACTTCTCCTAAAAATACATTACAATGTGTTACTCCCTCCGTCTCATAATATAAGGGGACTATTCATTTATAATATTTAGTCATTCGTATTGTTAAAAAATTTATGGAAATATAAAAAACAATAAGTCGTGCTCATGTAGCTGGTTCGCGCAACATTTTTAGCACGGTTCTACATCGGCTTCAATGTGCGACCACCAAACATAGCCAAAAAAGGTTGATAAAGCGAGGAAGGACATATACTGGGCCTGTTTGGGGAGCTTCTCCCAGCTGCCCCAAATGATTCACAGATTCTTAATCTGTGGAGGTTTTAGAAAATAAACTAAAAAGCCAGAAACTAGAACTAGAGAAGCTGAGTTTCTGAGCTTTTTTAAATTCTCAGAAACTGGCTACCAACCGGTTGCTTTTTAGAATCTAAAGCTCCTCAAACAGATCTACTAAATCCTTCGAAAAGCAGGGACGGGATTGGAATGATGGCAGAAAGTTGAAAAAAATGGAATGGGGGACCCAATTGCATTTTCGGTCTTACCTTTTCGAAATGTTATTATTTCCTTTCCTTGGGTATAAGTCACACACTCAAAAAAAAAAACGACGTGTGTGGGCTTGTAGCTGGCCTGGGGTACACGGAAAGGAAACGCGTAACGTAACGTGACTTGCCGACCGCCCGCCCGCGAACACAGACGCGGAGGAGACTTCTCACCTGACCGACCGACCTGTGGCCAAGCGGGCCGGGCCTCTTTCTTATCTCTAGATGGGCCTATGTTCCATCTCGGCTTAACGTGTTGGCCCATGCAATTTGTATGCATGACCCACGCCAACCTGCCCAAATGACAGCCCATATGCGCACACACCCTCTACGATCAATTAATGGGGACTATACGTTCTACTAGAAACTCTTGTTTGAATTCAATCACTTTTTTAATTCGTGTCATATCAAATGTTTACGTATCAAATAGGAGTATTAAATATAGACTGATAGTAAAATTAATTGCTAAATAAAGACTAATTCACGAGATGATTTTTTAAACCTAATTAATTCATGATTAGCAAATGTTTACTATAGCATCATATTCGCTAATTATGGACTAATGCGAATATCATGGACTAATTAGACTTAATACATTCGTTTCGCGAAATAGTCCAAAGTATGAGATGAATTTTATTAATAGTCTATATTTAATACTTCTAATTAGATCTGAAACCAACGACTTTAACTACTGTCATGGGGCGAGGAATCTGCATTTTTTGCATCGAGTATCAAAGCATCAAAGACTTACATTACATTAACTCATTACCTTTGAAAAAAAATACAGAAATAGAAAAACATAAGAATTGGATGCCTTACCTGAATTTATATAGAAATAAAAAAGACAGAATTTATATAGGAATAAAAAAAGACAACAAAGTTTCAAAATAATCATTTGATTGAGACACGGGAAAAACACAGAAATTATAGGCATGGAAAGATGAAAATGAGGTAAAACCTCTTGTTTGGATTCCTTCAAAATCTATATAGGATTGCTTATTCCTTAGGAATTTCATAAGAATTGGTAGGATTCAATCCTTCGAAACCAAAGGATTTCATAAGAATTTTTCCTACAGGATTGAAATCCTCTAAATTTTCTAAATTTTCGATGCATATATGCATCATGCCATGGAGCTTTATTTTCTCCAACTCGATATATTTAAGAGTGAAGATCATGATCATTTGAAGACAACTCAGTTAAGGATACATATACACACATGCCCATGCATGCATCATTACAGATCGAGTGCAAACTCAATCAATCGACTGACTGATCTTTTCCGACAGTACAGATCACACACAACACTGATGACTGATCGATCGACTGACTGACTTATTACAAGTAAGTAGCTAGATTTGATTAGTGCAAACCGATACGATTAATTAGCACCACAAGCAAAGCAAATTAAGCATGGTAGATTGCTAGTAGTAGGTGGCCGGAGGAGGAGGATGCGTCGTCGCCGTCGTCCCCGCCGGCGCCGGCGGCGCAGTGGTGGCTGCACGGTGGGCGCCATGCTTGTTGAGCCTGTGCTGGATGGCCTCCTCGCGGTGGATGGCCTTGTCCTGGTGAAGCTCCATCTTGGCGGCGGCGACCTTGGCCTTGGCGCGCTCGTGGGCCAGCTCCCTCTCCGCGTGCGACCTCGCCGTCGCCACCTCCTTCTTCTCCTCCGCCTTTGCTTTGCTCACCTTCCCCTTTGCCTTCGCCGCGCTCACCTTGTCCTTCACCTTCTCCTTCACCGCCTGCATCCTTGCTAGATTGATAATTAATCTTCTTCGATCCGATCCTTAATTGATCTCTCTCTAGCTATATGGTTTATTTGGTGGATATGTGTATGCATGTATTTATAGGTCAAGAAGGCTATGAAACAGTCTGACACGATCGATGCATGCTCGACACGTTGGGGTACACATGTCCCGCAACATTCTTCTCGACGAATCGCCTATGAAACAGCATATGTTCTTCACCAAGCTAATTAGCTATTGCCACTACCTTTCTGTCGTTCTTTTGCCGGGACGGCCGATGACTTAGGCACTATTTATTAGTTCGTGAAATTTTTTTACGAAAAAATCATATTAGATGTTTGACTAGATGTCGAGAGGTGTTTTTTTACATGAATAAAAAAGCTAATTTTACGGCTAGCCTAGAAACCGTAAGACGAATTTTTTGAGCCTAATTAATCAATCATTAACGCATGTGTATTACTGTAGCACTTATGTCTAATTATGACATAATTAGGATCAAAAGATTCGTCTCGTCGTTTACAGCCTAATGGTATAATTAGTTTTATTTTTTATCTATATTTAATGCTTCATGCATGTGTTTAAGGATTCGATGTTTTTTTTTTGAAAATTTTTAGGAACTAAATAGGGCCTTAGCCGCCTAACTCATTAACATTAGTGGATAAAAAGTTTACAAAGAAAAATATAAATGCTTCGATAGAAGGCTGTCGAACACCAAAGAGGGAAAACAAGCCCCCTCAGCACTTGCTGGAGAAGCTAGCAGAAAGAGTCTCTTTCATGACATCAAAGACGAAATGCTAGAGTGGAAAGGCGGCTGGCCTTTTCTCTCATAACGTTTAAAATGGCGCTTGTAATCTGAATTTGTCTTCTTTCTGCCGTTCCTCTAACTAAAGTAGGTGACACATAACATGGATTTACAACTCGGGTTATTTTCCGTTGTTATCTTTCGCTTTGGTTCGACACTAGTCTTAGCGGTGATGGGAGCAAAGGTCAGTTGACCAAGGATCGATCACTGGTTTCAACTATCGATTCGATCTGTTTTTCTGATTTCAGAAAAACAAGAAATATACACCATAATGCTGGTGGCCGTGTTGTGCCTCCATGGCGATGTGCTTGGCTCTCGCCCATAGTTAATCAGCCGGGCACTACTACTCATACAAAAACAAAATGGTGCATTTATCAGCAAATCAAATTTACACGGCCAAGCAAAAAGGCCCTTCACCATATATCACAATTTTTTCTTTTGAATTTGTGAAAATTTCTACATATGAAATGTTATACTCCAAACAAGAATCAAGAAGCTAGCACCATCATGCATCGCAAGGTTCTTGCTACACTTCCTACACCCTTGTGCCCCATCAATTGTTCATTCAGACGAGAATCATCATCAACCAACTCTAACAAGCATATATGTACACATCACCTGAAATGCCAATGCACACCGCCGGCAACAACAATGGCCGGATACATACAACAACCAACAGACGAACGATTTGCCTTGGTCAGAGTAAAATGGCAACACCAAAACAGCACAAAATCTAGAACACATGCCGGAACTAGTCGGACGCTTTATTTATCACACACCAGCCTCCTAATTCTTCAGGCAGGGTCAGCAATATGCCTTCCCATCACATCTCTCTGCTTACAGTTTCCTTAAAACAAGGTCGCCATGCTTGGCGATTGGCAAATGCCGGCATTGGAGGATGGAGGTAAACAAGAGGACCAACAAGGATGTTGGTTAACCATCCTTGCTCGATGAATCATAAACGGCATCCATCAAGCGATGGATGGTTGAGAGGTTCAGGCCAGGGAACCTATGAGGAGCATCAGGGCGGAACTCGATTTTGACAAATGGCCACTTCATTATCTGCGCAGCGCTGCATTCTTCGTGACCATCTCCAATTGCACAGAAGCGGACATTTGGACCATTGTAGCGCTCCTTGATCCATTTGAAGCACTGCAGTTTCCCAACTTCCCAAGAGCTGTAAACTGCAAAGCAGAAGCAGATGTTTAGTAACCTAATCCACATTTGTTTACATCTAGCTCATAAAATTCATATACTTGCAAGTTCCAAGTATGAAAACAGTAGCCAGCTTCTATGGGATCCTGTGAGCATGGCACAGAAAGGGTATCAATAATTCAAGAACTATTGGTTGTTTATACATACCATTCTCAAATGCGACCACATCATCCAGACGGTAGAGCAAACATTTGGCAAGACTTGGGATCAGGGATCCTGATGTAACTATGCAATTGATGCTTGAACGTTTGGCAGTGGGCTCAGATGTTGATTTGCCCGTTGCTTCTTCCAACAACTTATGAGCTGCATAGCAAGAGAAAACAATTGAGCACAGAAGCAACAAAACTGATTTGCTGAATTTGGCTAAAGAAAATAAAAGTTAAGAAAATGTAATCTTGTTCTGGAAAGTTCTATAGCATGGATACACACAGAAAAAAAAACTCTCGATTATTCTTTCAGTCATGTATTGTGAGGTGACAATCTCCAGTGGTTAAAAACAATAAAACATACGTCAAGTAGAGGGGGCATTATTTTGATACATGTACTGCTAAGCTGTTGCAGGTCCTCTTAGATTTAAATCCTAATAACAATTATATAAGCCATAAACAAATGTTCCAGTACAAATTTACTGGCACTGATTCAAAGTAGAAGGATCAGAAGCATGCTCTTTTTGACATCGACAGTTTGGAGTATCATCTACTACACCAGAGGCGGACGGCCCCATACGGCAGCCTGGTGCGCTTGGCCCAGCTACTTCGTGGCCCAGAAACTCCCTACCCCGCACATGTTGGCCCATAGCCCATAGGATGAGAGGCCAGGGCCCAGAGGCTTGCCGGCCTGTCTATCTCCCTCTTCTGGTCTTCTCCATCCGTCCGGCGCCTCCCGTTGCTGCGCCGCATCCCCCATCCCTCTATCGACTCCATCCCCAAAACCTAGGTCCTGCACCGCCGCCGGCCTGGCGGCCTGCTGCTGTTGTGCCGCATCCTACCGGCCCGTCGCCTGCTCCCGCCTGCTGGGCTGCCTGCGCGGCTGCGGCCGCTGCCCGCGCCCGCCTGCTGCGCTCGTGCGTCTTCTGCTCTACTGCGCCTGCGCCTACTGCTGGTGGCTGGTGCGCCCACAAATGGAGGGCAAGGGAGAAGAGGAGGCGAAAGGGGCGGCAACAGCGACAGTTGATTTCTTTGATTTCTCCTTGTGTTGGTGTGGTTAGGCTGAGTTGCAGTTAGGACAGTGGCTGGCTTTGCATGCTTGCTTGTTCTTAAAGTCTCTCCCATCTCATCCTATCTTCATCCGGTCCAAATCAACGTACTAGTAATGTTTTCCTTTACTTTTCAGGCTATTAGAGGGTGTTTTCCTGGGGATTTGTCAGATTCAGTGTTTGAAGAAATTCTATTTTTTTGGCCTTGACTTCCAAGTTCCAACTTCTCCGGATTAGTTCTGACAACACCAATCAGGCTCTGTTTCTTGCTGGGAATTGGATCAATTGGGAAGCCTCATCTTTGGCTTTCAGTTTCTTGCCTAAAATTGGATTATGACATTTATTTACCGCAATTTGTTTGACCCACCTATTTTTTTGGGCGTGCTCTGCCACTGTACTACACAATGTAAGGCTCCAGCAGATTCTTTGTGGTTGTAAACTCTTATAACTTTGATGTTTTCCCATATTAAGTTCATCAACAGAACTGAAGGCCAAAGTATTTTTCCAATAACAAAAATTGGAAACTAATTTTTAAAATATTAAAGGAAAACAAGTATGAGACTATGAGTCAGAATACCCGAAGAAAGCCAACCATCGGTATATTTGTCAGTCGCACTATACAAATCATTCCAGACTTTGACCATGTGGTGGTCCAGAATTTTTTCCAAGCCCTGAGAAGAAACACCAAAGAAGTTCAATTACTCATTGCAAACATGAAATCGACACAAATATTAGAAACCAGGCTAGCATGGATTTTTTTCTTAATAATAACAATGAAATGAAAGCAGGTCAACTCTACCAAAATGAAGCTGAAAAGTGAATTATCTAATCATGATGCTCTAAAAAAAATGTGCTAGCACGGCTGATGTACAATGCTAAGAGCAAAACCTTTAAACAAAAGAACCTGCATGGAAACACAGTCCCAGCAAATAACTGTGGAGGATGCATCGTTCCAAAGGACTCAATATCCACTATAATCCTCGGTCTACAGTACCTTAGCTTCCTAATACGTAGTCTAAATAATGTTTAGATTGTGCACATAACTCCCCTCCCCTGTCACCTTGATACAAAATTAACCTTCATATTTCCAGAGACTAAGCCCCATTTTTTGCTGTGCATGGACCGGTGATCAATGTAAAACTCACAATCGAGCATCAATATAACTGCTAGATCAGCCTACCTTGCTCAATTATACACAGGCATGTATTTCAGATTAAGAGTGCAAAACCAGAACTTACAAGATAAAATATCTAAAATATAAAACTGGCTATTAAAGATAAAAGCAGCAGCATACTTAATCAGTTAACACCCTTCTACGATTTATTCCTAAACATCATAATGAATTCATCCTGTTTCTTGACACAAAGTCCATGCATTATAGCAACTAACAATAATTTATCAAACACCAGAGAAGTGTAGTGAACCATATCAGATGCTCCCAAAAATATCAGCTCTCATATAGTAAATGGAAATATCAACTCTCATATCAAATGTTCTCACTAAATGGAAATATGGAATGGAAGTGATCCAAGCACCACCCCACACCCATATTTAGAGGTTTACTCTTAAAAAGTACAAACACAATATTCCTGACAGAGGGCATGCATCTTAAGGCCTTGTTTGGATATAATAAAAGGTAATTCTTGTGATACCTTTGTATACTTCTCTCCAATAGCACGGTGTCTGTAAGCAAGCTTCCTTTTATTCATATCATCATAAGGCGAGCTAAAGCAGTCAGCTTCAAAATCATATGCTGTCAAGTCTTTCCCATCATCATATTCTTTGATAGCACTGAGAAAGGGTTCGTTGTAATTCTCAATCTGCGTGTTGCGTGAGAACAAAATGATCAGCTCACAAATATGGCATAAAAAAGAGTAGGTTACCCATGCATTAAAAGTAACAGAAGAAACTTGACTCCAGAGCCCAGCTAGATGAATTATATGAAGCAAGATTTCATATACAAATAGATTCCAAAAGGATAAAAACACGACAACTACAGTGACAAAAAGAAGATGCTGGCATCGGCAGTTCAATTTCTAGAAACACTTTATCAGACATTCAATGTATTTGTGGTAGAGTTGTCGCATCTATCAATCAGTTATAATATTGGCAGATTGTTAAAAGGAGCCGCCACGTTTGCTCTAAGGGCATACAAAGTATCACATTAACCACACAAAAAGAGGAAGATCTACACCAGATTATAGTTGTATATATTGATAGCTAAAAACATTTAACATACGCAATTCTATTTCAAATAGCCCCGCCGTGCAACTTTGCGCGGGAAATTCAATTTGTCCATATTACTGAAAAGGAAAACATTCACATCTATCCATCCAAGAATGTGTCTACAAATATAATAATATGACAAGTAGCCATCAGATAGTAAGTATTGGAGTGGATAGGAGACTGACCTCCTCATAGAAGAAGTGTTCGTCGCAGAGTTCCAGAATAAGATTCTCCCACCGCTTCCCTATCTCGATACTCTTATCATTGTCCTTGAGGCCATCAAAAGCCCCAGCATATGAGCCATCCAGCAGTGACTTAAGCAGGATGAGCGTCTCATCCATGTCCCATATATACACATTCATAATCTCATCTCTTGTGGCATCAACAGCCGAGGCGGAAACAACCTCATCCATTCCCACTCCTGCTCAACAACAGCAGGATTGCAACATCATCATCATCATCACTAGGACAAACCAATTTCATCTCAACAAACTAAAACCTAGACTATTACCAGTACCTAACAAACTGCTATATACACAATTAAACTGATACAACAGGTAGTCGAGCACCAATCATCAAATAAATGACCAGGAAGACACCAAATGGATCCCCAATTCATGCCACGCAGGCTCATCAGGTGGAGGGATAGGGGAGAGGAAGACTGAATAGATTGATGGATGGATACCTTTGAAATTGGAGTCGAACCGGAGACAGAGGCCGGCGGAGCGAGGTCGCGAGCGAGGAGGTCGCGCAGGGGGAGGGTCCGGGAGAGGAGAGCGTCTACGGCGGCCGGCCTGGTCGCCGGCGAGGCGGGCGGCGCTCTGCTCTGCTCTGCTGTGCTGCAGATCGGAAGCAGAAAAGGGAGAGAGACAGTAGAAGAGGGGGTGAGGGAAGGAAGAGAAATAGATGGAGGAGCTTGGGGTATTTTGGTCATTCTCCTTTTTCTTTTTCTCATCCTTTTCATGTGAAACTTAGATTTACTGATTGCATGCCATGTCTTCACATAAATTTTCCTGGCACTATTGAAATCTACTTTTTTTTTTTCAAAACAGCAGATAAATAATGAATAAATTGGCATTTGAAAACATTTTGGGTGGAAAGCATTCTGTAGAATAGGGTAGGTTTGGCCTTACCGTGGCGCGGTTTTCGAAAAATACAAATAGCTTTTTTTTCGCCTGAGACCAATGGAAGCCTTTCTTAGATTGTAGAAGCTATTTTCCTTTTTACAATTATATAGAAGTTGTATGCATACGATACGTGTATACGCCTATCAACTCACAAGTACACACTCTTTATAACATGCTCAAGACCAAACCAATGATGATTAGCTGGTCTTTTTGGATGATCAACCACACACTAGGACTTAGACACGGCACGGACTCCCACAGGGACGACATGCTCAACGAGATGCCAACATCAACTGTCGAGCAAGCCAATTATAATCATTCGTGCCAGCATTGACGAAACATGTTGAGCTCGCTATTACATTGTTTTCAATTACTTCCACGTTTGTGTTTTTTTTTTAAAAAAAATAGTTCCATCTTTGTGTAAGGATCTAAGCCCTTTATCCCTGTCCACAACTCCTTGCTCCTACGCCTGCTCATCATCCCGGATAATCCTATACCTTATATTATAATATAAATTCAATTATTTAGAATTAACAATTCAAATAAATTGTTACCAATAATGTTTTTTTAGAAGTACATGTTGATAATCTCAATACAATTAATACTTCTATTACAAGCTAATTGTTTTTTTTACAATAGTGATTGATGGTTTATGGTATAATATGATTGAAAATTGTCCATTTATGCAATATGAATTTTTTAGGTAAGGGACAGGAGCTCTGTCATTTCATTATAGAAGAAGAGAGTTGATCCAGTTTATAAGAAAAATAGGACAAAAAAACCTTACAACGGCATAGTTAATTAAAGGAGAACCAGCAAAAATCTGATATTTATAATAGCTAGCCTCAGAAAACTTTGATACATGGTCAAACAGGAAGAAAACTCCTAAAACAATACCTTCAAGAAGGTACACGCCGATAGGACGACAAGGTTTAGGGTTTAGGGCCGCTCGATACTAAATCTAAGGTTGAGAAAACCCTATGGGAGAGGATAACGAAGAGAATCCCATAGCGACACCTCCAACCAGGTTAACGGCGCCCGAGGGGCGCCGTCGCTAGCCCTGACAATCAGGGCAAGACTTTCGTCTTAGGCTCTTTTCACTCCCACCAAGTTGGCGAGGATACTATGCAATATGAATTATGTAATATTGATTTACAGTCCTAAAAATTTCAGTCCACCAATTCTATCCACCGTCAGAACCTTCAAAAATCTTCTCTGTTGCAAGTTGCTCATGGCTTATTTAAAACCTTCAACGTCAGGTTTAACTAAAGGTACCTTAATCTGTATGAGCCATGTGTTTGTCATCGACGCGTCTGTTCATCCTGCTGCATTGCCGGATAATTTGGGGCAAGTATCAGCATGGTTGAAGTGAACAATAAATAGTTTGGGTTGAAATTTTCTGGAATAAAAAGTCTAGCTGTACTAAAGCTTATGTAGACTATATTGCCCTCACAGAAAAGAAGCAATCTTTTTGAAACAAAGATGAAAATAAAAGGACGAAAAACAGCTTAAACTGCAACATTACGTGCCACCTTTATTAACTATGATCAACAACAATCCAAATTCAGTGAGCTGGAGAGATAGAAAGAAGGGGAATGCTTGCGTGATTGCCATATTCAGGAAGCTTGTTAGTATTAACTTGAGCTGAACTGCTTTAAGCTTTGTCCTAAGCTAGGACAGACAAGAACAATGCAAAAACCAAAGCGAGCATATCAAGACGATTACACATCGCCTTTTTTTTTTCTTCTCTCAGAATACGTGATATACTGTATAATTATGGTTGTTTACTTCTCTCAGAGGACAAGTAGCCTAGCCTGGCTGTTTTCTGTGCCAGCTAAAAATCCTTGAACTTTTAGTATTCATCGGAAACTTTGGTGATCCTCGCCAAGCAATTGTCCACAGGCCGGGGATGAGGCAGATATCTCACCCTGCATTTTGGATTTGTCCTCGTCAGCCTGCACACAACAGACAACATTCAGTTATACATTTTGTTGAACAAGGAAATTATAGCGTTTTGGAGTTGCATTCTCAAACTGATCCTGGAAGCTACAAGTATGTGTTGTAATAATGATACAAAATGAGTAGAAAAAAAAAATCAAAGAGTGACTTTTTTGTAGTTGTTCAGATAATACAGTACTTAGGCTTATCTCTGTTCAGTTACAACTCAATAGTGCAGAATACTTTTTAGTCACAAATAAGTTAAGACACTTACTTGTAACCTAGGAGAAAATGATGGAGGAAGACAGAGATCTCGAGCTTTGCAAGATCATTTCCAGGGCACAGTCTCGAACCCAGTCCAAATGGAAGGAATGTTCCGGCTCTCGGCGGTGGACCCTGAAAGAAAAAATTTACATCACTAAGAGCACTGAAAATGCAAAAGAATTCAGAAGCAAAAAAAATTGCAGAAGACTGATTTGAATTTAATTTACCTCCCATCTTGATGGGTCGAAGGTTTTGGGGTCAGGGTAAACTTGGTCATCCATGTGCACACTTCTGTACCACAGCTGAACCTTCCAGCCCTTGGGTATCAGATAGCCTGCTGGGTTGTCGATTAATTAGTACAAGATCCATTTCATGCATTAATCACTCGATGTGATCACTAGATTAAGAAAACATCAGATGATGGTGATGATGATTAATTTCCCTCTGAAACGCACCGTTCACATAGACGTCTCTTGTCGCCTGACGGAAGGACACGAAGGAGATGTTGACGCAGCGAAGTGTCTCGTCAACAACCTTCAGATTACATTAGCATAAATGCAGATTTCTTGCGTCAAATCCCTGTGACTGGAGTAGTAAATTTTGATGGTATTCGCTGTCAGTAGAATACTATACCTGGTGGAGGAATTGCATCTTCTTGAAGTCCCTAAGGGTGAGTCCCTTCTGCGTTGGTGGTATGCTTCTCATGATCTCCTCTTGCTCGGCCTGAACTCCAAATCAAACACAAAATTGAGCTTTTTGTGTTTGTTAATCAAACTACTGAAATCATCAAATTTGGAGTGCTATATATGTATTTAGAAGGAGCAATGACTAAAATCAAACTACTACTAAAATACAAAAATATATACTACTCCCTCTGTTCAATAATGTAAGTATTTATTGGTTTAAATTGCTGTTTTGACCAATAATATATGTACAAATAAATTGTTTTAAATAAAAAAGATGCTAGTATAATATTTTGTTCAAAGATAAATCTGTTAATATCATTTTTCATGATTTTTTTTTGCTATTAAGAATCAAAAATTAAAAATGTTTGAACTTTTACTAGTATTCAAAAAATGAGATACCTTTGCCCTTGCTAAGATGTTGGGGTTCTCCTGGAGGAAGACTGTGGCCCACATGGTGATATGGCCGGAAGACTCATGGCCGGCGTTGAGGTACATGATGAGTATATCAATGATCTCATCGTCGGCGAGCCGCCGTCCACTCTCATCCTCAGCCTCGATCAGCCTATCCATCATGTCCATGGCGCCGGACCGAGCAAACCCCTTCGCCGCCGCCGCCCTCCTGCCGTCGAGAACACGCTGCAGAACGGCGACGAGCCTCCGGCGAGCCCTGAGAGCGCGGTGGTAGGCGAATCCGGGGAAATTGATGGCCATGGCCCTCATCCCGTAGTTGAGATCGGTGTAGCTCCTCTCCAATTCCTCCATTGTACGGTCGTCGGCGCCGCTCATGAAGATCTGCACGATGATCTTGAACGTCATGCGGCGGAGCTCGGTGAGGAACCTGATCTCGCCGCCGGACTCCGACCAGCGGCGGAGCGTGGCGACGACGGTGTCGTCGATGAAGGTGAGGTAGGTCGTCAGCGCGTCGAAGCCGTTGATCGGCGCCGCCGTCAGCTTCCGGATGCGACGGTGGTCGTCGTACGGCATGCTCACGAACGATTTGGGGCCGATCAGGCTCACCGTCGATTTCGGCCAACCCGTCACGAAGCTCTCGTCGTCCATCAACACCTTAGTTGGTTATGCAGAGGTCGGGAGTGTTGTTAGTTAGTATGGTGGTGGTATGTTTTTTGTCTTGATGTAATTGGCTGAGTTCGATAAAAATGTGTTTTTTATTGTGTGTTATAGAAGAGATGAGCACCTGCTTGCATGCCTCCGGCGTCACTGCCAGGATCGTCGGGTTGCTGAACATGAATGTCCGGTAAACCCCTGTCCGCCCGAACCTGAAATCGCATCAAAATTGCATCTTTTTATTTGGAATTGGAATCTCTGTTTCATTCCATCAGTATGAAGTTTAATGTGCTAGCTGGTCATCTTTGTTCTGAGTTCTTAGACAGTTCATGTGGCAGTGATCAGTGATGAACAGTTGTACTATATCAGTCAGGTTCAGTCTTTCGGTTGTTACAAAGGACTGAAATCTAAATTGACTTGAAAAAAAAAAGAAACTTTTATAGATGAGTTCTTTGTTACTTCAAACTCCTCATATATGCAGAAGAAATCATAGTATGGGCAATGAAAGAAAGCACAGCACAAGTCCTTTGACATGATGCAGACAATGGTACAGACAAAACATGTTTCCTATGCATATCTGAACTGTTCTTGCAACAATCTATCTACTTGTCTACTTCATTTGTTTTATGTCTTTTGCCAAAAGGCAAGACACTGCATCTTCCAGAACAGAAGGCACTAATCTTGACGAATATGTTATGTGTGGCCATTTCCTAACAGTGATTAAGATATAATCAGCGCATAAGACAAGCACTAAAAGAGACCAAATCAATCAGAGTGCTGAGATTACGTTTGACTAAACGACACGGAGGTTGATGAAGCGCACATATACTAATTTGGAAAGCACTGGATGCTTTGTTTTCAGCTAGCTAGATAATTCCATAGCACATTAAACAAAAGGCAGTGCCTAGTTATGCCCACCGAATTTGTCTTAACAGTGGATCTGTGNCAACGAGATGCCAACATCAACTGTCGAGCAAGCCAATTATAATCATTCGTGCCAGCATTGACGAAACATGTTGAGCTCGCTATTACATTGTTTTCAATTACT
The DNA here is from genome assembly GCA_000325765.3 of Leersia perrieri. Lineage (NCBI taxonomy): Eukaryota > Viridiplantae > Streptophyta > Magnoliopsida > Poales > Poaceae > Leersia > Leersia perrieri. Next base: position 329,682 of record CM002484.1, on the reverse strand, counting down.
TCCACGTTTGTGTTTTTTTTTTAAAAAAAATAGTTCCATCTTTGTGTAAGGATCTAAGCCCTTTATCCCTGTCCACAACTCCTTGCTCCTACGCCTGCTCATCATCCCGGATAATCCTATACCTTATATTATAATATAAATTCAATTATTTAGAATTAACAATTCAAATAAATTGTTACCAATAATGTTTTTTTAGAAGTACATGTTGATAATCTCAATACAATTAATACTTCTATTACAAGCTAATTGTTTTTTTTACAATAGTGATTGATGGTTTATGGTATAATATGATTGAAAATTGTCCATTTATGCAATATGAATTTTTTAGGTAAGGGACAGGAGCTCTGTCATTTCATTATAGAAGAAGAGAGTTGATCCAGTTTATAAGAAAAATAGGACAAAAAAACCTTACAACGGCATAGTTAATTAAAGGAGAACCAGCAAAAATCTGATATTTATAATAGCTAGCCTCAGAAAACTTTGATACATGGTCAAACAGGAAGAAAACTCCTAAAACAATACCTTCAAGAAGGTACACGCCGATAGGACGACAAGGTTTAGGGTTTAGGGCCGCTCGATACTAAATCTAAGGTTGAGAAAACCCTATGGGAGAGGATAACGAAGAGAATCCCATAGCGACACCTCCAACCAGGTTAACGGCGCCCGAGGGGCGCCGTCGCTAGCCCTGACAATCAGGGCAAGACTTTCGTCTTAGGCTCTTTTCACTCCCACCAAGTTGGCGAGGATACTATGCAATATGAATTATGTAATATTGATTTACAGTCCTAAAAATTTCAGTCCACCAATTCTATCCACCGTCAGAACCTTCAAAAATCTTCTCTGTTGCAAGTTGCTCATGGCTTATTTAAAACCTTCAACGTCAGGTTTAACTAAAGGTACCTTAATCTGTATGAGCCATGTGTTTGTCATCGACGCGTCTGTTCATCCTGCTGCATTGCCGGATAATTTGGGGCAAGTATCAGCATGGTTGAAGTGAACAATAAATAGTTTGGGTTGAAATTTTCTGGAATAAAAAGTCTAGCTGTACTAAAGCTTATGTAGACTATATTGCCCTCACAGAAAAGAAGCAATCTTTTTGAAACAAAGATGAAAATAAAAGGACGAAAAACAGCTTAAACTGCAACATTACGTGCCACCTTTATTAACTATGATCAACAACAATCCAAATTCAGTGAGCTGGAGAGATAGAAAGAAGGGGAATGCTTGCGTGATTGCCATATTCAGGAAGCTTGTTAGTATTAACTTGAGCTGAACTGCTTTAAGCTTTGTCCTAAGCTAGGACAGACAAGAACAATGCAAAAACCAAAGCGAGCATATCAAGACGATTACACATCGCCTTTTTTTTTTCTTCTCTCAGAATACGTGATATACTGTATAATTATGGTTGTTTACTTCTCTCAGAGGACAAGTAGCCTAGCCTGGCTGTTTTCTGTGCCAGCTAAAAATCCTTGAACTTTTAGTATTCATCGGAAACTTTGGTGATCCTCGCCAAGCAATTGTCCACAGGCCGGGGATGAGGCAGATATCTCACCCTGCATTTTGGATTTGTCCTCGTCAGCCTGCACACAACAGACAACATTCAGTTATACATTTTGTTGAACAAGGAAATTATAGCGTTTTGGAGTTGCATTCTCAAACTGATCCTGGAAGCTACAAGTATGTGTTGTAATAATGATACAAAATGAGTAGAAAAAAAAAATCAAAGAGTGACTTTTTTGTAGTTGTTCAGATAATACAGTACTTAGGCTTATCTCTGTTCAGTTACAACTCAATAGTGCAGAATACTTTTTAGTCACAAATAAGTTAAGACACTTACTTGTAACCTAGGAGAAAATGATGGAGGAAGACAGAGATCTCGAGCTTTGCAAGATCATTTCCAGGGCACAGTCTCGAACCCAGTCCAAATGGAAGGAATGTTCCGGCTCTCGGCGGTGGACCCTGAAAGAAAAAATTTACATCACTAAGAGCACTGAAAATGCAAAAGAATTCAGAAGCAAAAAAAATTGCAGAAGACTGATTTGAATTTAATTTACCTCCCATCTTGATGGGTCGAAGGTTTTGGGGTCAGGGTAAACTTGGTCATCCATGTGCACACTTCTGTACCACAGCTGAACCTTCCAGCCCTTGGGTATCAGATAGCCTGCTGGGTTGTCGATTAATTAGTACAAGATCCATTTCATGCATTAATCACTCGATGTGATCACTAGATTAAGAAAACATCAGATGATGGTGATGATGATTAATTTCCCTCTGAAACGCACCGTTCACATAGACGTCTCTTGTCGCCTGACGGAAGGACACGAAGGAGATGTTGACGCAGCGAAGTGTCTCGTCAACAACCTTCAGATTACATTAGCATAAATGCAGATTTCTTGCGTCAAATCCCTGTGACTGGAGTAGTAAATTTTGATGGTATTCGCTGTCAGTAGAATACTATACCTGGTGGAGGAATTGCATCTTCTTGAAGTCCCTAAGGGTGAGTCCCTTCTGCGTTGGTGGTATGCTTCTCATGATCTCCTCTTGCTCGGCCTGAACTCCAAATCAAACACAAAATTGAGCTTTTTGTGTTTGTTAATCAAACTACTGAAATCATCAAATTTGGAGTGCTATATATGTATTTAGAAGGAGCAATGACTAAAATCAAACTACTACTAAAATACAAAAATATATACTACTCCCTCTGTTCAATAATGTAAGTATTTATTGGTTTAAATTGCTGTTTTGACCAATAATATATGTACAAATAAATTGTTTTAAATAAAAAAGATGCTAGTATAATATTTTGTTCAAAGATAAATCTGTTAATATCATTTTTCATGATTTTTTTTTGCTATTAAGAATCAAAAATTAAAAATGTTTGAACTTTTACTAGTATTCAAAAAATGAGATACCTTTGCCCTTGCTAAGATGTTGGGGTTCTCCTGGAGGAAGACTGTGGCCCACATGGTGATATGGCCGGAAGACTCATGGCCGGCGTTGAGGTACATGATGAGTATATCAATGATCTCATCGTCGGCGAGCCGCCGTCCACTCTCATCCTCAGCCTCGATCAGCCTATCCATCATGTCCATGGCGCCGGACCGAGCAAACCCCTTCGCCGCCGCCGCCCTCCTGCCGTCGAGAACACGCTGCAGAACGGCGACGAGCCTCCGGCGAGCCCTGAGAGCGCGGTGGTAGGCGAATCCGGGGAAATTGATGGCCATGGCCCTCATCCCGTAGTTGAGATCGGTGTAGCTCCTCTCCAATTCCTCCATTGTACGGTCGTCGGCGCCGCTCATGAAGATCTGCACGATGATCTTGAACGTCATGCGGCGGAGCTCGGTGAGGAACCTGATCTCGCCGCCGGACTCCGACCAGCGGCGGAGCGTGGCGACGACGGTGTCGTCGATGAAGGTGAGGTAGGTCGTCAGCGCGTCGAAGCCGTTGATCGGCGCCGCCGTCAGCTTCCGGATGCGACGGTGGTCGTCGTACGGCATGCTCACGAACGATTTGGGGCCGATCAGGCTCACCGTCGATTTCGGCCAACCCGTCACGAAGCTCTCGTCGTCCATCAACACCTTAGTTGGTTATGCAGAGGTCGGGAGTGTTGTTAGTTAGTATGGTGGTGGTATGTTTTTTGTCTTGATGTAATTGGCTGAGTTCGATAAAAATGTGTTTTTTATTGTGTGTTATAGAAGAGATGAGCACCTGCTTGCATGCCTCCGGCGTCACTGCCAGGATCGTCGGGTTGCTGAACATGAATGTCCGGTAAACCCCTGTCCGCCCGAACCTGAAATCGCATCAAAATTGCATCTTTTTATTTGGAATTGGAATCTCTGTTTCATTCCATCAGTATGAAGTTTAATGTGCTAGCTGGTCATCTTTGTTCTGAGTTCTTAGACAGTTCATGTGGCAGTGATCAGTGATGAACAGTTGTACTATATCAGTCAGGTTCAGTCTTTCGGTTGTTACAAAGGACTGAAATCTAAATTGACTTGAAAAAAAAAAGAAACTTTTATAGATGAGTTCTTTGTTACTTCAAACTCCTCATATATGCAGAAGAAATCATAGTATGGGCAATGAAAGAAAGCACAGCACAAGTCCTTTGACATGATGCAGACAATGGTACAGACAAAACATGTTTCCTATGCATATCTGAACTGTTCTTGCAACAATCTATCTACTTGTCTACTTCATTTGTTTTATGTCTTTTGCCAAAAGGCAAGACACTGCATCTTCCAGAACAGAAGGCACTAATCTTGACGAATATGTTATGTGTGGCCATTTCCTAACAGTGATTAAGATATAATCAGCGCATAAGACAAGCACTAAAAGAGACCAAATCAATCAGAGTGCTGAGATTACGTTTGACTAAACGACACGGAGGTTGATGAAGCGCACATATACTAATTTGGAAAGCACTGGATGCTTTGTTTTCAGCTAGCTAGATAATTCCATAGCACATTAAACAAAAGGCAGTGCCTAGTTATGCCCACCGAATTTGTCTTAACAGTGGATCTGTGAAAGAAGAAATCCCCAACAAACAGGGTATTAACTATTAGCAAAGCACCAAAAGAGATTTGCCAAGAAACTTTGGTGGTAAACTTTGGTGGTAAAGAAGAAATCCCCACCGAATTTGTCTTAACAGTGGATCTGTGGAAATCAAATGGACAGTGGGTGCCACACTAGCATGCATTTCAGTTTCAGTCTCAGCTACTACTACTAGCAAGCAGGTAATGACTGACTGGTACCTAAAGTTGAGTGTGCAACATGGCTGTAATAATCAGTCAATTGGGCAGACTCATGGCCCTGTGAGCTCACCACATTAACATCAATTGCTGTCAATTCTTTGTGCAAATAAAGCTGTGCTGACAATTCTTAATCTGAACCAAAAATGCTTAGACATCACTGAGCATAATAGTACATGTCATAAAGCAACCATAGCTCCATGGTTTGCTGTATTTACAACAGGAATATTAGCTAGGTTTTCTTTTCAGGTGTTTGGTCAATGATTCAGACATATGAACATGAATATGAAGCAGAACCAAACATCAAGAAATACATACATTCAACTTCCTTCATCAATAAAGGTTAAAAAAAGAAGAGAAAGACATGATTTTATTTAATAGAAAAGGTGGCAAGGAGAAGGAACACATGGGTATGGGTATTGACACCAGGGCAGCAGGTATGATGAAAAGGAAGAAGAAGAGCATCCATCCATCCTTCCTTGTGAGGTGAAAGAGGCGGTGGTACACCAAAAAAACAACAATAGCAACCCCCATGCCTTGATGCTAGGTCTAGATGGATCATGCATGCAACAACACTACAGTACTGATGATACATACCCATTCAAAAGGGGAGCATCTTTTGATGTGTACTACCCCCAAAATCAAAAGCAACCCCCCATCTCCATATATTCAAGTGTCGACTGAAATCAAATAATTCTAGAACAAATCCCCAACCAAAACAAAAGAACAACATCTTGATTTCATTCTGCCACTACCCCCAATGGGAATTCTGCCACAGTACGTTGCATCTGAATTGAGAGCAATTTTACAGTATTTGAATAGAAAACAAGAGATACCAAATTTACACTTTAAAAAGAATGATACCTCCCTCCTCTAGGACAGTAAAATAGCTCCTGAATTGACGATGATGAGTTGCAAAACAATAAAAATGGAGGCGAACAGTTGGGGTTGGCCCCATAGGTCAGAGGTGGAGGGCATGCAGTAGTAGTTACGTACTGACCGGCGGATGAAGGAGGAGATGAAGGCGTCGGGGTCGCCGGACTTGAAGGCGCGGAGGAAGGACCACATGGCTCCGACGAGCGGCCAGCCCATCTCCCCCGGCGGCAGCCTCGACCTCCTCTCCGCCCCCAGCGCCGCCACCCGCGCCCAATCGTGCACCCTCCTCACCACCGCGTCCACCGCCACCACGCCGGCGATTATCACCGCCGCCGCCACCACCCACGCCTCCATCCCTAAGATCGCCGGCACAATTGGTGATCGATCAGGGTAGCTGAATCTCTCTATGAATCGATCGGTCGTCGTTAATTGCGAATGAACATTAATTAATTCATTCGAAGCTGCAGAGACGACGAGACTAGTGTCGCCAATGGGGGCTATCTCCGTCTCTATATATATCGCCGCGAGGTATCTACCTAGCGCCAACGATATAAATTAATTAATAGTAATTGTTTTTCAATGCTTACTATACTCCACATATAAAAAGAAAATGTGTGTGCGACTGTGCGTGCGTGCTTTACGAGTGTGTGTATAGTATCTCTATCATTTTCACAAAAAGGGCTTTAATTACTTAATTAATTGAGTTATCGTCGTCGATTTCATAAAGGAAGAAAGAAAGAAAGAAAGCGATTAGCGGCGACAAGCACGCATGGACATTGGATGGCTTGTGTACATTTCATTCTGAAACTGAACCTAATTAATTATAATCAACCTTTGCAGCTGCTTGGTTATTCATGATGAGCAGTCCAAAGATCCCTTTGTACTTGGTTCTTGGACTGTTGTGGTGTGGTGTAGATCGTTGTAACTTATCGCCGGCTTTTCTTGTACCCTAGCTTGTGTACGTATAAATAAACTAGTGCTATCGGCAAAACGTACTTTATATGGTTTTCATGTAGTACGTTCCATCATTCGATCGTCTCCATTTATATAGTTTTGTATGTGGCAAACGTCTCCATGTACATGGCCACACACGCCCTCTGCCCTCACCATGCTCCAAGTTGCCAATATGCATGTCGATCTACTTTTGCATTTCCTGTATAGTGGTTGCAGAGTCCATTTCATTCATCTTGTGCCTCTCAACCAGCTCACTGAAAAACGTCATTTGCATGCATGGAATGCACTGAATTTTACATATTCTGATCGAAAAAGAACATTTTTATGAAGAAGATGAGCTATATATATTGCTATATCTGTTGTAGTAGTTTGTTCCTGCTCGAAATGGGATCCTGAATGAATGTCTGATTGACTAATTACCTCTTCTGGATCGGTACTAAAGCTTTTACCGGTTTGGCCTAAGCACGCATGAAATGCGCCTAAATTTAGTAAGGATTAAGGAGTGATTACCTCATGCTTAATTTCACATATTAACATCCATGCATGTGTAGATAAGAATGGATAGGATCAATGGCAATATGGCATGCGCATGCTGTTCTGAATTTCTGGACCAAATCCACCCATTAATTCTCCAGTGACAAGATAAGATAGGATGGTTAGTCAGTTTTAACCATGCATTCCTAAGATAATGCTGTCCGTCCATAAAAGATTACTTTAATATTTACATCATGGTAAATATATTCTATGTATTAACTGAAAATAATTTTCCCCTTTCTGCAGTAGTACTTAACTGTGACTCCGTACCAAACATGACCATCTCCAATTCTCCATTCTGAATCATTGAGGGATTTGAGATGATCGGTTCAGAAGTATTCAGAGGATTTGGGATAATAAAGCTACACTAACTAGTGCAGGCAGGATCTCTTTCTTTCTTTCTAGCCGGGTCCCCTATAAATTTCTTTTTGAGAAACATATATAAAGCTACTCCTAGAAAAGATATGGGTACCAGCAGCACCAGTGATGAGATGAGACTGACTGGCTGACAGACTCACTCAGCACGGATCACAGCGTCAGAGAGAGATTCAGAGTGCAGAACGCATACTGAAGATGAAAAGATGCGCTGTCTGTCTGTCTGCCTGTCTGAAACACTGCATTATGGAGTAATATTCATCACGCATAGAGATTGGGATCAACTGCATGCAGCAGTGAGCAAAGCTGAAGAACTGTTCAATTTTAAGTTTAACAAGAACAAGAAGAAGAAACTCTGATTGTGCCCTTGTGGGGAAGGGGACGTTGGTCAACAACTACAAATGATGCTGCTACTAGTTGCTATAAAGTCTGTCATCTGACTGTGTAGCTCTGTTGCATGCAGCTAGCTCAAAAGCGATCCAGACCAAGAGAGATTCTCCAGCATGTCATCTCTCCATAAAGTTTTTATTAAAACCTATCCGTCATAACGGGTGCGATTACATGTAAAGGAAACTTGTCCGTCATCTGTATTATTGTTTGGCAACAAAATACCCGGATATTCAGAACGTGAGGCCTACCTTCATTTTTCTCTCACAGTAAATTTCCAGTATTTTTCCAGATCGATCGAGTGCAAGGCTCTTCTTAACATGTGTGCACAGAAGCCTTTGAAGATACTGAACATCTATCTCTTAACATGTTGCTTCATCAACGAGGTGTGTGCTCTGCTAACATCATGGTACAACTTCACACCTCAACTTTCGGACTTCGCTTCGATTCCGGACTTGTGGACTTCTGCTTCTCAACTTCACAAAAATTCAAAAAACAGGTTTTTAATGGTCACCGTTGGGGCTTGGTGGCATATCTGGCTAGAAAGAAACAGAAGGGTTTTCTAGGACGCATCAAAAACATCTTTACAAGTTGTTTTGCTGATCAAAACAGACATTGACTTTAGAGCTTGGGCGTTTAAACCCCCATGAGATTTTAGATTTTTGCTTTTGCATCTGTAACTAGTTGAAGTCCTCTTTTCTTCTTTTAGCGCCCTTTGGGGTTGCTATTTGTTTCATCTTGTAAGAATTTCTTCTACCCCTAATATATTCCGGCTCTTGCCATCGTTACCTCAAAAAAAAAAAACTTTATTCACCTCACAAGGGACACATTATCCACCTCACAACGTACTCTTCCTTAGTCCTATTGTTCACATTAGCAAGTCAGTACTATAGTCCTTAAGAAATATATAACTGTGCATATATTTTGCAATGCACTCCTTTTAGTCCATAGATATCTAGCACACATGGTTTACTCGTTCCATGTCCCCCACCGTGATTAGCAGGTGCGTTTGCTTTCTAACCTTGAATTAACCTTAGTTCAATCTGTTATAATGTTGTTTATAACTAGGTCTAGGTCATATTTTTTTTTTTCACTTTGGCAGCTAGGAAATACACGATGTCCTTTTTAATCTTGTTTATAACTAGGTCGTATTGTTTTCACTTGCAAAATGCCATGCTTAATGACAACATTTTCCTCGTTCACTGCTCAAATGACTAGTAGGTCATATTGTTTTCCATACGTGCGCACAAAATTTCAGCAACCACACACGTCTCTCTAGATCTATCTCTCTCTAGACTCTAGTACTGTCTCAATAGCGTACATGTGTGCGTATATATACCGGCCGTAAGGGTCGATTAATCGAGCTTACTACCTTTTAAAAAAACGTGGTTAGCTTCAGGCACACAATTCAGACTTCGTTCAGACAAAGAGCACTCCTAATCAGGCGCATCAGAAATATCCACATTAACAAAGCCGTGTAGTAATGTAACAGGCTAAAAGCAGCAGCCTCCTTTTGACTTGATTGGTGAGACTGAACGAAAGAGAATCTAGCTGGATAAAGGTGCATGCTCCTCCTACTGCTGCTGCTGAGAGCCTGAGATAAGTTGAGTGCATTGCTCCTCCCATACTCCCATGCATCTCCCATAGCCCCATGCGGCCATGCATCTTGCAGAAGCTGAACTGATCAAGTGAACATGCATCATTGTACAACAGAGAGTCATTTTTGTTTGACTAGCTACTGCTCCTTCCATTCAAGAAATAAGGATTAATTCTAGTATTTAAAACTTATCCAACAATATAGAAATTCATATACTATTTCGATATTGTCCTATGAATCACCTCCCATTCAAATTTCTTTCCATGTTACCCACTCCTAACTATCACATTAATTAAATAATCTTTTCTCTTAAACCCAAATTTATTCTATAAACCTATATATGATTCTTATATTATAGAATAGATGGAGGGAGTACCCGGCTTTTTTAAAGTACTTTTTAGGTGATTTCGGTCATTGAGAAAGATGATGGGACGTGCCATATTTCTTATCATTAAATTGATAACTCTTGGTTGGTGCTTTACTTACTAAGGGGTACAAAATTTGACACTAGAAAAATTAGAGTACATTTCAAAAAACTACAGGTATTTTGCACAATTTATCACAAAACTATAGAATTAAGACCTTGTTTCACAAAACTATGGTCCACACATTGCCACCACTAGCCAATAAAAATTGCCACACTTGTCTAAGTTGAGGTGAATAAATTCTCCACCACACTTTTTCATATCACTAACGCGTGGGACCAAGAAAATCTTGCCACAAACTGTGACAACAACCAAACAATTGCCAATTTAGTCAAACTTGCCTAACCTTAGACATGACAATTTGTGGTAAAGTGTGGCTTGCAACCAAACACACCCTATATCCCCCAACAACCCTCGCCCCCGCACCCACTTGGGCCTCACTTTCCATCGTTGCTGCCTTGAGACCCTGAATAAAAGAAGAGAGGTGCTTCTCATATGGGAGAAAGGAATTTAACTGAAATATGTGAAAATTTCAGGTGATTGAAAAAAAATCTAGCAGTTCCTAATCACAAACACGACACATGGCTAGATAGATATATAGTCCATATAAATGCATGCACGGTGGCATGCAATGCAAATCATAATCGAAGGGGGATGGTCAGTGCTATGTTCCTGTCCAGGGGAGCACAGCACCCTGAATATCAGCTGATGAGCTGAGTGGTGCATGGTCAGGATAAAACAAATCCATTTGGTTTGCACTCATGCATCCATGCATGTCTTGCGGCTGTGTGTGCGTGATGCAATATAGGAGTATTACCACATGCATGCATGGCCACTAATAAAACACTCTCACTTGAGTACTTGACTAGAGAGTTGAGAGAGATCGGTTCGTTCGTTCAGTTATCCTGGCCTTGGCCGGCCGGCACATACATCTTATCTCTACATTTGTGCTTGGATCAGATCGCAACAAATTAGAGGAACATGGCGATCGATCGAGACAATTAGAACATGGATCGATCGAGACCTCCTTCTGTTCTACATCATAATCCTTTTTAAAATACTGTTTTATAAACAAATCCCTAGAAAAACTTATTTTAGAAATGAACCTTTTCGTGACACTAGATTAGCTGATGTAGTAGTCCTAACATAACGATGCCAGCCATGCTGGTGCCGAACAACTTGTCCTTACGGACGCAAAAATCATCAACATGAAGGGGTTAAGTGTCAGGGACATTGACACCAAGATCTATTTATAAATAAATTGTTTACGTTTTAACTCTCATAAGGACATTTTTATAAAATAATTATCTATAAATAGATCTATAACATTAATGGCGCTTACGCTAAACTCTTTCATGTCAGCAATCTTCATGTCCATGGGGACAAGGAGTCTGGCGCCAACATGGTTGACGACGTTATGTAGGACACGACGCCATTGACGCTTGTGTCATATAAAATGTTCATTTCTCCAATAAGGTTTTTGAGGGATATGTTTATAAAATAGGTTTTTCAACAGGAGTAAAATGTGAAAAATGCAGGGGCTTGCTTGGTCCGGCCGACTGCCTCCTGTACTTGATCGATGATGTGCATGAATGCATGTGTGTCATCGTCGTCTCCGGCCGTCAGATCAATCAGACTACAGGGTTGTGATAAAGCAATGCACAATAACGAATATGAAACAAGAGTGATTAGTTAGTGCAACACGCCTAAATGTTACTGCTTCGCGATAGATAGATGGATGGATGATATATATCGTGTGTGTGGTAATAGCGGGAGACACAGGTACAGCGTTCACGCATGTTGGCCGCATGCACATTAATTGAACTAAATCCACCCAGATTTATCGGCTGTGGACTGGAGGAGGCAACTGCAGTACGAATATCGATCCTAGATGACTCATATAGACATGTAATAGTAATTCGATAATCATATAAGTCAGCAGCAGTAGCAACATCAATGAGAAGAGTTTAATTCTCCTCTTGTCCATGAAAAATAAACCTAAATTAGATAGGAGTATAGGACGTTTCATAGTACGATAAATTTATACAACAGTTTATTTTTATATCCAATTTGGCTGTGTAGATGTCATAGTGACGTGTAACAGGTGCGTCACTATTTAGTGGTATAGATCCAATCTAGATGTAGAGGCCATAGCGACATGCATGGTAAGAACGATGTGTATATGTATATGCACATAGTTTGCTTGGAGGGTGGGGGGAGGGAGGGGAGAGAGTTCATCTATGATTAGAGATGATTTTAGACTCAAGAAAAAACTCTCTTGTTATTATATGGATTGTTTTTCTTAAAAAATAATTAGATAGATTAATACGTGATATATTTGCAAACTTGCAATTAAGTTAATATTCGGCATTTTTAAATTGACACTTTGAATGATCGCTGCAGCAAATCTTTGAATGATCGCGAGTCGAATCGAGTGGCGACCAATGTACATATGCAACCAAATTAAGCTTGCTTAATCGAGTCGACAATGGCCGGCCGGCCTCGATCCTTTATGGGTAACACATATAATATACATGTGCATGCATCAATCAAAAAAGCTACTAGCTAGCTAATTGTCAATTGCCTTTTCTTTCTTTGTTGCGCATGATCGCGAAACGCACGCAATTGATCCCCAATTCCCCATCGTCGTCGTCGATCGCCGCTGCCGGTCTTAATCGCTAATAGCTGACCATGCTTTGCTGCAACTTGCCGACACACACATTGATAATTTGATCCAGGGACGACGACGGCGTGTAGTAATCCTAATCCATCCATATCTGGGCCTAAAATCGAGTAGTTTAACTGAAGTAATGGGCCTGGAATAGTATCGTGGCCCAATTAAAACTGGCAATAATGGTCGGCCTGAAATAACTGGCCCAACTTAAGCCCAGTGGTCCGGCCCAACCAAGCTAAACCAATCCTAGTACACGTGTCTGCAGTGAAACACGTGGAAAAATGACACTAACTTTCTCAGTAACAAGTTGAACTTTAATAACCATGAAAAACAAGATGTACCGTTCCTTGGATGTTCTTTTGTCACACATGTATCTTTCTTTCTCAAGGTGAAATCTAGTACAAGCACAGTATTTTTCACAGTTCACAACTAAACCGAACGGAATCAGCACAACACATCATGTATATACCACTACTAATTCAGGAGTTCACACACCACACGTTTTTGCTTTTTCTGCGATCAAGTCATCTTCACAGCTCACATTAGATTGACTACTAAACCGAATTGAATTAACACAACACATCGTCAACTTATATGCTACTAGTTCAGAGTTCAGACATCACAATTCTTTGCTTTTTCTGTGATTAAGTTGCTCCAGCTTCTTTAGGTGTACCACACACAGTCACACATACTGACACACACAGATCATGTCACTTTCAGTTTTACAGTCAATTCCTTGCCTCTTGAGTTCCAAAGCAACCTGGCAAATAACAAACCAAGTCATTGCAGCAAGCTGTAAACTAGCAAATGGTTAGATGATGTAAGCTGAATCTGCTGATGGAGGTTGCTCACCACAGCACAAATCAAAGAACCAACGCTTGAATGGATTGGTTGGTGCTCTGCTCAAACCACTACCTTGCTGGTCAGCATGATTTTCCTACATAAAAAAACACAGCAAAAACGTCAAACTTCTTGTTTTCTATGCAGCTACAGATGTTACTTCCACTATATATAAATCATGCTGTAACACCTCCTTAATAAAGTTCGGCCGGTGTCGTCACCGGCACGGCGACAAAATGCTTCCACTATATATAAATTTCAGACTATGCAATCAAATATGAGGGGGAAAATGAGCATTACTTGATTGTTCAACTGAGAGAAAATGGCCTTCACGTCTTCGAAAACTTCATCTGCTTGTTTGGTACCATCAACCTGAAGAGGCACACCATAGTTAATGACATCCAAAGAAGGAAGTATTCCTCATTATTTTTTCAGGAATACGCAAAAGAATTCCTCATTATGACAACTGGAGACCAAATTGTTCTTAGTATAGGGTATCGTATATGTGGTATGTGCAAGTAATGACTGCTTGTTGAAAAGTTCAGGTGCAATGGAAAGTGGTTAACAAGTACTCCCTCCACTCTGATAATAATTGATGTTTTCGACAAGGATGTGGTCTTCAACAAACATCTTTGACCATGTTTTTCTATTATAGTATATATAGAAATATCAATAAATATATAGTAAATATATGAGAGCAATTTTACAGTCCTTGAGTAGGTACCAAGAGATACCAAAATTTAGTGTAAAATTTAGTAACTCCTAGTATCTAAGATACTAACATATACCAAATTTACACTAGAAAAGTGGTACATTCTTAAGGACTGTAAAATTGCTCAATATATGTTTACATTAAAATATTTTTAAGATTAATATATATGTATGGTTTCTATGTTTTTAAATTAAGTACTTCAAAATTATTTGTAGTCAAAATTTTGCACGTTTGATTTTGGTCTTGTCCAAAACGACAAGTAGTATGGAACTGGAGGGAGTAAGAGTTACCGGTAAAAAAAAGAAATACATTCAGCTATATTTATTTCCTCAAAAAAAAGTCAACTATATCTAGGTACCATGTAAACACCTTAACATATCCCTTATCAGTTGTATTAATCATGTCTGCATCATTTATTAAACTATCATTTCATCACGTCATGTTGTTCATAGAAGAACATAATTACCTTACGGAGTTTCCCCATTTTCTCATAGTACTGTATAACAGGCAGAGTTGACTGCTGAAAAACATCAAAGCGTCTCCTAATAGTGTCAATGTTGTCATCATCTCTTCCCTGAAGATTGAAAATTTCAGTGATATCCCAGATTAACCAAACGAAAATACATGCTGGGCCCAAGCAATCACAAATTAAAAACCTGGTTTCGGTTTAAAATGCGCCGCTCCATCTCTTCCTTGGAGCAGTCAATGAACAATACGAACTCTGGCTCAATGTGAATCTGATACAAGAGAAGCACTCATTGTGAAAATGCAGGGCAAAAAGATTGTGATACTGCGCTTTTTAGCACTACTAGGTCCTTTTGGTGTATGTATTATATTGCTGTACTTTTTAGCACAAAAAATAACTAAAGTTTGGACAATAAGACAAATAGTCTTACGATTTTTTCATACGCCTGACGGTTCTCTTCATTTCGTGGAAACCCATCAACAAGGAACTTATCATTTCCACTTTCACGCATGGCCTTTAATATTAGCTTAACGATGAGATCAGACGACACAAGCTTCCCTTCATGCATGAGATTCTTGATCATTGTACTGATCGAAACAGCCATATGCCAAAACAGATAGCGAGATAATCAATCAGATCAGCAGCTAATGGAACATTAAAACCTACTACCAGAAACAAGGACTGGACTAGCTAAGTAATCCATCCAGTTTTATATAGATGACGTTGGTTAGCTCAAATTTGAGCTAACCAACGTCAAATAAAAGAAACCAGAGGGAGTAGTTATTATTACCCTTGTTCAGTATCAGATTTTGTTTCTTCACGAAGGAGATCACCAGCGCTTAGATGTGTAAAGCCAAACTGCTTCACAATTTTGGCACATTGAGTGCCTTTGCCACTGCCAGGGCCGCCTGTGCGATTCAGAAAAATGCACCGATTAGATCAATGGAGTATGCAGTCACAAAATATGAAAAAGTTTGTAGTAGTAGTAGTAGTTTGATTTGAATAGTTTAAAACCAGGCATACCTATGACAAATACAATTGTTATCTTTTTCCCAGGAGGAAATGAGTCGGCGTGATTCTGCATCAACAACCAGTAAAACATCAAGGCATGAATATGTACTTAACTTGACAAATACGTATATCAGGGCAGAGCATGTGGACAACAAGGAAAGATGAACAGAGAGAGGAAACTTTACAGACAGAAGTGACCGTAAATTTCTATTGTAACAAATCAAAATGATCCTTTTGTCATAAAAGTATTCTTAGTTTTGATATGATCAGTAGGAAAGAAAGTTACAGTTAAGCATATCTCTTTACATATGATCTACCAATTTCCGCAAACTGTTTTGGTTATAGCCAGGAAAAGAGGCCATATTTCCCCTCATACAAAGAAAGCATGAGATGAGAGAGTTGCTACCTTGTGTGTATGTGCCATCTAGGCCTGTCTTTGAAACGATGAGCCGGCGTTCAAGCTGAACAAATCCTGAAACACAAAATTAGTTACTTGCCTATTGTTACGAACAAAAGCAGAGAACCTCACATGTTACTCTCCAAGTTATGAACAATAGGCAAATAAGTCATCAGAATGCCACATTCTATTTCTATGTAGAGCCTGTGTGAATGTGATCACATAACTAGAGTTGAAAAGCAATTTGATCACTGCCTTTTTTTTTTTTCTGTCTAGAAACTTCAGCTTAGCAGGAAGCCAGAAACCAGCAACAGGTGACACCTAGAAACTTCAGCTAGTTCCTCTAGAAATTTCAAGTCGACAGGTGGAGCTATCAGAATACTAAAATATCACAAGAAGCTAGATAATTAAGATTTGTGTTAAAAAATCAGATAACTACTACTAGTCGTATCCAAGAAATCAATCGGCATGTGAAACAAAACAAGAACTCTGTTTTGAGATGGAAATATATTCAAACAGAATATGAGGAGGAAATAATCAAAACAAGCTAAGCTTACCGGCGGCGCAAACAAACAAGCAGTAATTAATGGATGAGAAATTAGGTGCAAGAGCAGGCATGGTGATGCGGAAATTAATTAAGCTATTACCGGCGAAGTGTACCGTTCTTGGCAATGGAGGATGTGAGGAAATACTCCTTAGATTAGATAGACACAAGATGTCATGCAGCAGCGATGCCCTCGAGAAGAAGCAACGAAAGCAAAGCAGAGGCAGCTGATCAGCAGAGCCAAAAAGACAAAAGAGTGGAGAAGAAAGAGACGCGGCCGGGTAGAGATTACCGTAGAAACCGAGAAAGAACATATATATATAGATTGTGTGTGTGTCTGAGAGAGAGAGAGAGAGAGTAGACAGGATTCGGATTCTGAGCTGCCAAATGCAAATATGCAAAGGCAAGGGGAAAAGAGGAGACAGGAATCCGGGACCATGAGGAGCAAATCAACTCTAGAGCTCAATGTTAATTTCTGTTGCAACGAACGATGGATGTGAACATGATAGCCTTTATGTTACTGAACTATATATGCATATCGGTTAAACATTATTCCTTACTTTTTACCTTTGTATCATGCATCTTTCTGATCATATGAATGGTTACAGTAGTACATGCCGTTCAACTAATTAATGAGAGCTGACGCATACAAGCTACTTCAAACACGCACCCACACACACACTGCCAAAGGTAGATGAGCTTAGTGCCAGGAGGTTAATTAGTTTGGAGTTTGAACACAAAGCCTATACCAATCAGCTATGACCGTGTATAAATAAGGCCATACCGAACTGCACGTCTGCACATCGATCTGCACTACTCGCTGCACTTACTAGTCTTAATAATAGTCTTATTATACTACCATTCTACTATATAAAGTATATTGTGCTGAAGTAGCTGATCAGTTGGCTCATCGATCGATCATCAGCCTCCTCCATCTGAAGAAAATGTTTCCCGACGCCGCCTCTCCCGTTCGACGCTCCATTGGTATGTCTCATTCATTTCTTCATCCTTGTGTATATATTTATAATGTCCATGTATCAATCCATCATTCATTCAATTCATCTAATTGTTGGTAGAGATTAAGATAATGCCAGCGATTCAGAGTGCGTTCAAAGAAATGGTTACGATGCCACTGAACTCGCTGGCGTCGGCGAACGCCGCCGTGGGCATGTCCACGGCCGCCTTCGCCGTCTTCGTCCTCGCCACCGCCGCCGGCGACCTGCGCCGTCGGCGTCGGCGGGGCGGTGTTCCTGCGCGCGGCGGCGGCGCTGCTGCTTCTGTCGTCGGCGGCGCAGGCGGCGGCGGCGACGGGCGGCGGCATCGTGGCGACACTGTTCGCCGTGGTAGCGCACGCCGTCGGCGCCTACAACGCTTCGCGCATCTGGGAGATGTTGCCCGCCGCCGGCGGGATCTGCGGCGAGTCCGGCCACGGCGACGAGCTTTCCGGGCATTATTTCATGCTCGCGGCGACCATGTTGTTCTTCTACATCATCGGCTTCTTCAGCATCTTCTTCCACATCTTGTACATGTCCACATTCGAGCTCGGCGACGGCAAGGCAGTGATCGATCTTGCCTAAGTTGCCACCGTGGTTTGCAATGCATTAGTAGTAGTACTACATTACTAATGCAACCACCATTATATATCTTCAATGCATATTATGCATAGATCCATGCTTGCTTATCATCAGACATCGATCTTGCATTGTGATGCGATGTGATCGTCGATTACTGCGCTTAATTTCCTGTAAAATTAAAGTATTCAGAGAGTGAAATAATTTGTGGGGATGAACTCTAATCTGTGTCTGTATGGCAATACGGAGAACAGTCGATGAGAAGGAAGGCCGAATATTATAGTATAATCTAATCTGCTATCCCAGTGACCTTAACGGGCCGGGCCGCCGGCCTGTCTAGGTGTCTAGACTATTATTGCTGTCGTTCAATTGATCAGCTATAAACGCCTTTTTGTTTTTGGAACAAAAGGCAGGAGCTCTTCCTAATTCTTAGATATATTAATGAGTGAAATATATAGAGTTAACAAGAGATTTTGAGATTACTAATCACAAAATAAAATCAACTAACAGGTGCTAAAGTCTAGATGGATAATAAGATGCAGCAAAGTCCACCTCTGATTCCCCTCAAAAAAAAAAAAGAAGTCCACCTCTGATTTAGGTCCTCATGAATCTTTGTTGCTACATGGGATTAATTCATTTGCTTAACATCTTGAGAAATTCTTTTGTTTCTCTCTAGCCAACTGTACACCAAACTGTTACTAGAATGATACACGATATATTCTTTCGTTTTTCCCCTCGGTTTGATCAGAAAGCCAGTTCCACCCGATCCTCAAAAGTCGCAAGCAATTGCCTTTGCCCTTCGTGATAGGGATTTGACAAGACTCCCTGATCTGGCAACTATGGTGATCATTAGCGGATTCTATTTGTTCTAAGCTTTTTAAAAGTACGATTATTTTCATCACTTGATAACACTACCTAGTCGATGTGAAAATAGCGTCACGATGACGAGAGTCAAAAACATTGACCGTCCATCCACGCTGAGTGTGAGTGCGATGGAAGTCAAAAAAGGATTGGTGCGACTAGTGAGGTCGGTGGCGGGAGTCACCAGAGAAAAAAAAACGCGCGAAACGGCTACTCCTCACCAACCACGCCAACCAATCATCCTCCTCACCAACCCATCCATCCCTCTCAATATAATCACAGCAATGATGAGCTCCAAGCTTGCAAGCTCGCCGGCGACAATGGAGAAGACGACGGCGACTCCGACTCCGGTGGAGGCGGTGCTGTTCGACATCGACGGCACGATGTGCGTGTCGGACCCATTCCATCACAGGGCCTTCTCAGAGCTTCTCCAGAAGCTGGGCTACAACTCCGGCGTCCCAATCTCGCCGGAGTTCGGGATGGCCCACATGGCCGGCCGGAGCAACGACCAGATCGGCCGCTTCCTCTTCCCGGAGTGGGGCCAGGACCAGCTCGATGCCTTCTTTGCCGAAAAGGAGGCCCTTTTCGCCCGCTATGCCGGCGAGGGCCTCCGGGAGATCGCCGGAGTTACCGACTACTGCCGGTGGGCCGCTGGCCATGGCCTCAAGCGGGCCGCCGTCACCAACGCGCCGCGGGCCAACGCCGAGCTCATGATCTCCATCCTTGGCCTGTCTGATTTCTTCCAGGTCATCGTCTCCGCCGCCGATGACTGTGATCTCCCCAAGCCTTCGCCGGAGCCTTACCTCCGGGCGCTCAGCCTGCTCGGAGTTTCTGCCGATCAGGCCATCGTCTTCGAGGACTCGGTCATCGGGGTGCAGGCCGGCGTCGCAGCCGGGATGCCGGTGATCGCCGTCGCGGAGGAGAGCCGGGAGGCCAAGGTCGTCGCCGCCGGAGCGTCGCTGGTCATCAGGGACTACAAGGATGACAAGCTCTGGGCAGCTTTAGACAAGCTCAACACCGCAGCAGCAGCTCAAGTAGATGGAGAACTTGGAGCATAGTTATTATAATTGGGGCTTAATTCGATTATGCAATCTCATTGCCAAAATACAAAGGGGATGATGGTACAATACAAGAAGTGAAAAGTAGCTGTTTATCGCGCACATTTATACTACTCACTCAATCATCTATATTTTAGTCGCACAAAATTGCCACTAGGCATGTCCATACAAAGGATAAGAATAAGCAAGACCAAAATTGATTGCAAGCGAAACCTGTATTTTCGCCGCAAGTAGGCTTGAGAATGGAGATGGACATGGATCTCTGCAAGCATTGCGTCCAAAAGGCATCTGAAGCATGGCGCCTATATCAGCTCGCCGAGTATTTCTTGCACAGCGCCTCATAGTGCTTCCTTTGCTGTGAACAAAGAACAAACGAAAGGTGAAACGTGTGTTATCAAAAGGTTCGACCATAACAATCTGATGCAGACCTCACTATATCAATAAGAAATTTATCCTATTCGTTAGCAACAGTTTCTAACCTGTTCAGATACCGACGGCTGCAATTTTGCTAGAGCACGTTCAAAATGAGGGAGCTCAATAGAAGATGACGAGCTCATTGATGATTCGCCATTCTCCAGGAACTCCAGCCTCTCTTCCAATGCTGCCATGGCTGCTTCATTCACCTGAAGAATAGAGCACATTAGTTCCATTTTGCATGATTCTCTGACCACATGAAAGAAAAAGCAACAGTACCGTTCGCTCACTACAGATATATCCAGTGAAGTCGTTAACTCATAGGCTCCTCAAAAGAAGTAATCCACTAACAGACTACAATGCCCAAAGCCCCAAACCTAAAGCAGAAATGATTGCTTTCTACAAAATTCAAATGGGGAAACTGCTGAACAAAAGTCACAGCTTACCATTGATGCTAGGTCAGCACCGGTGAGATTGTTGCATTCCTCTCTACGTGCCAATGCACCCAAATCAACACTAGAGGAGATAGGTTTGTTCCGAGCAAGTGCTCTCAATATCGAAACACGCTCATCTGCACCGGGTAACGGTACATAATGTTTCTTGCCAAATCTACCAGGCCGAAGTGCTGCATCATCTATCACATCAATTCTGCACCAGAAAGGGAGCCGCAGTTATCAGCAATCTGTTCAGGAATAAATATGTATAAAGAATCTATCAGTAGCTAACAAAAACCTGTTTGTAGCTCCAATAACAAAAACACCTTTCCGTTCACCAGCACCATCAAGCTCAATAAGCAACTGTGAACAAAACAAAATGAATAACAAGGAAAAAAAAGGAATAGGAAAAACATGTTAGTAAATCAACTATCGCAAATGTTCATCACGTCATTAATAACTAGTAAAATATTCAAACCTGGTTTAGGAGGCGTTCAACAACCCATCCACCCTCTTTCCCTCGTTTTGTTGTCAAAGCATCTACCTGCAACATTACATGGGATTACATTTCAGTATCTTAGACTTGAGAAACAACTTCATACCCCCGTACATTGGTTGCTTAATCAATTTTAACCGTCAAAATTTATCAAAAATTCAGAGTTGTTTCAATAACTTGTCCAAGCTTTCATCACTAGAACAGACTATATATATGGCTAGCCAAGCAAAAACCTTTACCTCATCAAAAAAGAGGATGCAAGGGGTGTTAGTTTGTGCACGGATGAAAATTTTCCTAACTTCTGATTCACTCTCACCAACATACTTGTTCAGCAGTTCGGGCCCCTAAACATACAGAAAGGAATATCTTAGCACTAATCCATATAAATCTGAACAGGTACAGTCAAAATACAGAAATCTGCAGTCATCACCTTGATATGAATAAAATTTGCCCCTGCCTCATGTGCAACTGCTTTTGCTATCAGTGTTTTCCCACAACCAGGTGGTCCAAACAGCAAAAACCCTGCTTGCATATTCAATCCAAATGTCTGGAAAGATAAAACAACAAAGAGGACATGGAGTCAAAAATCAAATGAGTAAAACTACTGCAAAAGGGAAACAATACAATAGGCATAAGAAATAATTTTACAAAACGGTTTATTGGCATGCTAAGTATGTTCACCTTATATTCTTCAGGGTGCTTGATACATCGGATAATGTAGCGGTCAAACTCTTTCCTTAGCGAATCAAGGCCTCCAACATCATCCCATGTGACATCAGGGATAGAAGAAAATCCTTCTCTTCTCAAAGATGGTTGAACCATCTTGGTTGCTTCCTTCAGCAAATATAAAGCAAAAGGGTTCCTTAGCATGCATAGCTATCTAATC
Organism: Leersia perrieri; assembly: GCA_000325765.3. Taxonomy (NCBI): domain Eukaryota; kingdom Viridiplantae; phylum Streptophyta; class Magnoliopsida; order Poales; family Poaceae; genus Leersia; species Leersia perrieri. The sequence goes on along the minus strand of CM002484.1, from coordinate 307,422 downwards.
CAACATAAGACACACAATTGAAAGAGCACTGCTACACGTACTTAAATAAATCTCTTACTAATAAAAATCTCAACCGTTCAATTAAACTAGATGGGAGTTATAAAAAATCAAGATTACTCACAGCATGCCACATCAGTGTTAGTAAGAGTACACATAGAATTTTCCAGTTGAAATGAGATCATAACTAAACATGATTAAAGCATTGCATAGGTGTCCAGGAAATCTATTGTAGAAGTTAGAATTGATAACATTAGCACATGGTTTATTGGACTTGGTGCACATGTAAAAGGTGGAAACCTCACCTCAAAATCATCCATGGTAATACTCAGGCCCTCTATCTCATTTGCATCCCAAGGTTGTCTCCACCAGTCATGCTTGCTGTTTTCATCATGCTCCTGACGAAATTGAGCTCTTCTCCGATCAATTATTCTCTTCATTGCTAGATTCCCTGCTTTATCCACCAAAGCTTTCAAGTCCGCACCAACAAAGCTCGATGTGGCCCTTGCTATCTTAAACAAGTCCAACTGGCCTTCCAGTCGAAGATTCCGAGTAAGCATTGCCAGAATCTTTTTTCGTGCATACTCATCAGGAACACCAAGAGAGATCTCTCGATCAAACCTTCCTGGCCTACGAAGTGCTTGATCAACAGCATCAGGTCTATTTGTAGCTCCAATAACAATAACATAGCCAGGTTTCTTTTCAGCTGACTCTGAACCCACATCACCACCGGTAGAGCCAATCTGTTGATGGTATTCATCCATGCACGTCATTAGCTGCGTAACTATCCGCCGTTCCATTTCTCGCTGCAGATTCTCCCTCTTGGATGCAATTGCATCAATCTCGTCTATAAATACTATTGAGGGAGCAGTCCTGTATGCCTTCTTAAACAGGCTTCTGATGTTTTCCTCGGAAGCCCCTGCAAGAAGACCAATTGCACAAAGTGTAACTTTGTATCGATTCTGATTAAAGAGATTTACCTTGGAGTAGAGACAACATATGAAAAAGAAAAGCAAAAAGAAAAATCTGATCTGGTTAACATGTAGTATGGGGACAAAGCTAGGCCGACATTAATATGTTCCAACTAAGGATCATAACTTAGTGAAGTACTGTCATTGCAGCACATATTAGCGATCAGAACATTTAAATTAAGCTGTACTATGTTTTATCATGCAATGCAGAGAGTATTTTTGGACGTATAATAAACTCAGGATACCTAATCTAATAAGAGGATCGATATCATGCCATGCTAACCCTCAATCAAATACTACTGATATATAGAAGTTTTATGTTGCAAGTGAAGTAAATCAAACTGCTAATGTAAGAAACAACAATCAAAACAGTGAGCCACTGATCCTGGTCTGTTTGTACATTTTGAGAACTAAACAGGTACAGACTACATAGTTGACAAATACATTTATCAAGTGAGAGTTGTCTTGTAAGTTGAAACATACAAAATGAACATGCAGTCACTGACACATGCCTACCAAGTTTGGTATTGCAATCCAGATAATTCACATAAACATTTGTAAAACATATCATTTCTCAAGCATCCTGGCATCAAATATGATTAATTCATCACCAACAGTGAAACTAATTTGGTCACAGCTAAGTTAGTTTTGAGTTTTAAAAAGTAAAGAATTAGACAATAGACATACCAGAGACACCAGACACAACCTCCGGCGCCGATATCTTGTAGAACGGCACGCCGGTCTCATTGGCGATGGCATGCGCGAGCGTGGTCTTCCCGCAGCCAGGCGGCCCGTGCAGCAGCAGCCCGGCCACCGGCTTAACCCCAAGCCATCGCGGCACCTCCGGATGGCACAGTGGCACCACCACCTCCATCATCAGCTGCTCAATGACCGATTCCATCCCCCCAAGGTCCGAAAACGTCGGCCCCTTGCCCCCTCCCTCACTAGACGGCGCCGCCTCCGGCTTGGCCTCACCGCCGGCGCCACCGTCGGAGGTAATTAAGCGGCGGGGCTTCTCGGTGGCTACATCAATTTCAAGCTGGTGGTTACTAGCAGCTACTTGTTTGCGCGCCTGGGAGATGTAGTTGGTGCGGAGAATCGATCTGGTGAGGTCGTCTTCGGGGTGAGGCGGCTGTGGCTCGGTGGAGAGGGAGGTGGAGGCGTGGGAATCGGAGTCGGAGTCGGAGTCGGAGGCTTGGGAGGGGAGGGTGTCGAGGGCTCGACGGACGGCGGCGGTGAGGGGGGGAAGCTTTTGGCGTTTGAACTTGTCGATGTTGCGGCGGAGTTCGTCGGCGACGTGCTCGGCGGAGAAGCCGGCGAGGCCACGATCGGAGATGTGGCGCAGGAGTTCGGATTGGAAGTGGGATCGGCCGCCGGGGCGCGCCCGCTTCCTCATCGGCGGCGGCGGCAACAGTGCTGGCGCGGCGCGGGCGACAGGCTCGTTTGCCGACGTTGCCTCGGCGGCGGCGGTCGGCTGTGTGGTGGGGAGGCTGAGGAGGAGTCGCGGCTGGGGTCGAACTTAGGGTTTCTGTTGGGCTGGGCTAGTGGGCTTTACAATGTACACAACCTAAGATTGTTAATAGGCTTTTTCGATCAGTTCGGTTAACAATAACTAATGACCGAAACGACCGTATAAAACTCGGTTTGTCACACCGAATTTTGGGCCAAGGAGTTAGTTTGCGGTATTCTTTTTTTTAAAAAAAAACCAATCACATTTCATGAAAACATTCTAGGGACAAAATAGTCGCTCCAAGTTTTATTCTCTCTCCAAATAATAAAAAATGGTATAATATAGTGTGTAGTGTCCATTCACAAATTATCATATTTTTATAGTGTCTCATAACTTTTTAGAGTGTCCTACAGCAAAGGGCATAAATTTTTAATGCCCTGTAACAAATTTTGCCTTCTTTTTTCCCTTTTGGAGGGAGATGGGTTTTGTTAGGACGGACGACTTGCGCCATGAATACTGGCCACTTTACGGCCCAAGCATCCATGAATATTGGCCAACTTTGTGGAAATTAGAGCCTTGTTTAGTTGCTAAATTTTTTTCCTAAAAACATCACATCGAATTTCTAGACACATAAATGAAGCATTAAATATAGATGAAAAAAACTATTGCACTGTTTGAATTGAAATCGTGGGACGAATCTTTTGAGCCTAATTAGGCTATGATTAGACATAAGTGTTATAGTAACCTACATGTACTAATGATGACTTAATTAGGCTCAAAAGATTTGTCTTATGGTTTCCAGGCTAGCCATAAAATTAGTTTTTTTATTCGTATCCGAAAACCATTTCCGACATCCGGTCGAAACGTGACCCTCGAAACCAAAATTTTTTGAAAACTAAACACACCCTAGGCCCATAAACAGAATAGCGCACACAAACATAAGAATTAAGTTAACTGCCACATCAATGAGCACATTGGAAATCTAAAAGAATATAAAAAAAATGCAACTACCCGTGTCGAATCTAGCAGCCTGATCGGATGGCTGTTTTGCTTATGCTTTACAGCAAAAGACCATCAATTTCAGCCTACAAATCACCCATTATTTTTGCAGTTTATACCAAATGACAATCTGATGAGGCTAGATTTGAACCGGGGTATGCATGGTCTCCATTGCAAATATAACCTTTTGCAAAGCATGAGAAAATTTGATATTTTAAGTCTTGGTTCTTGGAAAATATTCCCTCCGTTTTCACATTGTAAGTTGTTTTCAGTTTGAATTATATACATACATACACGAATCAACATTTATGGTTTTATATACATGTCTAGATTCATGGATGTTTTGTAAATTTATACGAAACATAAAAAAGGCTAAAACCTTTCTACACTATAAAAATGCTCATTGACAGCTTACAAATAACAAGAAAAGCAATAGTGGTTAGTACAAAAATTCCTTCATCCTTAATTTTCCCCTATAGAACCATCGATCATTTCCTATGAATAATTAATGGAATCAAAATTGGCAATAAACACGAAGAAAGCAATCAAATCAAAGTTGGATCAGAGATGAATGTCTCGGCTGCATCGCATATCAAAGTTTTGAGAGCTCGACGGACGGCGGCGAAGGGGCCCAGCTTCTGGCGGCTCAACTTGGGGATGCGGCTGCGGAGTTCGACGGCGACGCGCTCGGCGGGATAGCCGGAGAGGCCCAGCTCGGATATGTGTTTCCGGAGTTCGGATTTGGAGACGACGTGGCGCGCCCGCTTCCTCATCGTCGGCGAAGGCGGTGGAGGAGAGGGGTTAGGGTTTTGGGACGAGGAGTTTGCGGTATTCTGGGCTGTTTGCGCCACGGGATTTATATGGGCCCTGGACGACTTTACGGCCCAAACATCTAGGATTCCTGGCCTGGTTTGGGGGAATTAGGCCCAAAAGGAGAATGGGCATGATTCCTGGCCTGGTTCCGGCACGCCGACTCCATCACCATCGTCGCCGCCACGGAGAAGAGAATGTTTTCGTTTTTTGCAATGGCGCAGGAGAGATTGAGATTTGCAACAATTTGTGACTTGTGAGGTGAGGATTTCTTCTTGCCCGGAGAATGATACAAGTGTCCTTGTCGATATCAACTTGTGTTCAACCATTCAACGTCTTACTTACCAAAGCTCTCTCATTGATCCCTCCACTTGCTAATTAATTAATTAATGGTTCGATGCTGCTTGTTCATCACATTCGGAACCAGATCCTCTGACTTTAATTAACATGCTCACCGACATGTGGGCCTCATCACCTCTCGCCCACATATCAGTAAGCATGTTAGGTATCATCTACTATCAGGCATTAGCTGACAATTGCAGTAGCTCTCTCAACTCTCAAAGTCTGAATTAACCCCCTATAGTTTCAGGATCTGCCTCTGTACTGTATCAAACCAAAATGCAGATTTTGTTCCCTGTTATCTTATTGGAGGAGAGTTCAGAATGGTACTCCAGTAAGTAGATCTGGGGTCCTTTTTTTTTTGGCCAGGTCGGCCGAAGGAGGCGACCTAATTTTATTAAGTATGAAGGGAGAAAAAGTTACAAATATAAAACGACTGTCAAAGGAAGTCCTGTAGCTCGTCCGAAAACTCATTCCAGCTTCCATCAACCACTCGAATAGAGGTCGATTGTGATCGCCCGGTATGCCTATGCCCTATTTTTGAGTAAATTTCATACTCTGTTTGTCATCTGGCACTTGACGAAGAGGTGATCAGTCTTCATTTAAAGTTAGGCAAAGTGGACATTTTGGATCGTGTGGCCAGTGATCTGGGGTCCTGGTTAGAGCATATTATTTTGCCAGAATTGGGATCAGTGACCACAGGCACAATGGAATTTTTTTTTTTTGAGGCACAATGGAATTAAAGGGCAAAAATGGAGATGATACCATACTACCTCGTAATTTCCACATCTAGCTGAGGCGTCAGCTACCACTCTGAAAGCCTGAACAACCCCCTATGTTTATCAAGGATCTGCTTCTGTACTGTTTCAGACCAAAATGCAGATTTTGTTCCCTGTTATCTTATTGGAGAATATCGGTATGGTAGTACTGTACTACATTAGATTTGGGGTCCTGATCAGAGCATTTTAAGCAAGGGATCAATGACCACAAGCACTTTAAGGGAAAAAAAGGAAAAAGAGATGAAACCACCTCTGTCTTTTGCACACTACTAGCTCAAGCAGAGTTGTTTAGCATATATTTCAGAACATCTGTTCTTTCATGTCAAGGTGTCTTATGTGAGTACAACTGTCTACTTACTCTAGAACCACACCTTAATAAGTCATTAGAGCTTGGAATTAATGTTGCCCTTTCAGATTTCTGATTAGTTAGTAACTTAGTATACACTCACTCAATCATGCATCAACACTCAAGTTAATTGCAACACATTTGCAGATTACATGCAGGCCAAGAGGAACTAATTAATCACACTTTTCTCTTGCTGCTGCTCTACATCTACTGGTGCTGCTTCTGCAGATTGCACCGGTTTCTCCGGCAAAGCAATGGCACTGGCGGCCTCCTCTCTTTTGCCCCAAAGAACAAGGTAGAGACCCAGAATCACCAGGACTGAACCTAGCACACTGCAAATTAAGGTAAAAAGAAGATCAAGAACACTAGAACAGTACTGCCCTCAAATTAGGAGACTTCTTTTAATTACTGGCATAATTTTCAGTAACTGATGTGAATGTGTATATAGTATATATAGTACCTGCCAAGATAGAGTGGCTCATGGAGAATGAAGAGGTCGATGGCAGCCACGAAGATCTGAGAAAGGGGGCTGAATGCGGCGGTGAAGACAGGGCCTCTCTTCTCCACACAATATGTGAGCATCAGGTACCCAATGCCAGACGCCACTACACCCTGGATAATTAACAGAACAAATTCTACATTATTATGCGTTATGTCCCCAAATCATGCATCAGTAGCACACAAGACCACTAGCTGCACCATTTTTTGAACCAAAAAGGAGCACACAACCATTTCAGGAACAAAATTATAAATTAATGGCTCCGTTCTAATATAATGTATAGATGAAGATTAAAAGTGGTCGCTTCACATGTTCCGAAACAGTGCCATTTTGCAGAAGTTTTTTATATATAAGTTTCTTACAAACCTTTTTTAAAAAATACTTTGCAACTTTGTAAATAGTTAATTTATTTATTTGTAGTTTTCTACCCTCAAATATTATCACAAAATCATATTATCAATCATGGATTGAGCTCAAAAGAACTAGCGTATATGTTAGTTAGACCTCTGAGACATTTTTTTTTTCAAGTATTGTCTTTATAGGAGGGTATCTATACATTGAAAAACAAGAGTTAAAAATCATTTATAATGATATGTGATACTCAGTATGTCAACGTCAAATCGGATAGGTTTAGATGTAAGATATCAGTAAATTACCTAAGATTAAAAATCCAATAGATCAATTGAAAATATTATTGGTCAAAGCTTGGCCTCAAAGTCAAAACTAACAATTATATTTGGAAGGAGGGAGTAATAAACTGGTCTTTGCAAAAATAAATAAATAAATAACCGGTCCAATGAACGCTATCTTCTCCCCTCCCTTTCTATCATTTTCATTTCTTTTTTGATGAAAGGATCTTCTGTAGATAAGACTATCCACTAGGCAAGATTATGTGTTCTTTGGGCATGGTGTATAGATACTTACACCTAATTGGATTTTGTTTAAAAGAACATAAATGTAGAGCATTTTATAACATGTGCACAAATGTATTATTTGTGCAGCATACAAAAATATGTAAAAAGTTATCAATAGACATTTTTTGTTCTTTTATTAAGACATACATGCTCATAGGTTTACATGATTTTTCATGTCTTTACATATTTTGATATGCTTTACATGCATGGTTTTGTCTAGGATTTTTACTTCCATTTTTAGTTGGTACTTACTTGGTACTTGTCGACTATACAAAAGAAAATGGACAAAACGTATGCAATTTGCTGAAAAACAAGGGAACTGTGGAGAGATCTTACACAATATACAACTGTGGCTATCTCTATTGTCCCTTTGAGAGCCCATACTGAGAAGCTGCTTCTTTCTATGGCCAGGGCAAGTGCTCCTGCTTGCAAGCAGCTGAACAATGACATGAATGCGGTCGCGGAGTAAATTGCCGGGTACTTCCTGGTGAATTTCCTCTGTAGCATCAGCCACAATGCAAACCCAACTACGTTGGCGAGCATAGAGACGGAACCGAGCACCCAACGGACTGTGCCATGTTCTTCGGTTTGCCTGTCTCCACTGGTGGATGCTGGACTACTAGATGATGGTGTATGGGTCAGTGCTGAGCCCTTGTAGAAGGTGAGCATCATTGCTCCACTCAGGGAAATCAATGTTCCTGATATCTTGGCACTCCCTGATCTGCTCTTTACATTAAGTACTTCAAACCTATAAAGAATTGGAACTAGTTTGTGAGAAGTAGTACTTCACTGCTTTTGTGTTGCATTGAAAAAAGATCCTAAAGCAAGCGAGGAATTGAAGTTGCCTTAGGATCCAATGCAGTTTACTTTCGGTTGGGCAACAAAGTTGAGTTTCCTTTTAGGCGCTTTGGGATCTTAGTTCTTTTTAAGGTGTTGTATACTAGTTTAAATGAAAAGCTACTAACATACAGTAGGTAGTAGCATATGTAACTACCTGCTTGATGTTGAGCTACTCAAAGAGAGATCAAAAGGACAAAACACTCTTCAGAGAAAAGACTTCAAGGTTTCTAAATGAAATTGTATTTACCTGAAAGCGAGTGAAATCAAGAAAGTAACCACAGGAAGCATATTGGCGAAAGTTGCAGCAAATGTTGCAGTTGTGAACTCCAGACCGACAAACAGTGTATACTGAAGAAGCACCGGCCTGATGAATGCAAGACAAATAAACAATTAATCCAGTGGTACCAATGAATGGTGCGATCTTTCAATCATATCAGTTTCGAATGATTACCCAAGGATTCCGCTGAGGAACATATAGATAAAGATTTCAGTTGTGAACTTCGGTCTTGTCTTCCTGAAAAATCAGTGACCAGCAACAGTAAAATACCAGCGACTAGCAGTTATTTTATTAATATTATAGTTACCTTTTGCTTTGGAAACTACCTTTCCTTGAAGTAGGCTATGGGGCCAAGGAATACAGTTGCCACCAATTGCCGGAAAGTAATGAGGACCAGCCGGTTCATCCCCTGATTCAGAGCTTGCTTGATCAGGGCTGTCATGATGGCGATCACGACATTGGTGGCAACCATTGACACCGTAGGCATCCATTGCTCCATGCATCCTGCCCTCCACATTTCAGAAAGAAACCACTGGGTTTATTTGCTCTGAACTAAGTTTGATCTGGTAGCGTAGTCTGAGCAATTTGTTTTGGTAATGTCATGGTTTTATAGGGTGCCACGGTGCTCTGATGGCATCTGCAAGCATGTTTTCGATTTCGTTTCGTTTTCGCAACACGTGACAAAGAGTAAAACAGGATTTGAGGGAGTGGACATGTATTAGCTGATGACATCAGAATATCTGCAGTCCGGAAGATTTGTGTTGAGCAAATTGCGCAGCCAACCAATTGGAATAACAGTATTTCATAGTGCAATGGAACAATATAAAGCTTTCAATTTTGGCAGGCTAAGTATAACCTGTGATCATGAATGTATTGCTTCTACTGTAGAGCATAGGATGCTGTTTTAGCACTGAAACATTACATTGAGCCTGTTTAGGACCTACTAAGAACAAGTAGAAACCATCTTTCCATGAGAAAGACCTAAGATCCAATGCTCATTGTCTCTGCTTTGATGAGCAACTGGTCACTTTAAGTCTAAATCAAACCCCAAAGCATTGATTCGCCGCCCTCACAGGAACGGTACGAAATCGTGCATTTAAAGAACATTTCTTTCCTTTCATGTTGAATGTGACACATAATAATGTTTTGACGTGTTAGAATACAATCAACTTATGCTGCCGTTATATAACAACCTCAGCTTTTGGATTGAGCCATGAGAATAAAGATCTAAAACACATGTCCTATAAGAATGCATTTCCAGTTTAAATTTAGTTTCACTAGCATATAATTAAATAACCCCTCCATTCAGACCTATAAGGCATTTTTTTTTTGTCGAAGTTCGAGCTTTGACTAACAATTAAGCCAACAATATTTAAATTTTTCCATAAAAACGATAATATTACATTTATATTTGAAAGTACTTTCTTATGACTATTTCTTGGCCGGGTATGTTGAAGGAGGCCGACCTGATTTATATTAAAATTAAAAGGGGTTTAGATTTTGTAGCTTTAAGTGAAATAATCCAAAAGAAATTTACAGTCAAAGGTTGTTTTGGGCAGTCAAAATATGTCTTATATATATGAACAGAGGAAGTACAAATCATTCCAAAGCATTGCGCTTCTAGGTTAACCCTTTTGGGTGATGTGAGAATGAAGTTCTAGAAGAGGTGCTGCACAAATACACATACATGCCCTGCCCCCCAATTGACAGTTAAGCATCAAGTGAATTTTGAGCTGCAGGATACATGCTACAAGATTGGCAGCGTTCCATAATTAAACATAACTGTGGTGATAGGGAGAATATATCATGCTTTTCAGTAAAGAAACTACAATACCAACACTACTAACAGTAGGAGGATGAACTATGTCATGTTCTACAACCCCAGCTGAGCATCCCTTAGTTTGGTCCTAATGATTTGACTTGCTTCTCCTTGTCCTCTTCCTCTTCTTTCACAGATGCTGCAGATGCATCCCTGTTCTTTCCCCACAGAAGAATATAGAGGCCCAGAATCATCAATATGGATCCAACCACACTGCAAGGGCAAAACAAAGTACATGTCATGCCATTTGGGCCTCAAGTCTAAAAAAGAAAAAAAAAATGCGATGCCATTTGGACTAGCCATTTGTGAACCTGCTATTCCAAAAATCATGGCCTGAATATGATGTATATGCACTATTTTCACCATTGAATGTATACTTTTTTTTAGTAAAACTAGAATTTAATTAAAAATAGAAGACTATAATTAAATTATGCTATCTGAAATGTCTACTAAAGATTTAGTGGTTCTTCTTCAGGTAGACGAATAAAGAAAGAAACATGAAACTCCATGCCTTGATTTAGGAAATGAAGACAGGATTACCTTCCAAGGTAGAGGTTTTCATGAAGAAAGAAGAAATCAATTATGGCAACCATGATCTGGATGATGGGAATAAAGGCTGATGTGAACACGGGACCTCTTTTTTCAACACACCATGTCATCAGTACGTAGCCCACTCCAGACCCCATAATTCCCTGGAGCAGTACATAACATTAATTTGATTCGGAAGTCCTATAAGCTCCCTCAAAGGTTTTAGTGAAGTTTTCCGTCAAAAAAAAAAGGTTTTAGTGAAGTGCTAAAGTTGTAGTGGCTGAAGGATTCTTCCTGCTTATGCCAAAAATAGTCGTTTACTTCCACACATAACGTTTCTGGATTGATTCTCAACCAAATTAGCCTTAATCTGAGAAACAACTTTGCAATTTATGAAAGCAAATGTTGCCACAGCTTCACTAAATAGGGAAAGGTTTTGTAATCTTACTGTATACAGTACTGCAACAATCTCTACTGTCCTTGTCAGAGCCCACACCGATGCTCGCCTTTGTATTGCTGCCGTCAGGCCCCCACCTTGCAGGGAACTGATTAAGAACATGTATGCAGTACTGGAGTACAGTGCTGGGTACTTCTTGGTAAGCTTGGTCTGCAGCAGAAGCCAAAAGGAGAAGCAAAGGCAGTTTGCCAGTAATGCTACAGTGCCAAGCGTCCAGCTCTTCTTGTTGGTTTCTTCTATTACTGCATGGTGATCTGAGCTCAATGAAGACACAGCTTGGTGTGTCAAGGCTACACCCTTGTAGAGGGTAAGGAGCATGACACCGGCGAACGACATGAGTGTTCCGGTGATCTTTGCAGCTCCTGCCTTGTTCTTCATGTTCAGTGACTCCACCCTGGAAGACAAGAACATCATTCCAATGATTCAGACAGGGGGAAAAAACCCCAAAGTACATGTTGGTGAAAGTAATGCTAGGTTTGAAAAATGTAGCACCTTAGGAGTACAGCAATGAGGAAGGTGATCACAGGGGACATGTTGGTGAACGTTATGGCAAATGTTGCAGTTGTGTACTGCAACCCATAGAAGAATGTGTACTGAGACAGCGCAGCGCTAAAAGCAGAGAAGAAGAAAAATGTGATCAATAGATTAGACAGAACAGTTCTAAAAGAAATTCTAACCTCAGTGTGTTATCAACAAGTGGTTTTGAGACTGTACCCTAGCGCTGCACTGAAGAAGAGGTACACAAAAATCTCCAGTGTAAGCTTAGGTCTTTTACCCCTGAAAAAAATAGGTTGGCAAAACCAACAGCAGTATTAAATCATAGCTTAAGTTCTGAACTCTGTTGATCTGCTAAAAATTGCACTTATGTAATGTACCGTTCTTTGAAATAGGCAATAGGAGCAAGGAAGATCGTGGCGACTAGTTGTCGAAGCGTGATGAGTACAAGACGGTCAAGCCCATCTGCGAGCGCCTTCTTGAGCAAGGCTGTTGTTACAGCAGATATGAGGTCAAAGAACAGCATTGCGATGACTGGTTTCCACTCATCAATTTGCGCCATTGCCCACATTATGGTGCTTCAGATGTTCAGAACCTCTTCCACCTGTATCGCCACAGCATTGCTCTTGTAATGGACTATTTATAGACATTTTACTTAGTGGCACTTCTGAAAAAACAAAAGAGGTGTCACAGGATTTACACATTGGCCATTTTAGCCCCACCCTAAACACACACGCTCAAAAGAAAAAAGGTGTGCTACTGCATGCATGATAACACATTTTTTCAACTGTCATTATCTGAAAAAAAAATATTCAAATGGAGAAGGCTTATATGGGACATTCAGAGTCAAATTGGCGATGCAAAATGCTTTATTTCACAAGCAATTAGCGTTAGATTTTTTTTTCAGTGCCATGAAAAGTTACTAAGATGACATATACAATATTTACAGTATGTTTTGACCACCTGTGCAAATGTTTCCTTTGTAGCAAAGCTGATGGTGCGGAGGAGACCATGGAAGGTAATGGAGAAATATCAAGTAACTGAGAAAGGTGCAAGCACTCAACGCTCCTAAGTAAGGCCTATGGAAGCATCAATAAAAAAAGAGCCCATTGTTTGAACAGTTGGGTGAGCGTGGCAATGTCTTTGTTTGGGCCAGAAACTTGACTCGATTCGTATCACGATGAATATCGCAGTGCGATTCAATAGCGAAAAAAGGCAGCACCTATCAAATCCAAAGGAAAGTAGCAGCTAGGATAGGGCCGGAGGCAGTGGAGTGCTTACCTAGTATGAAAGCTCTCTGTCTGATCATCTGATCCACCACATCTGATCATCAGTGATCATCTCACTTGTATGTAGTAGTATGTAGTGTACTAAGTCCCCTCATGAATCTCTCTATAGCTGCATTGGTAGTGCATCAGCATCAGTATATCATCCTGCTGGTGAAGATGAGCATGGGCATCAGTATCATGCCTGAAAAATGTTACTATCTTCCTTATCAGAAAAGTAAAAGAATGGCTGAAAAATGCTTCAGTCTGATCTGATATCGCGTCGTACTCATACCATAAAGATGAAACCGAGAGACGAGCAGCTTCCAATTGCAAAGAGGAACGACGAAAGTGCACGGTAGCCATCTTTTTTGCAGACCAACAAGTGACCAAATCTTCTTCTTCTCCGACAACCCTTAGTAGATTCCGATTGTTATGATGCTGATGACACAAAATTGTGCATTGAAATATCATAAAATTAACCGCTTTCAGCGGTTACAATCGCCGGTAACAACTTGCTTGTACTGCATGAACTGATTCAAACATTATAACTGCCCAAATGCCTTGAAGATCTCAACCTCATCACCCACATATGTAGTCACCTTCTCCATCTGATTTTAGTTACAGATAGAACTTGCATTATCTGAAAAAAAAGATACCGATGCAGTTGCAGTCATGAGACAGAGAGAAAACAAAAGCACATGGCGGAAAGGAAGAAAGAAAAAGGGAAATTAAGTAAAGCAAGCAGACATTGGCTTTCGATTGGTATGGGCTTTAGGGGCATGACTTCAATTTGCAACGAAAGTGTCTTTTGCATATGTTGCATTGTCACCAATGGCTTTTGTTTTTGCAATCCGGCAAAATTAGGCCGCAAAGCTCATACCATCGGAGCTTCTTAGGAACAAAAAGGAGACTTTTAAACAACATGATTAGATTAACATAACATGCAATCAGTCGCACATTAGGGAGAGATCGAGTGTGCCTTTTAACAATCTGGCTGCTACCTTCCTAACATGGTATGTTGATTGTTGAGTCGCTTTCATACATCCATGTTTTTGTACGGCATGCAGACTGTTAGTCTGTAAGTAATGGGATCCAAACCTGCATTGATTGATTAGATGGTTCCAGCGTTTCTGCTTAAGGAGTAAGGAAGAAGGCTGCAACCAACCTTGCCATGCAAAAGATGATGCTATGAAGGTTATGACAGTTTACATTACAGATCATACTATCTATCAACGCATGGACGTCACGCTCACTCGAGTGCTCTTAACAGTTATTTAGAGGTGGGGTATGTTAGAAAACCAGCACTGAAATTAATATTGGTAGCTAAATGCGAAAGCGATCGCCATAGAAGATTTAATCTTGATGACGATACCAAGACACGATATTTATTAAAGAGGTTCAGATAAGCCTACTCTCTGAGGCACTGATTACATGTGTTGCTCCCTGATATAGCATAATTACAGCTTATTAGGTATCAACGACCATGGTCGGTCAGCAATACCACTGACGGTCGCTCCCTATGCCTACACATGCTATTGTCATCGTGCGGTTACAATAGTTGTGTCTCTCTATTTATTTAAGAGAGAGCCTAGGATAAGTCCAAATCTAATACTACCCTAACACCTAAACAACTTCAAGTCTTAATTCGTAACCGACTACAAACACATATTCAACATAAACTATACAGAGTCTCTATCTTTTTACCGCCATTATAAGGCGCTAAAAGTTTTAGATATAAAATAAGGTTGTGCTTAATAGCATAGGCCGGTGATGTAAATTGTTTCTTTTGTTAGAAAAATGATTTTAGGAGATACTCTTTGACAGCTGGTGAATGAACGAGATGAATGGCCTATCCTTGATAGTCATAAGAAAAGTGATGTTTTGAGCAATGTCCTTTCAAAAAAAAAAAATTGAGCAATATATGATGAAGCAGCTAACTCCTGCTTGATTCATTTTTTATCTTTCTCTCTTTAATTATCTTCATGGGCTTCTTGATCTTTATGGCCTATAACTTGGGAGAATGCATTTATGGGCCAGAAAGAAGCAAACCCATGGCTTACTGTACAGCCCACATGAAGAATCCAGTCCAGTCCTAAGGGTTTGTTTTCTTATTGTTTACAATAATGGATTATTATTGTGAAAATGTTTGAGAAAGAAATGTGGCGTGTGGTGGTGATGGCGATGAGGGTCAGCAAGCATTTAAGGGCCTGTATGGGGAAGCTTCTCCCAGCTACAGCTTCTCCTAAAAACTGCAGCTATTAGAAGCTGTCCCAAACGACACACAACTTTTGAGAAATCTGCAGCTACAGATTATGGAAAATGAATAAGAAGCCAGAAGCTGAGTTTCAGAGCTTTTCTAGATTACTAGAAACTGGTTGCTAAACAGCTGCTTCTCAAAATATAAAACTCCTCCAAAACAAACCCTAATGGTGATATGAGAGGGACGTGCAGGCCAGAAGTCGAGAGTGTGGTCGAGGAGTGTGGGCCCATACCATTTGTGTCGGGTACAACCCGTTGCGTGGGATGGGCCCCATCAATCCCTTCTTTTTTTTGAAGACTCCCCATCAATCCCTTCGGAACCTTCCTTCCCTAACCATTTATTCCCTCGGTCCACCGTGTATGCACAAAGGCTCAAGCAGCATAAGGAAATTTCACACTATTAGTTACATTAATCATGCGTGCTTAATTCACAGAAATTCATGATCGATGAGCTGCATGCATGCTAGCATATTTGGACAGGGCACTCAAGCCCTACACGATTGGAATTTTCAGGTGAGCATTCAGTTGGTGAGTTTTCCAACTTTCGGTCACTAATTCATTATTTTTCAATATTATGTAGCTACGAAGCCGGTACTGTTTGGAGCATTCTAAAAAGCAACCGGGATTAATAACTACTCTCTTTGATTTTTTATTGACGTTAGTTAGCTTAATTTTAAGCTAACCAACATTAAATATAGAAATCCGGAGGTATTACTTCATGAGATGAATTGTAGTTAATTTTCTAGATTCTATAATTGTTGAGTGAGAGCTAAAGGTTTTGATATAATATAAGCAACCAAAATAGGTCCCAAAATTTAAGTGATAATCTACTGTTTGAGAGGTTGGATGTTCCGGGGAGCTGGTTTTTTTGGCCGGGTCGGCCGAAAGCGGCGACCAAGATTTTATTAAGATTTAGGGGAATAAAAGGTGTTTTATAAGATCGACAGTAAGGCTGTCGATGGTCTCATCAGCTACTCCTAACAGGAGAGCTCCGATTTTCCTCTCCTCTCATTTTATCTCTCCTCTAGTCTTCTCGTTATTCAACTACATGTTGTGCTCCATGTTTGACTGATTCTCTCCCCCACGTTT
This sequence comes from Leersia perrieri, assembly GCA_000325765.3. Classification (NCBI taxonomy): domain Eukaryota; kingdom Viridiplantae; phylum Streptophyta; class Magnoliopsida; order Poales; family Poaceae; genus Leersia; species Leersia perrieri. The sequence continues at coordinate 291,286 of CM002484.1, read as the reverse complement.
GAGAAGTCCAGCCTTTTCCCAAATGTTTACTTCTTCCAAGATTTCTCTGATCAGCTATTCTGGCGTTTTGAATTGCTGATTGAACACCCTCGCATTGCGTTCCTTCCATATCATCCAGCAGATGAGCATTAGAACTGAATCAAAAGCTTGCCTGAATTTCTTCTGAAAACATCTTCTCGCTAGCAGCCACCAACCAGTCAGGTCGTCATGTTGCTCTCTCGGCAAGACAAAATGAACGGTTGTCCAAGATCTCATACTGCTCCAAACTCTGTTTGTGTAGGCACACTGAACTAGCAAGTGTCTGCATGTTTCCTGCTCCAACTGACATAGCTGGCATAAGGTTTGATTGGTCCATCCTCTCTTCTCTAAATTGTCAGCTGTGAGGCATCTTTTCTTTGTTGCAAGCCACATAAAAAACTTGATTCTTGACGGCGTTCTTGCATGCCAAATCAGTTCTCCACATGCTGATCTTGTTTTTGCCCAGAAAAAGATTTCGCATGCTGATGATGGGCTGAATTTCCCATCTTTTGTAAGCCTCCAATGGATCTCATCTTTTACCCCAGGCTGAACCTGAAAAACTTCCATCCTATCCCATAGCTGTAGATATTCTGACAAAGCTCTCATCGACAGCCCTCCCTGAATGTCTCGTTCCGGGGAGCTGGTGAAAATCTGGAAACCAGATTATGTAATTACATATTCTCGTAATTATACATGTAGATGAAAAGTGAATTTATATTGTCAAGAGGAAAAACAAAAATTACAACTGACAAACGCTCCCCGCATATACTTTGCAGATTATGGGAATAGCTATAGCCGGTAGAAGCACCATACGGATACAACGACCATTCGACCTCCGTGGGTAGAGTAGAGCCAAAGGTCCTTTTTTCTGCAACTATATGCCACATGTTCTATATATACCTATATTATACAAAATTGAAAACTACAAGTTGAGTGAACTAAAAAACAATACAATATACTCCTATTAATAATCCTAGATCCAGATGGAGTACACAAGTACACGTACGAAGGACGACTGTATATCTTGTTTGTCCCGGACTGTCTCTCTTGCTGGCGATCGATTCGTGCTTAACTACTTTGCCTGCTGCATGGCGCCCTAGCTGTAGCTTGTTGTCTTATTGATGGAGTGGTACGTAATTAGATTCAGTTTTTTCTCCACATTTATATAATCAACTAGGAGCTAATTAACTAGTGACAATTAAGCAATTGTTGCACGTGGTGTGCCGGCCAGCAAACGTAGTGACATTCTGCATATGGTTCAGTGCGCATATGTCAGTGCATGGATGCATATGGGTCGATGCAAATATTATTCCATCCATCTCTATTTGTCGTATATTGATCTGATCCGACATAATGCATTGGACTAATTGTCATTGCATGGGCACGATAGATGCATCTACCTGACCAGCTAGCTAATCATCTCATGTTGATTAGAATCTAACACATGGCGTGTCATATTTTGGTCTCCCCCAGCGGAGGGCGGCAGCCAGCTGGTACTTAACTAGCTACATGGTTCATAGTACGTACGATCCGTACTCCTAGTCGAACTAAAATTTAGTTATACCTTTAGATGGAGGAGGGAGCATAGACACGTACAAATATAATGTAAACAATCTCCGTTCTAAATACTATTGATGGCGTTCCATAAACTTGAGGACCGTGCGAAATTCTAATCAAGACCTGACCATCAAACGCCCCACTATCGGAAAGAACGGTCTTGTGATACTTTTACGGTATATCTCTATAAAGCTTCTTTTTAAGATTGAGATTGAGCGAAACCTTATATTTCTTCCCCCTTTACACTTTTCACAATCAAAGTCATATTTTCTAATCCACTTTTTGTAGAAGATCGACATAGTTTCAAATAAGTTGAAAGCAGGGCTGTAACTAGCATGTAGCCGAGCGGTGAGCGTAAACTACTGCAATTGCATCTATGCGTGAGTAATCAGCCCAGTCGTCCGGGGCACTAAGGATATCGATGCATCAAACACAGGAAGACGATGACGTGATGCGAATGATGAATTCAGATCTGAGAACAAAGGAAAATAAACAATGTTAAAAATGCACCTATTCTTTCACCTAAGCTACTTAGCTAATTATGGGCATACTGGGATGGATGACACATACTCCGTCCTAAAAAAAGAACTTCTGGGTTTGATTCTGGGTTTGAATCTGGACAGAATGGAGGCATGTGGGGTCACACGGCTTGCACATCCCTAGTGACGTCCTACTAGTAGTAATAATAATGAACGAAAGCTTAATATTAATATTTATATGCTCAGGATGCAACATACTTTGATCGCACCATGCATATCATTTTACAATATTTAAAGTAAAATGCAATGTATCATTTATGGCCATCAAACATATATTGTCCCTAAACTTGGTAAAGTATGTTACATAGGTCCAACTTGCCACCTATCCCTCCATGAAGCTATACGTAGGTCCAAACCGGCACATATCCCTTCTTTCTTTCTCTCCCTCCTTCCTTCGCAATCTCCCAAATTCAAATCAAGCTCGGTTATCTCTGGGAGTGATGGAGAAGGAAAACTGCACCATTTAATTTTTTAAATTTATGTGCTATGTTAGATCCATAGTGTGCCCCACCAATAGCCATGTTGGCGATAAAAGGTGGTGATAGGTTTGGACCTGAACAATATAGTTTAATAAGTTTAAAATAAGTCTTTATTTTGGAATTTCATGGTTGTAGATGCAAAATAAATTAGTTCATAATTCATGGTTTTTCTTTAAAAAATAATGTTGAAAGTTTAAATAGGAATAGTTTAATTTGGTGGTAAGTACTAGTTAAGAAATTAGGCGGAGGGGGCGGGGGTGTTGAAATGCTAAATAGCATTCAACCAAAATTTGAAGCCAAAAACATACAGATTTCTAACCTTAAGATCTGGTCCACGATTCATGGTAGGTCGCCTTCTCCTATTATTCCCGCAACCTCGACGAGTTCTGGCTATCGTAGTGGCCCTATGATTTATGATTTTTGGTTATGGTGCAATCAGATGGGAGGGTGTGTAAGGGGGAGGGGGGAGAAGGGGCAATTCCCCATAATTAAAGGGATGGCCGGACGTTGTAGTCGCCGCTGCATTGAGAAAGGAGGGGAGGAGGCTGACTGAAAGGACCTCACCGATGACCTTGGCACCTGCAAGACCAAGTGGCGTTGTATTAGGCGAGCAAGCGAAGATTCTCGTGCGTGCGGGAGGCGGGATCGATGGAGGAGAGGAGGAGGAAGAAATGGAAAAGGACACGGTCAAATTTAAAAGCGGATCCAATGGGCCAAATTTCGCGTGCATAACTTGTGGTTGGTTTTCCTATCACACGTTGTATATATAACATAGATAGTCTCTAAATTTAATATTTTCCGAATGTGCAATAATCTGCAGATGTCCATCTTGATATACAGGGGAAAAAAGAGGAGAAGAGAACGAGAAAAAGACACTGGGAGGCGGATCGGCCAGCTGCAAACTCAGAAGGACGCACCGCGCTCTGGGCGGCAAGCAGCGCACATGCTACATACATACAGATGGATGGATTGGATGCATGCATGGAGGAGCAGAGACGACAGGCACACCTGACCTACCTCACCTCACCGGCCGGCACGCCCACGCACTTGACAATAACTCGTGCCTGCTCCCTGTCTCCCCTCCAATCATTCACGCATCATATCATATAGTAGTATACTCTGTTCAACATTAATCCACACATTATGTACAGTATCTATACATACATATTATTAAGCTAGCTAGTCACCGGCCACTGATTGGCTTTGTTATGATCGATCTACTGTACATCTCTGTCATCATCCTGCACTGCAACCCCCATCACTATTAGTGCACTGACTGACTACTCACCTCGATCCATCTTGCTCTTGCCTGCTGCTGCTGCTTCTTCTTCTTTTCTTTTAAAGGGCAGAGGAGAAGAAGAAGATTTGCAGACTCACTCACTCAACCATTCTTCTTCATTCAGCTGAGCTGAGCTGATTCCCTAGCTAGCTAGTCTCCCTATCCTGACTCTGACAATCTAAAGCTAAACTGCATTAATGGGATTCCCCATTGGTGGCTACTCCGGCGTGCCACGGCTGCTGCTCCACCTGCTGTTCCTCCTCAGCCACCTCCGCCGCCTCTCCTCCTGCCTCCTCCGCCTCGCCGGCGCCCACATCGACGACTCCCCCGTCGCCGCCGATGCCGATTCCGATCATTACTACAATTCCCAGCTGCTAGACGACCACTCCCCGGCGCTGCGATTCGACGCGCTCATGAGAAGCTCTCACCATCATCAGACGATGAGCTGCGCGGTGTGCCTCCGCGAGTTCCACGCCGCCGCCCAGGTGCGCCGTGCCCACCGCTGCCGCCACGTCTTCCACCGCCAATGCCTCGACGCATGGGCATCCCACGGCCACCGCACCTGCCCTCTCTGCCGCTCGCCGCTGCTTCCTCCGCCGCCGGTGCTCCTGCCGCTGCCGCTGCCGCTGCCGGCGTCGTAGCTGCTTTGCCTCATTTCCACTAAGTACCGGGTGTTTTCTGCATAAAGCATACAAATACTCTCCTCTCCTTTCCTCTCCCTTTTTGTTCGTTCGCATCGCAGCCGTCAAAGAAGATTGGCTGGTTTGCAACAGCCGCCAAAGGTCAGGGTTCATTTTGCAAAAGTCCCTTCCTAGGCTACGAAGAAGAAGAGGGCAAAGGCTGTCTCTTTGATTGAAAAATGTTGGGTTTTTAAGGAAAGAAACTCAACCACTGATTTTCTGATTGTGTGATTTCATTTCAAGGGAATGGATTCAAAAGGGTTCAATTCGAAAAGGTTTGCAATTGGTTTTCTCAGGCAGCCTCTCCTCTACAAAAGTGTTATGTTCTGCTGAGGGTTGTCCAAAAAGAAGAGAGAAATTTGACAGACGGTCTAAAAAAACAGAGATGATAGGAAAGTTTAGATTAACTTAAGTAAGTACATAGAGGAATTGATTTGTTAGTATATATGTGTATCTATCACTACCGGAAAACGGTATTTTGCCGTGCGTGCATCCGTTTGCCGTGCGTCAAATGTCGGGCGCACGGCAAAAACCACCTTTGCCGTGCGCCAACAGTGAAACGCACGGCAAACACGCGGCGCACGGTAGAGTAGCAGTTTG
>CM002484.1:199558-276492 GCA_000325765.3 Leersia perrieri | reverse complement strand
ATATAGACACAAATTTGCATCTGGGTCTCTGGTGGGCTAGATAACTATACATGCAGCCAAAAATTTTCGATGGAGTTTACTGTGTCACAGCCTGGCCGGAGTTGATTAATACTTTATACATAATCGCATGCATATATATTATCATATTATATATTGTGGAGAGGAGCACAAGTTAGTCGGAGATAGGCACATCAAAGGCCCCATACATGGTTGTACGATGATTGCTACTGCTGAAAAGACCTGCCTGCCTGCAGCTGCCCAACTGCTCTCTCATATAATTTGGCACGTGGCAATATTGGACACACACGCACATTTGTACATGCTACAGAGAGATGTGTCCCAATCTTGTCACTTTACCGTACTGTACATAGTGTGGCACTGTAATCTCGGAGTAGATGGCAGATGAAAAATTTGTGGGTTTAGCGCACTGTCCTCGTCGGGCTGGATAATAAGATACCTATTATCAAGGCCCGCGTCGACAAGCCATCCTTTTGATATCTGAAAGACTACGATGATACTATATGACAGGACTTGTTGTCATTGCAAATGACAAAAAGAGATTGTTTAGATTCATGGACTTTTTTTTAAGTTTGTGTCATATCGGATGATTGCACGTCAATTAGAAATATTAAATATAGACTGATAATAAAACTAATTGTATAAATAAAGGCTAATTCGCAAGACGATTTTTTTAAGCCTAATTAATCCATGATTAGTAAATGTTTAATGTACCATTACATTCGCTAATCATGGACTAATTAGGCTTAATAGATTCGTCTCGTGAAATAGTCTAAAGTATTGGGTGGGTTTTATTAATAGTCTATATTTAATACTTCTGACTAGTGTCTAAACATTCGATGTGACAGGGATTTAAAAAAAGTCTGTATCCAAACAGGGTATAAGTCTCCTGTGGCGGGCCTCGTCATGTGGCATGACGATAGATCCTATGGCGGGCCCTATCGTCATTATAGAAGTAAGTGGGTCCTATCGTCACAAACCCATGTCGATAGGCAATCCTATCGTCACTCATTACGTTTACAAGAACCGTCCTTTACAACGTTGACAGAGTGCTAAACTCACAAATTTTATCTCTTGACATATATTTTTGTGATTTTCCATTAAAATGCTATTATTTTTTAAAATGATTCATGTAATCTCCAATTCTCCATGATTAACTAGGATATTAATTATGATGAGTCATGGAACCTGTCGAGCCAGAATGAGAAGCTATATATATATAGTTTGGTCATCATCTTACATGCATATGGTTCTTTAATTTTGGTATGAATTAATCTAAACTTGATCGGTACATATGTTTGTATTTTCTTGGTAGGTTAAATCCGGAGTAGTAATGGAGTCGTCCCACTAGATGCATACTACTATGTGTGTTACTATATAGGAGTAGTATCAGATAGCATAGATATGATGTGCATGTGCCTGATACTAATTTATTGTTCGATGCTAATTTACGTGCAACTCTTTCGATTCAGAACATATATGTGTATTCAATTCCATGCGCTAATTAACTATAGACATATTGTTGACGGTATTTCTGCTACAGTAAAACCAGTTACAGTTAGAAAAGTCGATGCACAATAAGTCATATGTTTAACGTGAAAAACTATTGTGGTGAAAAACGATGAGTATCCACAGACAATGATTAATATCGAAAAGTTGACACAAACATATAAAATACACTAGCCGTCATATTTTTTTCCGCGTGGATTATAAGAGAGAGAAAAAATAGAAGTCCTGAAGATTAAAGTCGTAATAGATTACTAATTAGATTATTAAGAATACAATTCAAATACATAACATGCTAAATTCGAATCATATATCTGACAGTTACAGTATTAGTGACATCACATTGTTTTACCATGTCACTTTATATATTTGTATCCTCTGATATTGCACACTATTGTCACCGTGACATATTCTTTTTATCCACGTCATCCATTTTTAAATCAATCATCATGAATTAATTAAGTTATAATTAATTAAAATTGTTATTTAAATAGTCATGTAACTAATACTAATCCATAGCCGTTGATTAAAGAATGGATGGTTTAGATTAAAAGAATGTCACAGTGACACTGGTAGCTAATGTTAGAGGATACGAATCCCAGATACACTTAGTCCCAAAAGTCGGCAGATTAATCGCGCATGTACGAGTCGCTGTCGCAGCTAAGCTAGCATCGATCACAGTATAAATTGAGTGGAGGAAGAGTGCTCGATCAATTGAGGCTTTTCATTTGGCCACGTTGCATCGATCACATTAATGTTGCACTCATCACCGATACACACGCCTTAATTTACTAGAACGGCAACATGCTACGTGCATATGCATCCTATGCATCCATGCAAATACAAGCCTAGCTAGGGAGTGCATAAATATTCTTTTCATGGTTAACCATGCATATTTTTGAGCCATACAAATTGCTTTGTTGTTCTTAAGAGAGGACCTTACTTAGACCATGACCAATAGTCACCCTAAACAAACTCCAAAATCAGTTTTAAGGTTTTTTTTTTTGAAAAATTGGGTTCCAACAGCACACTCAAATCAATTATTAAAGTATGTGAGAGCATCACCAAGAGTCTACCAAAATTTTATCCCAAAATTCATGTTTTGGGGGGCCCTAACCAGATATTGGGTTTAAAAAGAATTGATCTCTCCAAGAGAAGGCCTAAATTTGGTCTCTTAAAATTAAAATGTGGGCCATTTTTTCAGCACAATACAATTTTTTATGCATTCTCATGCCATCAAATGATTTAATCAAGCACCAAGAAAGAGTGCAAGTGTGCAACTGATAACCATTTGCCACAGTACACTGCAGGTAACTGATTATTAGCCAGTTCAAATTAACCAGCTTTTATTATTTTTTTTTTCTTACCATCTGTTTGCTAAGACTGTTACCGTCCTAAAATTTCTTACAATTTATGAAATATTAGTACATGAATTTTTTAAGGTGTGTCAATCCGCCTTCTCAGTTACTGATTCCATGGATTAAAGTTTGAACTTTTATTTAATTCCGCATAAGTATGGGATAAAATGGATGTTTCAAATGTCTTCGAGCATTGAATTACACTTCCATTTGCTCAACAATTAATTGAAGAGATATAAGTTTGATGACGGGACATTTTGCAATTAAACAGCACTTTGCTATTTGTTTCATTGTTTTCTCAGTCCATTCTGCAACCTACATTACTGCTCCATCGATCAAGTTATCTATGGCTGGCCGAAGACAGGATCTTATAAGGTGCCTATTAGTTCTTAATCAGTTAGTGTACTTAGACTAGAGGTAATAACAATTTTAGGAACAGATGCGAGTATATTTTAGGGAGAAAAAGCACATAAACACTTTTATTTTTGGGTGACCATCTTTACATACGATTTACAATTAGATTACAGCATGCTAATTACAAGCATATTTGTTCTTGCTTTCCGTTTTTTTGGCCTGCACAGTATCCTAGCGGCCAATTTGGCTCTATGAGATGCAACAAAGGGCATATATCAATATGTCGTGCTGCTCTTTTTGTTCGTAAGTACGCTGTAAAATGTGTTTGTTTGGTTCGACTTCTCAATTGCAATCCTAAATTCTATTTAGTCGAATTCTTAATTGTTTTACATTTAAATTGGCTGCATGCCTGCTTCTATTGTAGATATTAAAGCATAAAGTTCCGCAGCAACGCGCGGGGTATCATCTAGTTTTTTGTAAACTCGTCCCCACACCAATGGCCATAGCCACCCTTCCAATTAACCTCAACTCTAATTCCCCAACCCCGAAAGCCTTTTTTTTTTCAGACGATGAACCCTAAAACCTTGAACGTTATGACCACAGAGCCGCTACAAAAACATATATGCCTTCTATCGCTGTCTCATCGAGGAAGAATATTATTTTTTTTTTGAAAGATCCAGCTTGGCTGGCCTTTTATATTAAGAAGGGGGAAATCTGTACAAGCTTCCAAGAAGCAGAGAAAGAGAAATAATACAACCACTAATGCAGTACTATATCGAGGAAGATATAGTACGTCCGGCATATTAAGGTTGATCGATGAAAGGGTTTGAAATTTTAGAGCGTTTAATATGCATGGGAGCTAGATTGCTTATTAGGTGCTTTTAGCAAATTTGGAGTGCATGTTTTGTTTACTTTCAGTTGATGATGTATCGATTGATATAAGTTGATGCATACATATGCAAGCTAGGATGGTCGATGGATGGGAAAGTTTACCTGCACGACCGGACCACGTACGAGGGAGCCTCACCACCCTGCAGATTAGTTAGTTGTTCAGTCTTTTTCTCGCACGAGAGCGCCAATAGCATGTATATACGAGATATGATTTGTCCTAAGCTAATAATTTGAAAAGGATATATAAGAAAAAGGAGAAAAATCAATTCTTCACCAGTATCTTATCTTAGGATATTATATTTTATATTCATTATAAATGAGTTGATTTGGTGGTAATGCTAGATTCTTCACTCACCAGCTAGCACTCTAAATACTCCTATTTCTTTAATTTTGAGATACAACCTAGCTATATAAGAATTTTTGCGTATTTGTATGAAAGTATTGCATGCATTTTTATACGAGTAGTATATATATGAAGGTGGCCAATTGGCACAAACAATTAATTAAGTATACGAATTTTAGATGTTAGTTCAATTATTTTTTTATTTTTATGTTTCAGCATATAGTTTATTTGTTTGGAGTTCTAATATCGTGATGCATGCAGGATATTATGCCAGTGGGATCAATGCCATGGGCCATGGCGTAGGAGATTTTGGTGTTGCTGGCCAAGCCCAATTAGGAGATTGGACCATTTTGATGGGTTAAGCCCATATAGGTTCGATTGGACCTGATGCAGCTGCTGGCTGTGCTCGCATTTATATATACTATAGCCCATCATACTTCTTTACATGACATTTCCGATGTTCATAAAAGTTAAGTAACGTGCAAAATGCCTTCTTTGCCCACCATTCCCTATACTTAATGTGGAGCATTTTTAAGTAGTTGAGTTGGTACTGAGAGATACCAAAATTTTAGTTTGATACCTCTCAGTATCCGAGAGGTACTAAATTTACATAAAAAAATGATACCTTTAGGTATCTACTCAAGTACTATAAAATTGGTATTTAATGTGAATCTATCTTCTCGATATAGTTTCTCTTCCCCTTCTCATGAATCTCCCACCGACGCCGACACATCACAGAGGATGTGGCGTGTAAAGATGAATAAGGAGTTTTAGGATGTGTAGCAGCGTCAAACATTAAAACACATTTAGCAAATATTCCCTCTGGTTTTTAATGCTTGACACCATTGACATTTTAAGTGCACGTTCGACCATTCATCTTATTCAAAAAATTTATCTAAATATTTATAAATATAAGTCATGCTTAAAATTTTGTTTGTAATAAAACAACTCGTATCAAAATAAATAACATTTGGATAATTTTTTTAATAAGACGAATGGTCAAATATTCGCTCAAAAGTCAATGGCATCAAACATTAAAAACCGGAGGAAATATATACATACGTCAATGAGTGAGTATATAATTAATCCCTAAAAAAATTACATTATAGAGTTTTTTTAGATAATATTACATTATAGAGTATAACTAACATTGTGGCGACAATGCTTCGATATTCTGAAATAGAACCGGAAGAAAATTAAGCTGAGGAGGAGATATATATAGAGAGAGAGAGGCGTGGCCTGCAGGCAGGGCCGGCCGGCACGAAGTTAATCAATAATCGGCATTAATATACTAATGCGTGGCGAGCATGTCAAACAATCGTGCTCTCAACCAGCATCGATCTGCATATCATTAACGTGGCAGCAACCAACCAATGGACACATGCATGCATATAAGTATTAGCACTACACCCATCGATCACAGCATTCGATCGATCATACCTCGCCGCCGACCGTCGACCATGGCCAGCAGAGCGAATCCGGCCATCTTCTTCCTCGCCGCCTTTACGTTGGCGCAGGTGGCGACCGCCGGTTTCACCAGCGACTTCTGGCAGCAGCAGCCTCAGCCTGATCCTTCCCCCAATGGCGGCGCCGTGAAGCCGTACAAGACATCGGACTGGCACGACGGCTCCGCCACATTCTACGGCGACCCGTCTGGAATCGGCGACGACTTCGGCGGCGCGTGCGGCTACGTCAGCAACGACATCGTGTCGCTCTACAGCGCCGCCACGGCGGCGCTGAGCACGCCGCTCTTCTCCGACGGCAACGGCTGCGGTCAGTGCTACGAGATCCGTTGCGTGAAGTCGCCGTGGTGCAACCCCGGCTCGCCGTCGGTGATAATCACCGGCACAAATCTCTGCCCTCCAAACTGGTACCTCGCCAGCGACAATGGCGGCTGGTGTAACCCGCCACGTCAGCACTTCGACATGGCGCCGCCGTCTTTCCTCAAGCTCGCGCAGCGTGTCGCCGGAATCGTGCCGGTTCAGTTCCGGCGTGTGCCGTGTCAGAGGACGGGAGGTGTCAGGTTTTGCCTTCAGGGGAACCATTATTGGCTGTTGCTTTATGTCATGAACGTCGGCGGCGCCGGCGATGTGGCGGCGCTGTCGGTGAGGAGCAGCAATGGGGGGAATTGGATGCAGGCGGCGCATAATTGGGGGATTACTTATCAGGTGTTTGCTGCGCTGGATAATACGGCGGGGCTCGCCGTGAAGCTGACGACGTTCAGCTCGCCGCAGCAGACGATCGTCGTCGGCGACGCTATTCCGGCATGGTGGATCACCGGACTCTGCTACCAGGGCTCCAACAACTTCTACTGATCATATATCATCCATCCATCCAATTTGATCTCCATTTTGTGTGTAATTATTTTACTTCTTTTTGTTTAATTGTTACCCTTCTGGCTTGCTCTGCTATGCATGCAACTCCATCTCTCTTCTTTCATTCAACATCTACTATATGTACTCTGTTTATTTTTTTTCTTCATAGGACCCTAGTTCAATGTTGATGCTGATCCATCTTCTGTTAAAGAGCGTTTTTTTTTTTCAAAAAACGGTGTATTGATATGATGTATTCTTGATATCAATCGATCCATGTTCAGTAAATATATATTCCTCGATCGGAACGAAGTTTGATTTTCTCTTATATATAGCTCTACTCGATCTGGATTCTTCCTTTTCTTTTCTTTTTGCATTTCTAGTTCAACATTCATGCTAATTAATTCATCTCCTATTAAGACCATTTTTTTCTTTAAATAGTACATTCTCCATCTACAAATGATCTTCATATTTGTGTTGTGCATCAATACCAATACACGGGTGTCTCAATGTTTATCTTTACTCTTTTAACTAGACATGTATTAAGTAGGTGAAGCAACACTCTTATTCTGCAAATATAGGAGGGCGCCAACAGTATACATGCATGCAGAGATCTTTAAATCACGCACAAGAAACGAATAGGCTAGATGCAAATATGTTAGAGATGGATGGAGTATATTGATATGATGAGTACTTGATCTCGGTCTATGTTCAGTAAATATATTGCTAAGCTTGGTTTTATATGTCTATATATCTGACTGGACTCTGGATTGAGTTTAATCGTGCCACCAACTAACTTTAAGCACAACATCATACATATATAACTCATATAAGAGAGTTTCTTTTCAAAGATCATATAGATAATTGATATGATTATTCAATTTGACTTTTGTATGGCGATCCGAACTGCAGAGCATGTCTGTTGGTCAAACACCAAGCTTGAATGCTGTATGTACAGACACTATATTCTTCTCACAGCAAGATTATACTTTATATAATACTGGCCAATCAATCAACCTGCTACTAACAAATTGAGAACCACATTTGTATGACTCGCGCTGACTCAAACCGAATGTTAACTGGTTGATCATCATCATTCATCATCGATCGATCACTTCGGCATGAACTGTTTTGGCACCGACTTCTGTAAAATCTGAATATATATATTTTCACCGTCTTCCAATCACCAGCTCAGTGTCAACGTCAATATCCCTGGAATGCTGGTGATTCAGTTCACGCTCTGGAGCTGCGTCATCAGCCTCACTTGGAACATGTTGCACCTTGCACTGCACAAACAGCAAGGAGCAAGTAGAAAGATTCATCATCATATATTCAACCATATAAAAAAATGCCAAACATATTGAATAACAATTACTCCATTAGTTATAAATTACTTACTATCGTTATAGGTTTGTCCTAAGTCAAACATTGTAATCTTTGACCATTAATTTCTAAAAGTCCATATAATTTATTCACCACGAAAAATGTTTTCATAATATATAATTAACATGATATTAAACTGCATGGAATTTCATGAATTGGTGGTCAATGGTAGATATATTTGACTTAACAAACCCAAAAGTATTTTGAAATGGAGGTAGGAACAAGCAATATACCAGACATGTATAAATGGAAATCGGCATCATTGTAGGTAAGACAGGCAGCACATTAATGATATATACCTGCAGGTCGCTGAGCAGTAGTGCGTTCTCCTCCGACAGAATCTTCTCCTGCATGTTTAACGAAGTCATCCGTTAATTGAACATATGAATGCGTATTTATATATCTAATGAAGTGTGATTTATTAATAACAATTTTGAGTTAGTCAATGCATCTTTTGTGCACCATAATCTAGTGGGAGTTGAGGCCAAACAAGTGTTGCCATTATCTCTCATGCATCATACTGATTTGTAACTAATACTCCTGTTTTACAATGTATGCCGTTTTGTTTTCTTAAGTAAAATTTCTTCAAGTTTGATTAAGTTTATAGAAAAATATAGCAACGTTTTTAATACAAAATTTATTTCATTAAACCCTATATCCTTCTATACATTAGATCAAATGTAAGAATAATTTACTATGGAAAAAGTCAAAACGTCTTACGTTAAAAAAAGAGAGAATAGTGTGACCGTGTAACTACTTTTGTCAGGCATAAATAATCATTAAGAGGGACATTCCTATATACCTGTTGTTGAAGCTCTGAAATCTTATCCATCATCTTCTTTTGCTACGATGTTGATGGAAAAACAAGACAGAAAAATCTGATTTAAATGTTACATTCAGGCATTCAAGATTAATGTACACCCGGGCCCTTAGCTTGCCTTGTGTAAACGGATGCTGCTTAGGCTCTTCTCCAGCTGCATCTCCAGGTCATTGAGTTCTTGCAATGAGCATGATTCCAGGTCTTCGCCCTGCATCTTCCTATGAGAAAAATCATGTCCATTTCGTCAGGTGAATTTTCCCACCTAGCTAAAAGGAACACGTATTATAGCAACTGGCAGTCCGGATGATTAGCTTTGTATATAAATGGGTTAATTAGTCCCATATATAATTACCTTGTATAGGCCTCAACTGTGCCAATCTCCGTTGCTATGGTTTCAGCTTGGATTTTCATCTTCTGTACATGCTTGCGGTAGTAGTAAACAAATAAGTAATGAAGGTTGCATATATTATCGTCAGAACTGCTGACCAAGGCTTTAGAACGTAATTAACCACAAATAAAGGACCTACATGTGCAGTAAGTTCACCGGGCTTCTTGTTTGCAGCAGCCTCTTCGGTGTGGCTAATGTAGCGGTCGATTGTATCCTCCAGACTGAAAATTCAGAGTGCTAATAATAGTTATTACATGCATGCAAACACATGGCACTGGTTGTTCACTTGCTTTCACAGTCTGCAGATTGGTGAATGGTGAATAAATTTAACAAGAGTTTGATTAGGATTTAATTAGGGTCAGGCCGGCCGGGGAAATAAGTCAGGCATTAGAGGCCAAATCAAGTAAATGCATATCATAAACTGGATACATATAACATACCAAATTAAGTAATATGTTTAATTTCAATAAAATGACAGGGGCACTGTTATATACTATGTAATTTCAACTTGATAAGAATACCAGTACAAGAAACAAATGAAAAAATTATTTCCGCAAGAAGAGATACTATCATATATATGAAATGAAACTAAAAATACTCAGTACAAACTTGTAAACATATATCTATAATTCTATATATTACAAAGAAAATCTAGTTCTAGGAAGCATTATAGCGATGAATTAGCGATCCACCATTGCATGCCATTTAATTATATGATTACTAACTAATTGAAATTGGCATACTACAAGAAAACAAATTAACAAAGGAAAAAGTCATGTTTTACTCCACTAAACTATTTCACCGAATTACTTAATTGCCTCATTTTACATCACAGACTATTAAAAATGCCCCACTTTACACCTTAACAACATTTCTCCTTTTTTTTTCTCTTCATACAAGTCGTTTTTTTACTGAAATTTGGTATGATGGATAGATGCATTATAACTTACCTCTCAACATATTTTTTTTATAATTTTTCTCTCTATTTTTGCTTATTGGAATCATGCATGTAAGACCAATTCAAACATCAGAATTTTTTTTTTGCGGGGATCAAACATCAGAATTTATAAGTTTAAACAAATAGAAATTTAAAAATATTTTGGGACTTTGATAAACAACAATTAAAATAAGAAATTTTATAACTTGTAATTAAGTGAACCATTTTTAATAGCTCAGAGTGTAAAATGAGCCAATAAATAGTTTATGGGGTTAAGTGATCCGGTGAAATAGTTTGGGGGAGTAAAGTAGACTCTTCTAGTAATACCGAATTAAATTGTTCAAAAACAACTTGGGCGGTAGTATTTTTTTTAGAGTGAGGTTTCCTTGGTCCAGATATACCTTTATAATGCATATTTTATAGATGCAAAAAGCACTTAATTAGATACTCTTATTATGGGTATCGGCCAAACTCATGCAGTAGTTTAGGCAGGATAAATTAGAAATAAGTCATGAAATTAGAAGATTATCTAGTTAAATTTGAAAGGATAAAGCTTGTTAGTAAATTATAAATAGAGATTGGATTTGTTTCTATAATAATAGAATACAATTGCAATAGAGACCATGCGTATCATCGGCCAAGCTCATGCAGCAGCTATGCATGTTACTGAAGGGTATGCATAGCTGTCAGAAACTAATTGCAATAGATTGGTCACTGAAGGCCTCATTGTTTCCATTGTCTACTTCTGTACTTACTAAACTTTCACATAAACAAGGTAATGTTGTTTAGTTAATTAAGACTACTTTTTTAATGCAACATTATGGCCATAAATTGATTGTGGGGTTTTTTATTACTAACTAAGGCCATGTTTCTTTCAGCTTGAGATTATTGTGATCTAGATTCTAGATTACTATAACTCTATAAGTTGGATTGCTATTAGTAATAAAAACATGACCACGAAGATAATTCCATCTGTGTTAGAATAAGTTGTGAGTTGTTTCTTTTCTTGATTTATTGGAGGCTGGATTATTGAGTTTGCAAGTCTAAAGAGGAAGTGGGGTGGCATGGTGGGTAATTTTTCACCCAATAATCTAGAAAATCTCACCTAAATGAGATTACTAGATTGTAATAATCTCCAGATTACAATAATATGCTCTAATAATCTATCTGTTTCTTTTAGGTTAATTCTAATAATTAGGATTATAATAATCCCAAGATGAAAGAAAAATGTCCTAAGTATGTAGGATTTTTTTTTACACACGGTTATAATTGTAAAACATGTGGTTTTAGGAAACTAGTTTCTCTATATCTTGTTCCCTAAAAGAAGACTGTTGTAGGCTTGCTGTTTTAACTAGAAGTGTGTATGGTAGACTTACAGTACTGTCGTTGTGTGTCAAGTAAAAAGCAATGCGTGTGATAGTAGAAATTAATCAAACACATATCTGTAGTGGCGGTGTGTAAATTGAAAAGAAATGTGTGATAAGTATATATAGAAAGTAATTAATATATATCAATCACTTGTCAACTCAATGTATGTGTATACTCCATCTGAAGCACTGGTTTTGATGCTATATGGATGACGTAAATTACAGTAAAGGTGAGAAGGAATACAATCGAGATGTAGATAGCCATCAAATTAATCAATCCCAGAGCTATAACTGCAAGTACTAGCCAGCATAAAAACAGTATATTTCATGTACTATCTCGTGACTTCCGACTTAAATCTGGCACGTACGGATCAAACAAGGAAATAACTAAGCATACATACTAGTAGTATGTTTATAGGAGTATGTTAACAACAATTAAAAAGATGAAAACTTTAATCAGGTACTAACTCAGTAATAATAAATAAAAAAAGAAAAGGGAAGAAGTAGTAGTATATACTCGGGGGCGGAGGCGAAGTGGAAGAAGCGGCCGCGAGGGGAGAAGACGAGGAGAGCCACCTCGGCGTCGCACAGCACCGACAGCTCCGACGCCTTCTTCAGTAATCCCTTCCTCCTCTTCGAGAACGTCACCTGCCGGCTCGTCGCGTCCTCGATCCGCCGCATCTCCCGCCGCCCGCCGCGCCGCCGTCCACCTCCCACCGCCGCCGCAGCCGCCATCAGATCTGTTGTCCCGGCCGGACAGCCGGCCGGCCGAGAGCTATCAGATCTGTACGTACTGGAGAGGAAATTAACGGATGTTGTTGTGAGGAAGAAGAAGAAGGAGAAGATGCGGTGCGGTGAAGGCGGCGATGATTGATTTGGGACTAGAAATGGCTAACCTGATTTTCCTCGGAAAGGAAAGTGAAGGAAAGGAAAGCTTTCACTTTACACTTGGCATCTCTTGAGTAGATATGGGCCACAAATGCCCACACTGCCTCCCTGCAGCCAACCTTCGCCACGAATCAATGCATCCAGCTAGGATACCACTCATATATACGAATCCTAATGTTGTTTCCCTCAAATAAAAAAATTTTAAACTAAATTCAAATTGTTTTTTTGGGTTTTTATTCACGGTATATATCTTTCAACATTGGTTTTTAAACCGCATAGCTAACACATATATAAAAGTTATCAGATTTGTTTTTAAAACCGCGTGGTTAACACATATATAAGTTATTCATTTTCTTATATGATGTTTTATTGCTTGTCACCCGTCAGTCAAACGACTAAGCACGGCCACATGCAAAGCATTCTTAACTACTAATGGAACACTATTTAAGAATAAATTATTATACGAAAGATATATAGTACACCCCCATCGCAAAAATATCTATATTTCTAGTTATAGTTCTATACTAATGCTTGTCCCTAGCTAGAAACATCAACATCTACATTCTGCGACTGAGGTAGCACACGGTTGACTAAGAATGTGCTCTAATACACACTCAAAATAACAGACATAACCCATAACTCTGCAGCTTCACTGACTTCTATGAGCTCATGATAGGTGATGATTCATTTATGCTATGTTGTCAAAACTGGAAATTATGCCATGTTTCCATCAAAAAAAAATTATGCCATGTTTCAAAATCTGCTGCACTCGCATGACAAAAAATTGTTCCCCACTTATTGTATGTCTAATTATGTCTTGTGACGAAAACATATTTTTTTCATCATTAATCTAGGCAGTGATGATCTTTCTTTCATCATTGATTTTACGATGTTCATTTTTATCATTATCGAGCATAAGAAACATTAGAAATCACTCGACCCCCTTTGAATCACGGGTTTGCAGAAACAAAGGAATAGAAAAAACATATAATTTTAACAATAATATAAGTGTAAAACAAAGTATCACGAAACACGTGAAAATCAAGAATGGCCGTTTGATAGGACTATAGGAAAAACACAGAAATTGGATGAGAGAGATAGACTCGAGGGAAATTTTTTTAAGAGATAGTATATGGGAATTTCGAAACTTGTAAAGATACTTTCAAAGCACTTGGGAGATCTCCAATCCTTTATTTTAAAGATCTATACAAGAAATTTTTCTATAGGATTTGAATCCTATAAAAATTTTCCACAATTACTTTGATTGAAAGGGATCCTAGACTTTAATTTGATGATGAGATAGTTACCACGTAGGATAGAAAACACCATAAAACTTTAGTAAAACTTTGACTTTGAAAAAAAATCAAAATGAGTACTAAATAAAGTGGTGCCGACAGTTTGCTTCTGTTTTTGTTTTTGAGAAAGCACGGTATAGCTGTTAGGTATGCTCACTGCTCAGTCATAGACAGCTCTACAGGCCCACGTACGCTCTCCTGCTTTTTGGGCTTTTTGGGGGAGCAGATGGAACGGAACTGCAGCCCATGTGCTAAATAATGGGCCGAATCTTTTGGCTAGGTCTTTCTCTGATTGCTTTTCATGGGCTACTGACATTTCCGGTTGGAATTACCAAGTACATTAGACAATTAAGCCCAGTGATGTAGACGGCTCACCTAATAAGCTTACTACTTAATTTTGTCCTAACTTCCGCTTGCTGTATGTAATATGCAACTTGTTGGTTTATATGTTATCTAGTACTACTACTTATCGATGCAAATACTTAGATACGACATGCCGGATATATATGGATATACAACTAATTAACTCTTCAACGAAACCAAGGGTTAAGCACCTCGACCGATCCTTGGATCATCCTCTCCTAATTATCATATGATATCATATACTCCTACTCCGTATTATATTATACGCAACTACACTACTGCTTCCATCTCAATTGGCACGTCGTGGCATAGCTATCTAGCTTCAAAAAAACTTCAACCACAAGTACTTTTCGTGGCCAAACTAATTAATTATTCGTCAGGCCAACTGCATACAAATCTGCACGCATGCTCTGTAAGAACAAATTCATTCACATCCAACCTACACTAGTGCTAATGTAATAAAAACTATATATTCAGATTACTGCCGGCCAGATGGGAGCAGTTCATCAGGCCAAGGGGGGGCTGGATATGAGATGCTATACCAACAACCTAGCTACTCTCGTAATGCTACACTTTGTACCAACTGGCACTACTATTGTATAATTATATATATTATGAATACTAGTTGCACTTTTACGATACCAAATACTAATGTATTCTAGTCAATTATTTAGTAAAAAAATGATTAAGATTAAATATATACCATTGGTTAGTACATAATATACAACTATATTAATATGCAATAGTGTAGGACGTTTGTATGAAATGACGGTCCTAAGTTCACGATGACATATTAGTTAAGTCGATACTGTGGTGGGCAATTTTTTATGTCAATAAATTAATTAATATAATACCCATATAAATTAACGGATATATTTTATCCATACTAACCTAACCCATAACTATATTTTGTACCGTAAGGGAGCCTATTAATAAACTACTACTACTAGATATAATTAATAATGGACTTGGGAGAGGAGTTTAATTGAAGCAAATAACCTAGCTAGCTGCTCTCTTGCCTCTTGGGTAGAAGACTAAGGCCTTGTTTAGTTGCATTCAAATTTGGAAGTTTGGGTGTAAAATGAAATGATGTGATTGAAAGGTTGTGTGTGTATGATAGGTTGATGTAATGGAAAAGTTGGAAGTTTGAAAAAAAAGTTGGAAACTAAACGCACCTTAACTTGGATCAAACACAACAAATGGCACCGCAGTCCTGTCAATTAATCAAATGCAACTATCGCAAGTGCGTCCTAATCTCCTGGTCAGGAAACTTGGGAGCCATTAACTGTTTGCGATTAAACTACAAAAGATAGTTTGGTTAAGGCCAGCTTTTCAATCCCTCTGACCAGGGGGCTGAACAGAAACAGGGGTGACATAAACCACCTTTCCGACGCTGACATCATAACCTTCAAGCTTGGATAATTACCCATCAGATTCCTACAAGAAGATGCATATTGTTAACTTAATCCTAATCGGGGCCAACAGGATGAGGACAAGGTCACCATGACAGGGCACATCGTCGAACTGTTTTTTTTTCTAGATTAATTTTTCTCCTTCAATTATGCACCTTAAACAAGGGGAAATTTTGTGTTTTCCAAAGAAAAAGAAAGAACTAATTGCACTGATCGATTATTAAGTACTGCTGCTTGGAAGCTTGCTCACCTGGCAAAGGCATTAGTTTAAGGTTGGTCGACATGACCAGCTGGTTGAGCATGAAGTGTACTAAATTTGTTTGTTTCAGCTGGATCCTGGCTAAGCCAGATTACCACTTGCCAAATAGAGTATATATATACTATCTGGTTGATACTCTCAATGCGTGTATAGCCATGTGTATTTTAATTTGGTCATTAGCCATCCAGATTTGCTTGCATATCTACTCTAAGACTTTGCAACCGATGCGACAAAATTATCAGTTGACCGACTTAATCTCTTCAGCTTATTTATTTATTTCTCCTCTGCAGCATAATCGGAGTTGATTATTTAATTGGTTATCTGCTGTAGGTATTCATAGTATGATTAGCTCATCTGCAAATGGAAATTATCTAAGCCTAGTGCCCATGGCATCATTGCATTACAATAACACGTTTGATTTATTCAAGCAAGAGAAATTGCCGTATGTAAGCATGTGAAACTTAACCCATGGTTTAATTCGACTATTTACCAGCAGGGCCGATCGACGACCGACCGGTTCTTAACTTTTTTTGAAGAACAGTTCGTCCGGCACCAACAAATTAATCAATTCGTCATGGCAACAAGGTAAGTTAATGGATAGCAAGTGGTTTGTTTTTATTTTTACAAGTTACAAGTGGACTGACAGATCTGTTCTTACCTGTCCGTAATTGAACTAGTGGTTTTAATCTAGGATCAGCAATCAAAGTAGAGTGATCAAATCATGACAGGGGATGAGACATAACCCTTGGATCAGCATGGCCTACTCACTCTACCCAAGCTACCGATTCAAAGATGTGATGATGTAAACAACACGGTGGATCAAAGATTCGTTCCTTCATTCTTCCTTTTTCTTCACAAATGCAATAATTAATATTTACATGTGTACATAAATGTACATGCATGGATTAATATCTGAAGTTGTGTGAGCTAGTTGTACGCGTAAGGACAGAATGAGGAGTGATGATGCAATTGCATTCACAAACCATGGGAGATGGTGACGTGCACTGCATCTTGATTTGCTGATTAGATTAATTAGCACAAGCCAAATAGCCAATAGAGCAGCTTAGTCACACTCCCACGCGGAGACTAAGGAACATTTCGTGCCCGTTGACCTCTCCCCTCCACATGCAAAGCCAACTAACCAAATCATCACCACTCACCCGCATCCAGGCCGCTCGATCGAAATGATCAACGGCCAAGATTACTCAGACGCCAGGCAAGAAAAGTCAGCGCGTGGACAACGCCCCACGAGAAAAGTCACCAGCCGTCGATCCCTAATCAAACGGCCCAAATCCAACACCCAAAGATCTCACACCTACCATCTATATATATACCAGTACAGAGCGACTAGCTCTAGGGCTTAATTTGTGATTGATTAGCAGTAAGCTTCTGAAGCAACAACACATTGCAAATTAATGGCGGTGAGCACAGCCATTGTTGGGTGGGAGAGTAGTAGAAGAGAGAAGCTTCAAGGAGGCGGCCATGGCGGCGGCGGCGAGAGGAGGGAGCATATGTTCGAGAAGGTGGTGACGCCGAGCGATGTAGGGAAGCTGAACAGGCTGGTGGTGCCGAAGCAGTACGCGGAGAAATACTTCCCGTTGGGTGCGGCGGCGAGGAGCAGCCCGGCCGGCACGGTGCTCTGCTTCGAGGACGCCGGCGGCGGCGGCGAGACGTGGCGGTTCAGGTACTCGTACTGGAGCAGCAGCCAGAGCTACGTGATCACAAAGGGGTGGAGCCGGTTCGTCCGCGACAAGCGCCTCGCCGCCGGCGACACCGTCTCCTTCTGCCGTGGCTCCGGCGGCCGCCTCTTCATCGATTGCCGGAGGCGCGCCGATTCGTCGACGTCCTTGTCGCCTGTGGCGGCGGCGGCCTTGATCAAGGCGCAGCGGCCGCCGTCGATGTCGGTCGTCGTCGATGAGAAGGAGGTTGTCCACGGCGGCGGCCGGCGGTGTCTCCGGCTGTTCGGCGTCGACCTCCAGCTACGCGCCGAGACGCCGGCGCTGGATTTGCAGCTTTAATTGAGCTGCCGCATGCAATTAATCGATGTTTTGCTAGCTCCCTCTCCAACTGACGATTGTTGATTCAGAGTTACATGAACTGATGAACATGTTTCTGTGCTCGATCTGTTGTTGTCTCCTGTCGAATAAGATGAGGTCTATCGTCGAAGACGAAATTGTACATTAGCTACTGCATCCTGCAGATGGATTAATTAGCTAGGACGTTGAGTGAATTTGATTAGAGTTGGATTGATTTGATATCTGTATTGATGCATTGAACGATGTAAGAAACCAAGAACACAAGCTAGGTTAGTACTTTGCAAATTGTACTTGTAGCATTTTGTCAGAGAGTGTTGCTGAATTTAATTATGCAATTCAGGCTTACTTTCATTTTTTCCAGGAAAAAGCTAGCATAATTCAGACATTTGACCTCATGTTTCTTGACAGATGAACATGCATGTGTGCTTCAGTTGAATTTGTATTTAGCTAGGATTGGTTGTGAATTTTTGTTCGAGTCTTAATTAATTGCTTGCGTGTTTGCCTTCTTCAAACACGCATCGCTATGCTATATGACATTTGTTTTTCGGGGTTTAATATGATCATTTTTGCCATGCTTTTTCTATAATTCAATTAGCTGGCTAGCTAGCTGCACCATGATCACAAGTTCAGAACAAGAAAGTTAGCACTATTTTTTTTCGAGGGAACAGAAAGTTAGCACTATCTATGAAGTTAAGTTCTAGCACCAAATATAACCTAGCCACTTGTTATTATACATACACATAGATGAGGTCAAACTGACTATTCATCTTTTTCAAAAACTACCTACAGCAGACTGCATATATATATTCAGCCACAAGTCACAACATGTTAGAAGCAGCGAAGGTGGTCACTGGTCAGCATGTATGTTGCTACCCGACGAAAAAAATCAAGTTGGGCCCAAGAGAAAGGCCCATGTACACTGACAGCCTATGTATTTATTCTAAATTAGGCCCATTACATGTATCAATGTGCATGCGGCCCAGCCACCCTACTGCCTGCCATTCAAATCTCAAGGCGCACATTTATACGTCGTGCTACATACCAATGGTTGAAAATTCGACTGATCTGAAGGATCGAATTCAAGGCGCACATTTATACGTCGTGCTACGTACCAAAAGTACGGTAAAATTCAAAACACTAAACATTTTAAATACTTTTTAACTTACATAAAAGTTACATCAAAATTATATAAAAGTTACAATGTAATTAAAGTATAATTACACTATAACCACACTGTAATTACATTTAAAAGATTTTTGCTCATAATCTGGCACCATATTTCTAGACGTCACACCCATATATTAATATGAAATGTGTATTCGTAACAATGGCTAATCTATGGCCCGTATATTCTAAAAAAAAATCTATGGCCCCGTATTGAAACCGATTTGAAAAATCTAAACAAGGATCCGATGGTTAAAAATTCGACTTATCTGAAGCAAGAAATTTGGTGACAGATTTCTAGTAAAAACGTTAATCTATCTTCTCAAATTATTTGAATTTCTTTCATAACTATGTTTCCCAAAACAACAGTATCAATTTAGCCAAGCCCTATGCTAGAAAGTAGAAACATCTTATTTACCTTGATCCAGTCTTTGATCTCTTCGAGAGTGCTCATAGGGATATGGTAAAATTACGTGTGTTTGTGCGTGTACATATGAGTGTGTCAGGGTTACCAATAAGGGATACCCTCATTACCCAGAGTCATGAAGTATACAAGAAGGCATACCTAATAGTACTGAGCTAAGGCTCGACTAGGCCCACCATATACCATACCTTATACAGAATCATACCTCGTATAAGGAAGGTGTTCCGGATAAGAAAGGAGAAGGAGAGTTCTATATGGAGACTACAAGAACTATTCAGTAGTATCCATACTGGTTTCCCTAATCCTACTTGGACAAGGAGACTTTTATAGGTATAAATATAAGACCCCCTGGGAGGAAAGGAAGGAGACAACACAAGCCAACATAAGATCTACAGTTAAAGACCACCCCGTTGTCGACTACGTGATGGTACTCCAGTCCACCAAGTTGATAACTACTAGATTGATTACCTCATATTTTTACATGTATGATGATGAATATAGATGAAGACTGGCTTCGGCCAACATGAGTAGGGCTATTACCTATCATATGGGGTCCGAACCTATATAAAAAAACTTTGCTTCCCTATGTGATGATGTCGTGTAGCATAGGTCCTTACGCCAACGTTCCCTCGTAACCTACATACCCGGTCTACGAATATCAGTCGTTGACAGAGTGTATGTATTTGAACTGTGTTTTGCGAAAAAAAATAATTTGACAACAGTACCAATATTAGTTCAGATTATAAGGTATTTTGACTTTGTGTTTTCAATGTTTGACCATTCGTCTTATTCAAAAATTTTATGCAAATATAAAAACTAATAAGCACTGTATGAAGCTGTCAACACTGTTTTTTCTAGCAACAAACGAACACAGCCTAAAAGAACAAAGTGTGTGGTTTGCCTCTAGGGCATACAAAAATGTCTCAAAATTTACTCCTGAGCAACCAAGTAAGTAATTAACAAAAGGAAGAAAAAGATCATATCTTTGTGAGCTGTAAAGCGGAGATAGAGCTCTCTGAATATCTGAATCTGTAGGAATCTGAAAAAGTGAGCAGCACCACTCAACCCAATTGTTCAGAAGAAAGCAAAGCTGCATCTATGTGTGGACTTCCCTCCAAAATCACTCACTTGGCTGCCCCGCCACATCCTCTGCCTTCCACACATCAATCACCCTATCTCCTTCCTCTCCTCTCTTCTTCTCATTCTCACTACAACTAAGACTACTGGCCTCCTCACACCTCCATACACACTCACACACTCTCTTCCCCCAAATTCAATTCCAATCCAGCAGGCAGCAGCGTGAGCAACGATGGCCGCCGTCACGGCAGCGGCCGTCTCCACCTCCGCGGCGGCTGTCACCACCAAGGCATCGCCTTCTCCCGCCACCAACTGCTTCCTGCCATGTCTGCCAAGAACCAGACCAGCCGCCGCCCGCGGCCTGCTGCTTCGGGCGCAGGTGTCGACCACCGACGCCCCCGCGGCGGCGCCGGCGAAGAAGATATCGAAGAAGCAGGACGAGGGGGTGGTGACGAACAAGTACAGGCCAAAGGAGCCGTACGTCGGCAAGTGCCTGCTCAACACCAAGATCACCGCCGACGATGCTCCCGGTGAGACGTGGCACATGGTGTTCAGCACCGAGGCGGAGATCCCCTACAGAGAGGGGCAATCCATCGGCGTCATCGCCGACGGCGTCGACGCCAAGACCGGCAAGCCCCACAAGCTCCGTCTCTACTCCATCGCCAGCAGCGCTCTCGGCGACTTCGGCGACTCCAAGACCGTCAGTACTCTTCCCCCATTCTAATCGTCAAAATTAAATCTTTAATTGTTCAGAGTTCAGAGGAGATTATTTACCGATCGTGACTTTTATCGATTTGTTGTGTAGGTTTCGTTGTGCGTCAAGAGGCTCGTTTACACCAATGATCAGGGAGAGATTGTCAAAGGGGTTTGCTCCAACTTCCTCTGTAAGTTCCTAGTTGTGGCGATCTCTTCTTCTGAATTCTGATGATAAGGATTGTTGCATTCTGAATGTAACTGCATTTGCATCCTGAGTATTCACTGTTCAGAGTACTACATTCTGAATGTTACTGATTTTGCATCGTTCTGTTCTGAAGACAGTATTCATAGTGATGTATTCTCCTGTCCTGAATAATAATAGTTTCATACAGTATTCAGAGTACTGAAGTTAAACTGCTCTGAACCTGAATAATATTGGTTTGTGTAGAATTCATAGTGCTAAGTTCAAATTTTGCATATGAGAATCTGCTAGTCGTTTTTTCCTTCCTAAAAATTATCTTTTTGCTAGTTCTATTCTTCAATAATCAATACGATGCATCAAATTCTGCTTGGTTCATCATGTACCATTGATAAAACGACACTCCTTGCTAATGCAGGCGACTTGAAACCTGGTTCTGATGTCCAGATAACCGGACCAGTAGGCAAAGAAATGCTCATGCCCAAAGACCCCAATGCTAATATTATAATGGTAAGCTTAAGTTCCGTGGTGAATCCATCCAAAAATGTATCCCTCTTTCCCCATATATTTGACGTTGGTTAGTTCATATTTGGTTAGTTCAAATACGTCAAATAAAACGAACCGGAGGTAGTAAATAACTAGAAATGTTAACTTCATTCAATTACTTGCAGCTTGCGACTGGTACCGGTATTGCTCCCTTCCGCTCATTCTTATGGAAAATGTTCTTTGAGAAGCATGATGACTACAAGGTAATAATGTTGCACCATTAGTTTTCAGACTTTATGCTTGTTTTCATATTTTAAAACACAACATTTTACTCCTGTAATTGACTACAATTTTTCTTTTGTGTGTGAACTCCTCTGCACGCAGTTCAATGGTCTAGCTTGGCTCTTCTTGGGAGTCCCAACTAGCAGTTCTTTGCTCTACAAGGAGGTCAGCCTATATACTACGTCTCAGCTGTAACATTTTTTTTTCGTCGGATTCAGCAGCAACATTTGTGTGATACTTAAATTTCTTATTTGTGCTTCATTTGTCAAAATTCAGGAGTTCGACAAGATGAAGGCAAAAGCACCAGAGAACTTCCGGGTCGATTATGCTGTCAGCAGAGAGCAGACCAACGCTGAAGGACAGAAGATGTACATTCAGACAAGGATGGCAGAGTACAAGGAGGAGCTGTGGGAGCTTCTGAAGAAGGACAACACCTACGTCTACATGTGTGGACTGAAAGGCATGGAGAAGGGTATTGATGACATTATGGTGTCACTGGCTGCAAAAGATGGTATATATGCTTCTGAATCTGACCTTTGTTGGTGGATAATTTAAGAATCCGAGCATTTTTTTAATCACATGTGGTGCTAATTTTTGCATGGTATCAATGTTAGGAATCGACTGGGCTGACTACAAGAAGCAACTGAAGAAGGGCGAGCAATGGAACGTCGAAGTCTACTAATTCTTCCATTTTTATTCACATCTGTTCTTTTCCCCCCAGTGAATCTGTGTGCACATCTGTGCGTGTGATCACTCTACCTATATAATGTTAGATAGGCGTATATACACTGTTTGTCAAGTTGGTTTGTTTCAAGTTTCATATAAGAATGACTATTTATATGTGCCTGATGATCTAAATATATACTACTGTGATCAAGAGTAATAGTAATACAATGCAGCTCACTTAATAATTCCTTTAGACCGAGTATGAACTTGCAGAACTCATGGAATTACAAGGTTTCTCCATGAATAATACGTTGAAATTATTACGTAATTGCAGTTAAAATATTGCATACAAGATCTATTTCTGATGTAGCAGCTAACTCAGTGTTGGTTTAGATCATTCTTCTAGTGTTACTTTGGATTAATTAACACCTAAACAGACAGCTTCATGATAGTGCTCTGATTAATTGTACAACAACATGCATGGCTACCCTGATAGACAAAAAAGTTGGTGAACTTATTTGTTAAAAGAGGTATTTTACGGTCCTTGAGAAGGTATTAGGAGGCACCACTTTTTTTAAGTGTAAATTTAGTATCTCTCGGTACCTTAGGTACTAAAGATATCAAATTTTACACTAAAATTTTGGTACCTTTGGTACGTGGTACCTACTCAAGAGTAGGACCGTAAAACTGCTCTTGTTAAAACACCAAAGGGGGATGCTGTCACCACTCTTCAGAGCTGCACCTGTTGCTGGTCTTTATCATGTTCAGCAACTTTTGGAGGACGGTGCAAGGCCTCCTGCCTCTTGCCCCACAGCAGAAGATAAAGCCCACCAATCACAAGTACAGATCCCAGCACACTGGAGACATACAGTGGTTTCAGTGTCTGAATTCTGAATGTGGAAGACAAATGCTAGTATACTGTAACTGTACCTTCCAAGGAAGAGCTGTTCATGCAAGACAGTGAAGTCAATGACTGAAACAATGATCTGCACAACTGGAATGAAGGCCGCAACGAACACAGGACCACGCTTCTCGATGCACCATGTCAACAACACGAAAGATAGTCCACACCCCACCACACCCTGAAACAAATCAAGAAATGTCGACAGTCAGAAATGATGACAATCTTCAGACTGAAGCAAGAAGAAACAGAAGGGTGATCAAGGTCATGATTGCTACTAATTACGCACGGCATAGAGGACAGTGAGAATCTGGAACTTGCTCTTGACAATCCAGACGGCGATGTTCCTCTCGGTGCAGAGGCCAACAACGGCGACCTGGAGGAAACTGAACATGGACATGAATGCATTGCAGGAGTAGACATGGGGGTACTTCTTGGCGAGCCTGCTATGGAGCAAGAACCAGCAGGAGAGGCAGACGCAGTTGCCGAGGATGGCGAGGGTGCCCAGCGTCCAGTTCCTGCTGCTGATGGTTGCTGCTGCTGCTCCGGCGCCATGATGAAGCTGCGACGAAGATGAGTGGATCTTGGTGTGGGTGACAGGCACGCCCTTGTAGAATGTGAGCACCATGGCTCCTCCTAGTGATATCAGTGTGCCCACTAGCTTTGCAATGCCTGTCTTGGTCCTCAGGTTCAGTGATTCTGACCTGCTCATGCATATATAATATCCGTTAATTCACATATATTCTTGGGAAAAAAATCTCTTTGTGTGCAATAATTCATGAAATTTTTGGGTTAATCAAGAGCTTAATGCATTACCGTGTTAAGATGGCAAGCAAGAATGTGAGAACAGGAGCTATGTTGGAGAAGGCTGTGACGAAGGTCGCTGTTGTGTATCTCAAACCGACGAAGATCATGTACTGCCTTAGAGCTGCACTGCAAGCTCAAGAAGGAGAAGAAAGGCATGAGCTTTTCTTGAAGAACAGAAAAAAGATAACTAAAATTGTAGGAAATCAGTATGAATTGCAAGGTACCCGAGTGCAGCACTGACGAAGAGATAAGCAAGGATCTCCAGAGTGAGCTTTGGCCTCGTCTTTCTGCACACACAATTCAAAGGAAAAACAAGCAAGAAATCACATCTCAATTATTACTGAACAATCTATATATATCCAGGAGGACAGATGCAAATTAAACTGAAGAACCTCTCTTTGAAGTAGGCAATCGGGCCGAGGAACATGGCGGCAGTGAGCTGCTGGAGAGTGACGAGGACGAGAGGGTTGAGGCCGCCGTCCATGGCGACCTTGACGAGCGACACCAACACCGCCGCCACCACGTTCAGAGCAAGCATCGCCACCACCGGCAGACCACCTCCGATCACCCACCCCATTCGATCTTGATCGATCGATCTACTGCCTGCCGGCCACCACCAAGTTCTTGGAACCTGGCCTGAAAGTACTGAACTCACTCTATCAGTACTGATCAGTGAGTGAGTGCTCTCTGCTAGCTTTGCTCTGACTGGACTGCAACACAACAGCTAAGCTAAGCTGCCTCCTTGATACAACAAGCAACGTCAGTTTCAGGTAGATTTATAGGGTTGCCAGCGTAGTACGATTAGTATCGATATAAGAGATGAAGAATGTTGTTATACTACTGTGGCCGGGTCAGTCGATGGATCGATCGATAACG
The DNA here is from genome assembly GCA_000325765.3 of Leersia perrieri. NCBI lineage: Eukaryota > Viridiplantae > Streptophyta > Magnoliopsida > Poales > Poaceae > Leersia > Leersia perrieri. The sequence continues at coordinate 250,984 of CM002484.1, read as the reverse complement.
AAGGTGGTGATGAGGATGACACGACACAAAATGCTGAAGGCCGGGGGTGACCAAAGAATCGTTGCAGGTACACCTTTTTTAGCTTGCTAGCCCCTGAAGAAAGTAAGAGAAGGGGAAAAAAGGAGATGTCGATCTCTGATGAGGGATTAGTTACAGCAGCTGGGTGGCCAATGAACTGTACACGCCATCATTTAATTGGTGTGGGCAATGATGCAGTCGGCATTTCGCATGGCACAAGCCCAGCCCCCTCCCTCTTTTCCCAAAGGCAAATGATCGAGTTTAAAAGCTCTTTAATTTTAACTGTTGTTAGATATCTCATATCCCCTTGCCATGATTCTACCTTTGATTTGATCCCCTATAAATATATACTACTATATAACACATGCATCCTTGCAGCTAACTGATGAAGCATCTTTAGTTCTGTACTTGAGTTTTTTTTACAGTACAACAAACAAGAAATCGTACCTCTGCTCAGCTCGATCCCGCTTTGTACGCTAATTGCCATTGACGCCCCGGCCTAGCTTCTTAAAGGTATTGATCGGATCCGCCGGAATTTTCTCTGGAAGGGACATGGGGAGGCCCGAGGTGGTCATTGCCGCATAGCCTAGACATGGGTATGTGCCCCGGTGGAGTTTGGTGGCTTGGGAATTCTAAATCTCCAATTGATGGGCGTTCGATGGATCTGGGCCAGCAGAATGGTGCTAGATCGGCCATGGCATGGCCTTACAATTCCGGTGTCCAAGGCTATGGAATGTCACCTTGGTAACAGGAAATTGCTTTTGTTCTGGGAAGACCGCTGGCTTGGCGGCGAGTCCATCCACTCTTTGGTACCGGCCAGAACGCACAATCATCGGTTGGTGGCAGATGCGATCGTTGATCACCACTGGATACGCTAGGAGCTTGAGCAATGCTTGAGTATCTAATGATTTGGCCCCCAGTCCGTGGACGACTTGTTCTCCTGGCGCTAGGAAAACTCCGGCTTATACTCAACCAAATCAACTTACAGAGAGCTCTGTTCTTCGGACGACACAACTTCCCGTCAAAACCAATTTAGAAGAATTTCGCTCTGCCGCTACTTCGCCTGGTTGTGGCGCATGATCGATGTTAGATAGCGGATCACCTTGCACGACGAGGTCTACAACATCACTCCCACTGTGTGCTCTGCGATCAGGTTTTGGAATTTATCAACCACATCTTGCTCTCATGTCCTTTTGCAAAGCAACTATGGTGGTTAGTCCTCTCTGCTCTCGGGCTACAACGTTGTTTCTCTGCATCCGACACAAGCTTCTCGCCAGGGTTGCTGTTGAGCATAACCTTCGACGTGGTTTCGACACCGTCGTCCTCCTCGTCACCTGGTTCATCTAGAAAGAATGCAACTCGCGCGTGTTTGATGGCATCACGCGCTCAATCAACCAGCTAGCTTCCGATCTGGCTGAAGAGGCAGCCACTTGACGCCTATCTAGAGCGCGCTTCTAGTCGCCCCACCGCCTACTACAGTCGCACAACTGTTGGGAGAAGCCAGCTGTGATTTTTTGTTCTTTTTTCCTTTTCGGCTTTTTACAGTATACTTGTATAAAAAAAAAGATATGCCTAGGCGTATTCCCGAAAAAGGTATCATACCTCAAGGTACCAACATAAATCTAGTCGTTCACTCATCATATCGGTACCTTAAGGTATCAAAATAAACGGTTAGATTGTGTTTTGATACCTCGAGATATCGGTACCTTAAGGTACATTTGTTGGACTGTAAAAATTCTCTTTGTACTTACTCTGACAGGCAGAGCGGTTAAAGTGAAAGAGAGAATAGAATTTCCTTTGCGAGTGTTTTATTCTTGCTGCATTTGCGTTTGTGCAGCAAGAATAATTTACCATACGGAATTAATATAAGTAATTAGCATTTGCAGAAAGGAAATATATTTACAGCCACCTTTATATATTCGATCCCTTCAGCCAGCGTCACAATGTCTGCCAAAGGTATAAAAACGGAGATATCATTTTTTTTGTTTAACCTAAGGCAAGAGTGCAGTTGTCCTCTCAACTGTTGATTGAGATGAGAAGGTGAGAAAAGAATGGTAGGGGAGAGGAAAAGCGATGGCCTATCACTTTTTATCTGAGATGACCTGAAATGAAAATTTTGAGTGCACTTTTTCCTAGTGCATGAAAGAATCAGTCACTTGAAACCATTTCTTTAATTTCTCTCTTTCTCCCAGGGAGGTGAGAGAAGTAGACAACTACTACTACTAGTAAACATGCAATGCATGCACCCATGTGTGGTCATGTACATATGTACCACAGTAATCCATGCATGCATGAACTGGCTATTCTGCATTTGCTAGCTCTCTCAGTTGACATGAGTAGAGGGATCTGATGCTACCCTTTAATTAGCTGCAATTACACAAAAAGAATTAGCACTCAAAGTTTCAGCACCCCCTGAAACGACGTCTTTGGTGTATATATATTAGTGCATGATCTTGCACACAGCTGAAGCATATGCTGTGGGCTTTTTCATGCTGTCTTCAAATTTAAAATGGACAGTAATATCCTTTGCAGAATCAAATGGTTCACTCCAAGTGACTGATTCCCTTCATATCTATTGAACTGTATCTTCACCAAGTTCCACCCATCCTAATTTAGTTGAACTTTTTTTTTCTGAACGACATAATTTAGTTGAAATTAGGAACTGAGGCTAGCTCAGCTGGTCAATGGTGTGGTGGTAGTCAACCCTGCCAAAAAAAAACAATGGTGTGGTGGTAGTGTGGTACACCTAGAACAACCAAATTTGAATCTTATCAACACAAATTTGAGTGTCTATTTTCCTCTCAATATAAAGTCAATGAAGTTCCTCTTAGATTGATCAAATTACAATTCAGTTGAACTTAACTTTCCTTCTGTCTGTGTAGTTCCAAACTCTTTTGAGAATTAGTTATTAAGAAAATAGCATTTATTCCTTAATCCTAATAAAATCTGGTCGGCCTAATCATTCAACCAATCCAGCAAACAAGAAGAAGCATGCAGCCTGGATATTTAAGACTTGATCTGAAACCAATGTATCCATGTACAGTGAAATTCAGATCTTTGTTAATGAGTTCATCCCAACCACTAGTATGTGCAACCTAAAGGAAACTAATGCGTCCTTGTGGCCACTTGGTTATGTTCTTAATTTTTGGAGGGGCCTAGCTAGTAGCTGGTATCTTTTTAGTAATGAGATCAGCGACCAAGAGACAGTTGATACAAAATTGACAGGCGCCTAGTTCATTGAATCAATGTTGTGAACCAGTGTCATTCCCTCTGGCAGGTAATTAAGTAGTATTACCTCCGTTTTATAATATAAAATATTTTGACTTTTTTAACATTTGACAATTCGTCTTATTTAAAAATTTTGTGTAAATATAAAAATAATAAATCATGTTTAAATTACTTTTAATAATAAAGCAAGTCACAAACAAATTAAATAATATTTTTATAATTTTTTGAATTAGACGAATGGTCAAACGTTATAAGAAAAAGTCAAAATGTAAAAAAATGTTTTACATTTCTGAAATGGATGGAGTAATCGTTTATCAGAGCTGCATGCATGCATAGTGATCCTTGCATGATCAGCAGTAGTAGACTGTTAATAATGCTTCATTTAGGTCAAAATCTGCAACTCTAAATTAAAAGGCAAGAAGCAGGCGGTACTTTAGTTTGTAGGGTCAGACGTTGTATGTTCGGCTTGGCAGATCGTTTGCTAATTGCTCTAGCTTAACTCTCTGCTTTTCTCGATCGATCACTTTGACGAGACATTACATTGTTGATATGCTATATGGCCTTTTTGGGTCATGGAATGTATAGAATAGGCAGGGACGCCAAACATACATCTCTTTAGCCACCTTTACTTGTCTCCCCATTTTTCATACAGACATTATTGACAGTCACCTCTATTAATCTAATCTAAACTTACCATGCATATTGTGTTTTAGACTATCAAGTCACAGGCATTGCACTCTCAAAAAAAAAAAAAAGAAAAAAAGAGTCACAACGTAATACTAGTGCGCACACTTTTTGGTGATTTTCCCTTTGAGAAAAAAATCAATTCATTTGCAAATTTAATGTATATGCATGTTCACTCACAGTAGTATTTACTAATTTCTACAATTATTCTTGCCTTACAAAAATTAGCTCACTACGCTAAAAACGGTTTTTGCATATGAGCAGGGGCGGATCTGCCATTAGGCGGTGGGGTCTCTAGCCTCTATTTTCCCCGGGCGGACCGTGGAAGACCTCATGAGTCCTCACTAAATTTACATGATATATTTCTATTAAAATGGGGCTGAAAGTTTTGTTTGAAGGTTAAAGATAAATGGTCTAGTTTCTACTATTTTTTATTGCTACCTCTGCCACTGCATACGAGGACAATCCATTTCACTGGCAGGAGAAATAGGCGTCCGCCCACGTAAATCGGTCCAGCCAAGACCCGTAAGTAAAGATCAATCTTCGCGTACATGCCTCTTAACAGTCGGCCTACGAATTTCGCAGGGGGCGGCGGCTTAGCAGGTCGCAAACAATAAATAAAAAATATAGAAGGTCGTTTGGGCCCAAGCAGCGGAGTAGAGCAGACAGACATCCTCCTTTTTGTTTGTATGGGCCTGAATTCGATAGGCCCATTCCGGCCCAGTTCAATCCCAACGCAGCTATGAACCTGCCTACTACCTCTTGTCATCTCCGTCCATGTTCCTATTCGGATTGGGCCCCGCCCTAGCTCTGCTCAAGTAGGATTAATTCGTGTTCGTATGTAGCTAGGGAAAAGTACCCAAATTAATCGGTATGCATGCATATACGGAGTACGGAGTACTGCGGAAAGCAACGGCACATGGACAAGCTTGATTAATTTCTCGCTTCGGACACTTCACTTTGTTATGAAAACTAGCTCACCGTCCATGCATTATTATGCATATATATGCTGAAAAGTCGAATAATTTAATCTGTTCCATGTGATTGCATGCATGCATCTATTAATTTTACCATTGATTCATTGTACGTCCACTGCAACAATATATGATATTCTTTAACGAAAACCATGTAACATAAAGAATGTAAAACACTATTGATTTCATATCTTTCTTTAAGAAAATACAATAAAGATTAACATAGCTGCCTCGGTTGATTTTAGTGTCCAACCAAAAAGTGTCATAAATTTCAATAACGCCACTGTGCAAAAAAAAATGTCACGAACAAGACATTTATGGTCATAACATTTGTTGGATGATGGCTTATCTATATTGCAATATGTAGATGACTATCGTTTTTATGGAAAATGATATTGAGGAAGCCAAAAATATATATGTTATCTCTTTTTTGGTTCCTAAATGAATATACTATAAATCAAGATATTTTTTTTTGGCAAAGTGACGAACATAAAAAAAGGAATATTGACTAGCTAAATGGAATATTCCGTGTACCCAAAGTATATCAAAGATATATAATAAATGTCTTTTAAGAAAATGTTTTTTTCAACTTATTTATGAGAACAGGTGTAGCTAGAACTTATTATGAAAATTAAAGTACTTAAGGTTCTTAACTATAACTCAGGTGTAATATATGCCCGGGTATTCTAATTTTTCGTCAGGCCTCGTGAAGGTTAATAGTGACTTTTTGAGTCAATAGGTTCAACCTAAGTGATGGCTCTCAAGTAAGATTTTGGCATTTTGGGAGGATGTCTGGTAAGAAAATTTAACCCTTGAAAACTAATATCCTGATTTTTATGACATAGCAAGAAATAAAAGTACTATGGTTAGACGATCCTTAGATTAAAACCCATCAAATATTGTTGGGCATAATTTAATTTCTTGGCAACACGTAGGTGGCTGCCAAAGAATAAGGCCTAATCCAATGCAATATGCGGCCAGGGCCCACGTAGAATTTTGTTCGGATTTCCTCCCGGCCAAATCAGAATAACGCTTAATTCCCATATATCTTTACCATAGTTTCATATTGGACCACCCATGGTTGGTTGAGTCTTTTCACTTAACACCATATGTTTCATCCAAAGTTGCAATTTGGACTAGTTTGGCCAACTTGTTAGTGCCTACATCCATCTCATCCCCATCTCTCCATCAGTCCATCCATGCTCAAGCAGGGCAGTGCAGGACCGGCCAACGCCGGCGGATTCAAGCTCAAGATCGATGACAAGTAACCCAAAGTTGGCGCTAGTAGAGGGCAACCATAACCTACCGTTGAGGCTGGCGCAGCCGCAGGTACACATGGAGCAAATCGTGGTGAGATAGAGCCAAGCCTTGAGCACGGCAGAGCTTGAGCTGAAAAATTGGCTTGTCGCCTGCTGCTGCCGGAGGTGTGGAAGAACACGTCGCCTTTGTCGAGCGCTACCACCGTATACCCATGGCCCATGCCGCCGGCCGGGCATGTCGAGGCTGAGCCATGCTCAGGCTCGGCGCTGCCGCGACTGCAACAAAAGCTCCTCCCTCCTGGTATGGCGCTGCAGCCAGGCTCAGACCGCTCGTCTCTGTGACGGGGGGATACAGGATGGCTAGAATAGCGGGCTGGAGAGGAGAGGTGCTTGCCGGTAGGACAGAAGACGAAGTCTCTGGTTCTGTGGTACTGGTGCCCTCCCTGATCCCCTTTTATCCCCTGTCGACACTGACAGGTGGGCCACTGGCCTCAAGTGCAACCTTTGGTAAACAAATGTTTTATTACGTGAAAACTTTGAACTAGGGACGATCCAACATGAAACTATGGTAAAGTTACATGGTTCAATATGCAATTTACTTTTATATATCTATAAAAAGAGTGAAGCTGCCTGTTGTCATCTCTGTGTTCCTATTGGGATTGGGCCCGGCCTAGCTCCGGTCAATTAGGATTCGTCTCCGTATGTAGCTAGGGCAAAGTATCCAAATCGGTATATATATGATCATGATCACATATTAAGATACAACAAGTACCAAAACGAGCTGATCGAGTACGTACGCTAGCTAGCTGCATACATACATATAATGGGGTCAGCATTGTGTTGCGGCGGAACATTGTTGGAGATGGCCTGTTGTAGACTGAGATCAGCTTTGAGACTAGAAGACTGGCTTGCGGCTTATCGAGGTCCACTGACGGAGCAACAACGACGCGCATACCGCATCCAACGAGCCATCGACCACTACAACGACAGTAATAACGATCAGTTACTATTGAAGACAGCAAGCTGCTGCATCCGCTGCCTCCCGTCAATTCTTGCTGCGTCGGCTTCAGAGGACACATCTTCCTCCACCTCAACTTCGTCGCCCGCATCAAGAACACCAGGAAGCAGCAGCAGCAGCAGCATTGCATCGTCTTCGCGGAGCTCCGTTTCACCCCTTACGTGCTTGACGGTTTCTTCGTCGAGACTTGCACCGTGCTGCAGCTGCAGGACGACGACTACTCCAATGTCGTCCACTGCGCCATCTGCCCCCCTGGCCGTGTACTCCATCCGCCCAAATTCTACTGCGGAAAGCAGCGGCACAAGGACCAGCTTGATTTCTCGCTTCCTACACTTCACTTGTTATGAAAACTAGCTCACCGTACGTGCATGCACTACTACTCATATATGCTCAAAAGTCGAATGTTTTAATCTGTTCTATATATATGTGACTGCATGCATGCATCTATTAATTTTACCATTGATTCTTTGTACCGTCCACTGCAACTATGATATTCTATAACGAAAACCATGTAACGTAAAGAATGTAAAACACCATTGATTTTTATAAATTTCTTTAAGAAAATACAATAAAGATTAATATAGCCGCCTTGTTTGATTTTAGTGTCCAATCAAAAAGTGTCATAAGTTTAAATAATGCCACGGCGTAAAACAAAAAAAAATCACGATTCTTGTCATAAGATAGTTGTTAGATCATGTCTTATCTATATTGCAATATGACACTGTCATTTTTATGGAAAATGATCTTGAGGAAACCTATAATACAAAGCTAGTGATTTTTGCATTTGAGTAACTATCTGGTCTTAAGAGCAACTGTCATAAAAGTGAAATGTTCCTATTCCATAATATAGGTTGGAAAAAATAGAAGAAATATTCCAAAAGAAGCTTAGTGGTTGGAAACTAAAATGTGTAGGACGCCGTTTATTACTTATAAATTTACTCAATCACTCCTTAGTAGCTTATTGCTATTTTTGTTCTTTTTATGAGGTTCCAAAGGAATAATAAGGAAACTAGAGATTACTATAGATCTAGATTTTTTTAAGCAGAGTAACGGGCATAAAAAGAAATATTGATTAGCTAAATGGGATATTTTGTGTACCACAAAGAACCAAGGAGGCTTTGATATCATGGACCTTGGCCTACATAAAAATGTCTATTAAGAATGTTTTTTAAACTTATTAATGAGGGCATGGTGTAGCAAGAGTTCCTGACGAAAAAGTCCTCGAGATTTAAAACTATAACTCAGGTGGAATATATGCCTGGGGACTCATTTTTTGTCAGCCATCATCAAGGTTTAAAAATGTCTCTTTGAGTCAAGGTAGGTTTAACCTGAGTGATGGCTCTCAAGTCTCAAGTACTCCCTCCATTTCATATATTGTGAGACGTTTTGACTTTTAAGTTTGCAACGTTTGATAATTTTTGTCTTATTCAAAAAATTATGGAAATAACTTTTTATTTGTGATTTACTTTATTATCAAAAAAGCATTTTAAGAATGACTTATCTTTTTTTACATTTGTATTAAATTTTTAAATAAGACAAATAGTCATGTCAAAATGCCTTAGATTATGAAATGGAGGTAACAAGATTTTGGGAGGATGCCTGGTTAGGAAATTCAACCCTTAAAAATTAGTAATATCCTAATCTTTATGACATAGCGAGATATAGGAAAGTGCCATAGTGACACGGTTCTTAGATTAAACCCACCAAATATACTCCTATATATGTTGGACATAATTTAGTTTCTTGGCAATACGTAGGTGGCTGTCAAATATGAAGGCTTAATCGATCCAATGCAATGCGGCCAGGCCCTGCGTAGAATTCTATTCGGATTCCCTCCCGACCAAATCGGAATAACGATTAATTCCCGTATAAATCGTCCGTTCTTCCCCACTCCTCAACACCCAAAATCGATCTCCTTCAATTCGATTCGATTCACGAATCGACAATGGGGGCAGTTTTGTCATGCTTAGGGTTGGCCGTCAGTAGCAGCTGCTGATGCATTGAAGAAGAAGCAGCAGCATCGTACTACGAAGCGGCAGCTGCTGATCCCCCGTTCATTGACGAGCTTCCCCTCCACGAGCAACAAATGGCACGCCGCCTATTCCGCCGCCGTAGAAGGCTCATCAACGAAGGCCCTATTCGACTGGCTGAAAATTGCTGAGGCTGAATGGTTTTTATATAAGAGTTGAGTTGGTGTTAGTTGGCTGGCTGGCTGGTTGACTGGGCTGAATCAGCCAGCCGAACAGGACTGAAACCCTCGATTATTACAACTGCTCTCGACGCAGCAGCCGTAGGCGTAAAGACGACTAGCTGGAGTTGGACCCCGTGGAGGACACCAAGCTGGTGCCTTCCACTGGCACTAACGCTACCTGCATCGGATTCAGAGGCAACTTCTACATGCATCTCAACTTCGCCGCTCGAAGCTGCAAGAATCCCAACAGGAAACACCTCGTCTTCGCCGAGCTCCGATTTAGCCCCTCCGTCTTCGACATCTTCATCGTCGAGACCTGCACCGTGCTCACTGATGGCGGCAGTAATGGCTACTGTGCATTCTGCCCTCCCGGCCGTGTGCTTCACCCGACTGAATTCTATTGTGGAAAGGAGCAGCACAAGGATGAGCTTGAATTCTCAAGTCAAAAGCTAATTACTTGCTTGTAAATAAATTAGTTTCATCACCAATATTAATTATTCATTATGTATTTATTTTTTACTGCTCCATTGGTCACAATTTAGGCAGCTAATTAATTAGATAGCTCTTATTCAGAAGCTAATTACTTCCTTGTAATTATATTAATTTCATCACCAATATTGATTATTTTTTTATGCTCTGGTAGCACTCCCTCTGTTTTCTTTTAAATGGCATTGGTTAGTTCAAAGGTGAATTAACCAAAGTCATCTATTGAAATCCGTAGGGAATACTATTTTATTTACTGCTCCATTGACCATATATCTACAATAAAACTTCTGTTTATTTAATCAGGCAAGATAGCTAGATACTGTAGCTCTTAATCAATTCTGTTCTACTATATAGTGTTTACACTTGAGTCAGATAATGATCGATAACTGCTATTCTAGAGCATAATTAATCCACTACTATGTACTAGCAGGAGAGCAGTAGTAGAAACCAATTAAATGTTGAATGAATGGTTAGCCGGCGGCACAGATCCTCCTGAGCACAAACATGCCAAAACCGATGCCAAGAAACGTGGCAATGGAGATCCCAAACATGCCCACAAGAATCCCCGGCACGATCAAGGAGCTCCACCCTTTCGCCGTCGCCATGGCCGCCGCCGTCGTCGGCCCACCCACATTGGCATTGGACGCGATCAGCAACGGCTTCCTGTCGAAACCCATCAGCTTCCCGACGCCGAGGACGATTGCAAGGTGGACGCTCACCTGCACCAGCGCGAACAGGAACACGCTCGGCGCCTTCGTCACCGCGTCCACCAGGTTGCCGTTGGCGCCGACCACCGTGAAGAACACCTGCATCAGGATCAGTGCGATTGTCTCGCCTGATGGCGCCAATTTCCCCAGCAATCGCGGGAACGCCGTTGCCAGGATCACCACCAATGCCGTCACGCATGGCAGTGTGCCACCTTGAAGTCCTAGTCTGTTGGAGATGGCCGTGCCCGCTTTGCAGATCACGAATGACAGCGCCACCGCCGCGCCGCCGTGGAGCACCGACATCCGGTTTCTGCCGTCAGAATCACCATTGCCATTCTGACCGTCTGCAATATTGATCGATCGATCGATCATTAGACATGTCACAAGTATGCATACAGGCCGAATTAAGGTCTAATTGGATTCGTGTCATTGTAATTTTTCAAAGTCAGAGATATGTCATCCGTTAGTCAATGATATATAGGGTCCACGTGGGTCAATGATACGTGGATCGGAATGACATATTTTCAAATTTAAGAAATAGTAATGGCATAACTCTAATTTTCCTCTGAATTTAATGGTAGATAGTGAATGTATGAACCCACCTTGAGCAGTTTTAGGTTCTGCTGGTATCTTAGCTGCAAGTGAGAAGAGTGTCATGAAGTAGAGTGCAGAGATGATGTTGTCTGCAGCCACACCTGCTGCTAACACTGACGGAGAAACACCCAGTGCTTCCGAGATTGCCACATAATTCACCGCTGTTGCAATCATATATATGCATATGCTCATATCACATTAACTGTCCTCATTCGCTCAGATGATCAAATATTCAGATGTAGTGATATGAGTTACCGCCACCAATGTAGCTGCCCATGAGTGAAGCTGCAATCTTCCAGCTATCTTGCCCCAGTGATCTCATCGGAACTAGCAGATAAGCTATCGTTGTGCCAATTGTAGTTGCAACTGAACAGTTGATTGCATCAATAAAACACAGTTAGGCACATCAGCCTCAGTTAATTCCTAATCAAAATTACTGTCCCAGTGTTTGAGTGACAGAGTGGCTTGCAAAGTTCAAATCTTTGTGCCATTTTCTTCCCATAACTAATCGATACCAGTTCCAATGGTAAGCACACTTGCATTGCAGTGTTGTGTCAGTGTGACCGAGTGAATTTGCATCTTGTGAGATGCGGGCTTGCTTGTTTCTTTGCTTTTAATGAGTTAATTAATTCACTGGGCTGCAGGCCGGACGGCAAGAGGAAGAATTAAGTAATGTTTTGCATCTTATTGGTCCGATGATCCAAGAGAGAGAGAGAGAGAGAGAGACATCAATTAATTTTAATTATTTGAGGTAGTGGATGGAAAAGATTAGTTACTAAAGGCATTTGTTAATTAATGACCTGATCCGATGAGGAAGGCCTTGAGGAGGTCGCCGGTAGTGGTGACGACGCGGCGGAGGTCGGCGCCGAGGAGCAGGAGAGGCACGGTGGCCGGCAGCAGGTACTCCATGACGGCGTCGTGCGCCGGCGCGCCGGCCGTGACGAGCCCCGTCGCCGTCGCCGCCAGACCAGCCATGATGCTCACCAGCGCCCCGCTCATCGCCGCGCCCCACGACGTGCTCTCCTCCGACCTGCATCCATTCCATGATCCTCTCACTCACACTCAAATCAATCAGACTGGATGGACCAAAGCAAGCATTTTTCGATCGTACCAGGTGCCGAAGGCGGCGGCGGAGAGGAGAAACGCCCAATTGCCCCAGTGGTCGCCGGGGGCGATGGCCGGCACCGGCAACGCCGCGGCGCGGAGCGGGCCGGCCGCATGGCGCCGGTACGGAAGAGGCCGGAGGTGGAGCGGCAGCCGCGACGGCGAGCGCGCGAGGCGATAGTACGGTAAAGAGGATTGGTTGGAGAAGAGGAGAGCGGCCATCGGTGGCGCCATCCCAAGCACAAACCCCAAATCTTGACTGCGCAAGTGTGTGTGTGTGTGTGACGCTCTCCTCCTCCTTTTCTTCTTCTTCTTCTTCTTCTACTTCTTTCTGTTGCAATTAGCATCATCACTTTTGGAGCACATGACAATTCTCTCCTGAAAAATCCAAACTTTCTGCTGAGAAATCGAAAAGGGATTTACTTTACTGATGCTGATATTTTCTAGTACTAGTAGCAAATAGATGGTGCAGAATAGTATAAATTCAGTCTTCCATTTGCGATAGGATAGGAGGCGATATGGTGTGGTACGACAGTTACTTGTGACCACATATACTCACTCTGAATCTTTCCCAGGAATAATAATTCAGGGGGGTAGATAACTCTCCTAGTATAAAAGTTTCAGTTTGGTTTGAGGGGCACTTTGCTACCTACCCTACACGATGAAGGTGAGGCCTAGGAAACTTCTTTCCCTTATAGGAGTATCAGATTCAGTGTGCACTGTTTCAGCCAATCTCTTGACTGCAACTACCGCGCAAGGATAATGGCAATAATGGTGGACATGATTTCTATCTATTAGCACAAGATTGGGACAATGCTACGAACCTTATGATTGTCCCCAATTAACAAGCATAAATAACGAATGCTTCTGCAGCGACAAATGCTCAGATTTGGAGACATCACAGGTTGGCAAACAATTCTTTGCACCTGAGAAGCATGGACACGACATCACACCTGGCAGCAAAAATGACAAGTCTGCAGTTTGTTCCACCGGATGCATACATGTCTGTCCATGAGAAACCAAAGAGCCAAAATCAAGTCAAAGATTTGCACATAACACGCAGACAAACAGCCCAATCACCCCAGAAACAAATAGATCAACAGAAGCATCTCATACCAACAGACACTGATTATACAAAAAACAACATCATTCAAGTATACTCAATGGCGCCCTCAGCTAATACGACAATGAAACAAGAGTTTAGCTGTCATGTCTTCCATTCAGATACTACTTCTCCTAGCCTATATAAGTAGACAACAGGAACAAAGATCAAGCATAGTGCCAGGCCAGTCTGCCACAAAGCGTTCTGAACTTCTGATATCTCCTTCACCAACATGGGCGAGAAAGCTTGCAAGGGTGCCACTGGTCATCTCATTGAAGTCTACAAGGGTGAAAAGCAAATGAGAGTTCGTCCACTGCCACGCCGTGGGCAAGTCAAGTCCAGGATAGCACGCATTGTGATGAACACAATCACTTCGGCACTTGTCAGGGCTTTGTCACAGCTTCCAGTTCTTGATCAGAAGTCAATGCCACCGAATATGTAAATAGGTTCTTGTTGTAGATTGCTTGCTCGCTGTGTAAATTTTTTTAATCAGCAAATTGCAATCTTCAAATGTTGCTCCTCTTTTGGTACATAATTGTGCGAGCTTCAGGGATTACAGCCTGCTCTATTCTCACTGTCCACTGTTTGCTCTTGTGTTGCATCCTTTTTGTCTTCAATGTGATCACTGCTAGACTGTTCGCAGTCTGATTCACTATCGTCTTCAGATTTTTCATCATCTGAACTATCTGCGCACATCAGACTCCTTGATGGTTTCATACTGATGCCGATGATACTTCTGATCCATGTCCCCTCAAAAAGTGAATTATTTGTTGAGCCACCTGTGTCCTCTGCATTTGATGGTGAACTTGAAGATGCACCGGTCAAATATGTGGTGGCTGTTTTGCATGCACCCGCAATTTCCTTTTTTGCTTGCTTCAGCTGAGTGAAAAGTAAAGAAGATCTATGCCATATCAATTTACTCCAAATATTAGGCAGTAAAACTAAACTAATGCTATAGACAGTGAGCATGGAATTTGGATTTTGCACTTTCTTATTTTATGATCCTTGAGGAGGTGGAGGTACCAAAAATTTACACTAAGAAATGCGGCGCCTCCTCACATACTGTAAAGAACTCTTCTTCATAAATGTGACAAATTGACAGTGCTCACATTAATTTCAAATTTTTCGACAGCTAGTATGAGTGGTGGTTTGTTTCACCATATTATTTATTCCAATTAGGCATCTATTGTTGGACACCAGCACATGAACCTTGGATGCGCAAAGGTAGCAACCCTTGGTTAACCATTTGGCATGAGTTAAGTTAAAAATGCAAAGGGGTTGCTATGTGCGTATAGTGTATAAAATGGGGCTACCAGAGCCGGTTTGGACACTGGGGTATTACATAGCAAAGTTCACAATGGTGTACCTTTACTGCTGTATTTTCAGCAACCTCTAGAGCAGCATCCCCAGCATTTGCAAAGCGATTGACCCAAGCTGCATATAGTTGATTGAATTTTTGTTGTAAGATCTAACTAAAAAACTGAAAATAACTGTGGGATGTGAAACTATTACAGTCAGATACGACTACATCATGGTTTATTTGATAATGAATCAGCAAACATTTTGAAGGACCTGGAAGTTTTGGTACACCAAGCTTCTCACAGAAGGCATTGCAGAAGTGATTGCAATTCCTTGACAGGAGTTCATATGAGCCTCCAGGCCATTTCCAGCTCAGTTCCCGCAGTATTTGATTTACCGTGAAAATAGAGCAGCTCGTCTTCCCCAGTACTATGGACTCACGGTATGTGTACATGGGGTTTTTGCATGGGGGGCAGCTAAAAACCCCAGAGCCATTTTCACAGTAACCAAACGACCATTCTTCATCTCCATAGACCTGTTACAGGCACACATCATGAACCAATGCCTAGGAGTTCATCTGATTGCGGAGGCTCAAGAATGAGCATGTATTAATCAGCAGTAGGTATGTAGGATTTTGTTGCATTTTTCCACTCAAACCATACTGTGTATAAAACTATTATTAGTGCTAACTATACTGACTATCAAGAAAATTCAACAAGGAACAGTATAGCCACCTATTAAGTACATCAATATATTATTTCTGGTAGGCTAGTAACAAACTACTAAAATAAAGCCAAGAACAAACTAATCAAGCTCACAAAAACCAGGAACAGAAAAATGCAATACTGTTCAGCACAGGCAAGTAGGCAACATCTCCTTGCATTGCATGATCTTAGTGAACCATCTATCATAATCATACAATTTACCCTATTCTTAGTGAACATACATTTCAGTTAAAAAGTGGAATGACTTCGTGTCGATTTAATTAACAATAAATTGACACCTAAGTTCAAGACGAAAAGGTCTCTGATTTGGATGTGAAGGGAGCACGTGTCCTACCAACTGAGACTACTTTTCTCAATGCGTTTCTTCAATTTCTGCAAGACATTGTAGATCAATTAATATTGCAGAGGTTGATCACAAGCAGACTCGCTGCACCATCGATTTCATTGTGACTAAATCAACAAAGAAGCTATACCCAATCCCAGGAGGTAAGAACCCTACACCCAAATCAACCGCTATTTGCCTAACTATTAGTAAGCAAGTAAAATGAGCGATTTTTACTCGTGTAGAAGACGAATCCAATGGCCGCAAGATCTAATCTTTGTAGCATCAATGCAATGAAATCTTGGAGGGGGGAGGAAGGGAAGGGAAGGGGGGCATGGATGGATGAAATGACGTCACCTGGATGGCGGTGTGGAAGATGCCGCCGAGGCCGATGGCGTCCTTGAAGAAGCGGTTGATGTGGACGATGGCGGTGTTGCCGCCGCCGCCCTCCGAGCCGCTGCTGGCGACGTCGTACACGTGCGCCACCACCTCCTGTTCGCTCATCCCCGGCGACGACGCCACCCCACCGTGCTTGCTGGGTTGGATGCCGCGCGGCCCCCACCTGTCGGTCGCTTGCTCACTGGCTCCGCCTCCTCGCCACTTTTTGTTTCTTTTTTTAAGGTCTTGCCCTTTTTTTTTCTATGGTAGGAGTTTCACTTTTAGATCAACTCTTTTCTTTTTAAAATACACTATAAAGCTAACATAGACGTCAATAAACATGTGTACACTCACCCATTAATATAACCGATATATTATATCTTACCTTATATACATATACCATATGACACGTGCCCTTATAAGTATATTCTAAGTTTGGATCGATATATCCCGTGCCCCATTTCTTTAAGACGTTCAAGTCACTTTTTTCAAAATATATACAATATAGTTTTGGTGTAGACTTGGATAAATCATCACACAAATGTATGTACCAGTGTGCATATATTGGTAGTTTAAAGGATACAACAGTTTAACATTGTTTTCAATAAATTTATAAAGCTTTTTTTTATTTATAGTTTCCATCTCATTTTTTGTTTGATAAGATTTGAAACCTCCTCGCAAAAAAGATAAGATTTGAAACCTAGCCCAAAATAGAAGAGAAAAAATGCAGTAGATAATATTGGGTACTGGTGGTCCCATGTACTAGTTACATGACTCCGTAGTAAGTACGGTATTTGACGGTAGTTGGAGGGAAATTATCTAATCTGTGGCCGCGGATTCCTTCCTTCCTTTGCTTCATCGCCTTCTTCCTTCCCCGCGAAGCACGCTCCCTCCCGCCGCCGCCGCCGCACTCGCTCGGCCGCCGCCGTCTTCCCACTTCGCCCCCTCCTCCGGATCTCCTGCGCTGCCAGCTCCTCCCGTCCGGATCTCTTCTTCGGTTCTCCACTGCCACCGGGACGCATCTAGGGGTGAGTTCTTGCTTGCTCCGACTCATTCTTACTCGAATTACTCTCTTGTTTGTGAGTATGCCAGAGCATGAACGGCAATTGTTTCAAATTCGCATCTTTATGGTCGGTCAACTGGGCCAGGATAGCACTAGCAATTGGAGTATTCCTCTCTAGTGAAAGTATCGTGGTTACTGTTTCCGAGGATCTGAAAGCCTTATGCGAGATTAAAATTGATTCCTTTTGGTTGATCTGTGTACTCGTGAACTTTCGCTAGGAGATCAAGTAGGTGAAATTGGCCAGTATATAGGTAATTAGACTTTTCCTGGTTGAATTTTCCACTAATGCTATCAGAGGAAATGCCTTATTCTCTGGATGACCAAAGGTGTAAAACTTAATGTTAACTGCAGCTACTTAATGACCAAAGGAAGTGTTAACTGCAGCTACTTAATGTTACTTCTATAGTTTCATAGAGTTTGTCTGATCTTGGTTTTATGAGCACAACTATTGTCCATGGACTGACTAGATGTTGATCTTTCTATCTTCAGATCTGAGACTCAAAAGTAGGCCTGCTACGAATAGAAAGTATTAATCTTTGACCTTGGGATCCAGCTATGTGTTATTTAATGATAAAAAACTCAATATCTGTAGTCTGCATATTGTATCTAAGAATGCAACTCTCAATTTATGATTTTCGGCATACATGCATCATGAATGGCTGCTGGTGCGCCGTGGCATTTTATGTTCCTGCGTTGTTTATATTCCGCTGTTCATATATGTTATTGAAATTTGTAATTGACACTATGGTTTAGATGCCACCTTGTTTTCCCAAAAAGTTCCAAACACCAAAACTATATCAAACTTTTTTTACATAAAAAAAAAGGAAGAGAGAGAGATATTGCAGTAGTCTTTATCCCAACATGTTTTGGCTTGACTTTGCGTTCACGTTCAACAAGCAATTCATTATCATCTTTGGCTGCCAGCAAACATATGTTCATACTTGAAGGCCTTTATGCCCATTGTATATTCCTTTGATTACTAAGAATCATCTTGCATTCTCTCCTGCTTTACTCACATTCATATCTTAATTCTGTCGCTCCCTTTGTTATTTCCTTAATACAGGAGAACATCCATATGAGTTGGTTGTGCTATGAAAAAGGGCAAAAGCTGTGCAGCAAGAAATTATGGAGAAATTTTAACAATAGATGAAACAGTATATTCTTTCAGGCCTGAGTGGATTTAGGTATTCCATCATGAATTCATAACAGTCTGAATAGCTTCTTTGATAAAAAAAAATCCATTGTGAGGTTTCTTTATATTGTGATTTTGCTTACCTTTGATTTGTATAGGAACTTAATATATAGTGAGAAGGTGGCGCAGTTCTCATGGATAGAGCTGTAGGCAATCAGGGAGTTAAGGTATTGAAGAAAGGGAAAAAGAAGCATGCAAAAGACGAGTTGGATCGCCAAAAGCAGGCTGAGAAGAAAAGGCGCCGGCTAGAGAAAGCACTTGCAAACTCGGCTGCTATTATTTCAGAACTGGAGAAGAAGCGGCAGCAGAAAAAGGAAGAGCAACAGAGGCTAGATGACGAGGGTGCTGCAATAGCTGAAGCAGTTGCTCTTCATGTTCTCATAGACGAAGACTCCGAGGAACCCTGCCATCTGATGTTGAACAATCTAAAAATATGCAACCACTGGGAGGATTTTGTGGGCTTTGGATTTGCTCCAGATTCACAAGGAGTAGATACTTATCCTTCTGGTAGACCAACAAGTGTCTCTCATGCTTATGTTCCCCAATTGAGGTGGACCAATTGGGGCATGTCTCAGACATTTTCATCATGGGAGCAGTTGACGGATTATGAAGCACCACTTTATCAAGAAGTTCTTCCTCAGTCAGATATCCATCCTGGTCCTATAGCCTTTGTCTCGCCGTTGCAGAAGAGGGAGGAAGCAGCAGCAGCAGCATCTTCAGCCACTGAAAGCGCTCGGTGGAACCAACAATAGTCTAAACACAAATACAGAGGATTATAAACATAACAAATGCATAATCTGTATGTAGTCACATAAGATGCATCTTTTTATCTGCGTGATACTTAGTCTTACTTTTTTTTTTCTTTCCTCTTTAGAAATGAAAGTTGGTATAGGAAAGCCATGTTAAAGATTGGGTTTCGGTTTATTAATGATATCAGTGTTGTAATGGAATATTTGGGCGCTCGTTGCTCGTTTGATTGAAAGTATTTATGTTAACAGCATTTAGATGTCCTGGATTCTTTCAGAGTGATGAAATGATGCTTACCTGATTGTTTCGTTGTGTTCCCATGATCGCATTTCGACCAGAAATGACAAGGCATGCATGTTGGATTCAGCAAGGATTATTTCTTGAATTGTCACCTCCAGATTCTGATGCGTGTTTGTTTCTTTCTTTCAGGCATATGCACTGGCCCAGTGGCCGGTGCTAGAGAGTACTATTACTAGTGGATAGAAAGGCAAGAGAAAGTGCAGCTAGTAGTCCATGTATTATTGTTGTCCATGAATGGTTGGGTTGGCTCCTGACCACCTCCTTTGTCATTCCATTGTTAATTTGATAGAACAGTGTGTTAGTGTTGGATCTCTAGCTACTCTCTAGAGTGTGAGTGGTGGGGACTGCATGCTCATCTATTGTATCACCTTTGTGCTAACTCCCCAAACCTGCATGCAAAAAGGCAAAAGGATGTTACATAACAATAGTAAGCTCATTTGTGCGTGTGTACGTGGCAGGCATCGCACAAAAGAGCAGGCCTGAACACTGAACATATATATGTACTTGTTATATCATCATATGGTTGTATAACCATGTCTGTATGTGTGCTAGCTGTTTCGTTAGTGTTTTACCACTGAAAAATTAAGTGAAAACTAGCTAAGCTAGGTGATTTCTTTGAGTGCACTTCAATTTTACTGAGCAATGGTCGGCTGGTTTAGCTTGAGAATAGATAGATGAATTAATGGATATGATGCATGCATGGACGAAATGTTATTGGTGGAAGATCCCAATTCCAAGTTCCCAACCCATTACTGGGCGGCCGGGCGTGCCACAAAGGAAAGCCCCTTTTTCTCTCTGGATGAAAAGCGCCGGGCGTGCGTGTAATTTCGGCCTCCTTTTGACATTGTAATATTGTGTTTGGACCGCATATATATTAGCTGATGCATTTTCAATCAAGTGAAACTAAATAAGCTCTCTGGATATCCATCCATGTCTGCAGCCTGCTTGCTGAGTTGTGATGGTGGAGAGCATGGCACCACCGACCCACTGAGCTAAGCAAAGCATGCAGACATGCAGCTGCTACTACTTGCTACTCCAGTTGATTAAGCTAAGCTTGCACGCATGGAATTTGTAATGTGTGTGCATGCTCCTTTCAAAAAAAAAAAAGTGTGTGCATGTGTGGTTGTAGATTTGTAGTAGATTACTGAATATGTACAGTAGTAAATATTCCCTATCTTTTCTTTCTGAATCCTGATCAGTGCCTCACTGATTTCTATCATATTTGTTTGTAAGATTCGTCCTTAACATGTAATATTCCTTTATGAATTCATTGCTGACGCTATCTGCATGCTCGGAATTCATTTTGAAACCGGTATCAGAAACAAAACGTACTGATTGACTGAAGGGCTGAAGCTGATTCAGGAGAGACAGAAACTGAAAGGACTGAGCAGAACACTGAGCTGGATAGCAAGCATGCATCCATATGTTATGGGACACTCGTGAGCTCGCTTTGCGTAATCCAAACAAAAGGGCAAGCGTGAAGGCCGAAAGCATCGTGGTCTTGTAATGGGACCGACAACAATAATACAATGGGAGTAATGCATATGCATGTACTACGATCCACCCGTGATCCACAAAACAACGAGCAATCTGACGACCTCACCCGTGACACGGCTCAATCCTTCTCTTTCTCTCTCTGTCTTTCTCTGATAAAAATACAATGAGATGCATTGCATGAATTATTATGAACGAAACATGCAAGTTTAATTGTTCGCACTGCGAGATTGAATCCTAGCCACACTGATTAAATCGAACGGTTCAAGACTTCAGGTGAACCTATCATTTTAATCCTCGATACTAGTTGAATCAAATTAATGCACAAATTTCTGAAGCAATTCATGGCCACAAATTCCAGAAGCGACTTCCTAAAGACCTGTGACGCGTAGGATTGCATGCGCACTGAAATAGAGCACTTCAATTTCGGCGACGATCGACGATGACAAGCACCGGCCGCAATACATATGTGGTTCATCGATCACAACATGCATGCAGAGGGTCAGAGATAATGAAATTTTTCATTACCACCGTCCCACATTCACTGCTTTAAACGTGCGCTTTTTTTTATCACAAAATACAGCATGCATGTGGTGTGGTCATTCATACCTCATAGTGCATAATTAAGACTGAAAAGAAACAGAATATTTATTCAGTAACTGAAAAAAGGTTAGTTATAACTGAAATTAGGGGCTAAATTAAATTGAGTGCACAGCGCCTAGTACTAGCTGAATTCCTGTACACAGTGCTGCTGCCTAATTACTTGGCTCGTGACTGATTGACAGCATGAGCCATCTAGTGCTAGGCTAAGGAAACAGACAACCTGAAAAGAGAGAGCACAAAACTGACTGCAGTGCTTCATCACATTCACATGTGAGCTAAGCTTAGTCAGGTGAAGCTGCACAAACAAGAAGCCCAGTATCTACAAAAACTGAATTAGTTACCGCAAACATTAATCTAGCCATGGATAAGATGAGGCCGGCTGGTAAAAAGCAAGCTATCAGACAAACAGAAAAGAAAAGCCTATATAGCAAAAAGGTAGATTTTCACATGAACTGGTAATAAGAAATTCAGGATGTCAATTTGCAGAGAAAAAGGTGATGAGTCGTACAGAAAAGAGTAGACAGGGAAAGTTAGTGCTGGATTGCATACATAATAAATCACACTAATTAATGGGTGAGGCAGGCAGGCAGGAGTGAGTGCTCAACAGTGCAGAAAGGCCTCCTATAAATCTGCAGCTTCCCTTGTCACTACCATCCAATTCACTTCACTCCACACCACTCTCCTCTGTGACCACACTCGCATAGAGTCGAGCAGCAGCAGCAATGGCGTTGCAAACGCAGGCACCCAATGCGTCACCTCTCCATGTATGTAACTGACTGCATCCTTCTGTTTTTCTTTCTTGCTAGTAATGAGGGAGTAGTATTCATTGCTTCCCATTGCGTTGCGTGTTTCAATTCCTTCTTGCGAGCTGTTTCGCTTGCCGTATTCTTTATGTCTGTCCTTGAAATCTCATGAATGGCTGCGAGTACGCGTTTCATCGATCCAGTCTCATTTTCTGCAACCTGTCATATTGCTTTTCTTGGTCATTGCTTGTTTCTGTTTCTCTGTATCTGATCTCGTAGCCTGAAGAATGCTCTTTGCTGACGTCCAGTTTCTAGTCCTGCGGGTGTTTGCAGTATAAAAAATTGAAATTCCTCACTTTTCCCCTCTATAGAATGACTAAAAGTTGTTATGATTAACACTTTCCCAAATTATCTGTCCAATTAGCATCTCCATCCCCCTTTTTATGTTGAAGTGACATACTAGATTTTGACAGTATAGATTGAGAAATTAGGAATAAAGATGAGTTTTTTTAATTTCTTGGCTCATGTATAGCAAGCAGCATAGGAACTAGGAAGACAGAGAGTCTGCATTCCCCAAAGTAATTAATTAAATTTCTTGGCGCATGAATGCAGCTTCTCCTGTGCGTCGTCCTCCTGGCGGCGTCGACGTCGGCGGCGGCGCGGCGTCACGGGCCGTCGGTGTCCGGGCAGAGCATGTACCTTGCTCCGAGCTGCCGCGCGCACACGGCGTCTCTGACGGACTTCGGCGGCGTGGGCGACGGCAACACGTCCAACACGGCGGCGTTCAAGTCGGCGGTGGACCACCTCTCGCAATACTCCGGCGAGGGCGGCGGCGGGGGGATGCTGTACGTGCCGGCGGGGAGGTGGCTGACAGGCCCCTTCAACCTGACGTCACACTTCACCCTGTACCTGGACAGCGACGCCGTCATCCTGGGATCGCAGGACATGTCAGAGTGGCCAATCATCGATCCCCTCCCATCCTACGGCCGCGGCCGCGACAAGGCCGGCGGCCGTTACGCGAGCCTGATCGGCGGAAGCAACCTGACCGACGTCGTGATCAGCGGCGGCAACGGCACGATCGACGGGCAGGGCGCCATGTGGTGGTCCAAATTCCACTCCAACAAGCTCAAGTACACCCGTGGGTATCTGGTAGAGGTGATGCATTCGGACACGGTGGTGATCACCAACGTGACGCTGGTGAACTCGCCGGCGTGGAACATCCACCCGGTGTACAGCCGCAACGTGGTGGTGAAGGGCGTCACGATCCTCGCTCCGACGAGGTCGCCCAACACGGACGGGATCAACCCCGACTCGTGCTCACACGTGTCCATCGAGGACTGCTACATCGTCTCCGGCGACGACTGCGTGGCGATCAAGTCAGGCTGGGACGAGTACGGCATCGCCTACGGGATGCCGAGCGAGCACATCGTGATCAGGCGGCTGACGTGCGTGTCGCCGACGAGCGCGGTGATCGCGCTGGGCAGCGAGATGTCGGGGGGGATCAGCGACGTGCGCGCCGAGGACATCACGGCGGTGAACTCCGAGTCGGCGGTGAGGATCAAGACGGCGGTGGGGCGTGGCGCGTACGTGCGCGACGTGTTCGTGAGGGGGATGAACCTGGACACCATGAAGTGGGTGTTCTGGATGACGGGGAATTACAAGTCGCATCCCGATGATGGGTACGATCCCAATGCGATCCCGGTGGTGGAGAATATTAGCTACCAGGATGTGGTGGCGACGGGGGTGTACAAGGAGGCGGCGAGGCTGGAGGGGATTCAGGGGGCGCCGTTTAAGGGGATTTGTATGGCCAACGTGACGGCGACGCTGTCCAAGTCGCGCAAGTATCCGTGGAACTGCGCCGATGTCGAGGGCGTGTCGGTCGGTGTCACGCCGCCGCCGTGCCAGCCGCTGCAGGGCGCGCATGACGGCGCGTGTCCGTTCCCCACTGACACGCTGCCTATCGACCAGCTTGTGCTGCAGCAGTGCGCCTACTCTGTCCCCAAGATCTAGCTAGCTAAGCTCGTCCTCTTCCTCGTCAGGCAGCCGCAACGGCCATCATCGTTACGCTAGCCTGCTACTCCCGTACTTGTCCAACAATAACACTGAGCTCAATTATATACAATGCACTAAGTCTAAAGTCACAACAATATTCCATTCAACACACTTGCCAACAAAATACAATCCTAGCAGCGGCTCTAGGGCCGAGAGGCTTACCACCATCTTTTATTTCAAAAACCTTGCTTTTGTAAGGCCCAGTGTATATGCCAAGACCTTGATATCACCCATTGCTGTCAGGCCGCCCATATCGACAATTACCCTCATAACATTCTCAACCCACCCACCAAGTGTAGTGCTCCATGCCCCCTTGCTAATACACTCTCTCCGCAATGTCTCTGGAGGGATTTCAGCTTTCCAAATAAAGGAACCTGGTCCATGAACTCTTTCAAACATTAAACGGTGATGTGCCTCAACACAAACCAAGCAAGCAGATAACGCACATTCACCTGCGATCACATATTAAGTATATCAGTTATCATGCGGTACATATCAATTGTATCTGTTGTTATCATGCAACAGTTTTAGAGCATCCATGCATATCGATTAATTGCTAGCTTCTTACCGTTAGTTTGCACAACTGCAGACCCTATTATTCCATCCCAACTCCATTGATCCGGTAACTCCTCGGCGGCGGCGCCGGCGTGAACAGCTTACTGTCCTTCACGGGATCGAACTCCAGCTTGTCTTGTGGTTTGTTTCTACACATGAGCGAGTTGTAATAGGAGAGGACGTCCTGGATTAGCTCTGCACGACGCACTTCCTCCCTAACCAGTTCTCCAGTACCTGGCCTCAGATTCATCAATCCCTCAATGGTGAACGCCGTTGACCTCAACTTTGCATACGTGTCGGCGGCTATCTCACCTAATACTGAGCCTGAGCACGACAAGCCTGACCCCATTGGCAATTTTGGTTCTGTTTTTTTCACCTAGCGTACGTGCAGTTAGTTAATCGATTGTCCATGGATCGATCTATTTGTAAGCAGAGCAGCAGCGTAGCAGACAGATCTCATGCTTGATCTACTCCGTCTTCTAGTTGGAACCGGACATATACATGGATAATCCTAATAGTCCGATTAGGAGCTTTTAACATCGATCATCAACCTAGCTACTCTGTCGGTCTCCTAGTTGGAGCCAGACAGGGATAATCCTAATTCAAGAATTAGCACGTGCGTATAAATTGGGCCCATGAATCCAGTGGGCCGAAATTCCAGCCCATTTACAGACCAACCGATCGAGACGCGAGACGGTAGAAACAAATACGCGCTTCCGCAGGGGCTTTTCTGCAATTTTGTTGCCGACCGGACCAGCCCAACCGCGTCGTCTCGATTGAGAGAGAGGAATCGATCGGAGAAGCTCGTCCTCGCCGCCTAGGGTTTGCTTCCTTCCAAATCGCGCGCGCGGCGGGAGGGGAGTAGAGAGGAGACAGAGAGGAGATGACGACGGCGGCGCGGCCGACCTGGGCTCCGGCCAAGGGAGGCAACGAGCAGGGCGGCACCCGCATCTTCGGGCCCTCGGGGAAGTACTCCTCCCGCGACCTCGCCGCCCACACCACCCTCAAGCCCAGGTAGGTATTCATTCCCCTCTCTATCCATCCCTCCAATCGAATCGGTTCAATTTGTAGCTATGCTCGGATTGTGCACCCTTCGTTCTGTGGAGATCCGGGTCCGATTTTCCTTTTCTACCGCTAGTGATTTGGGAGAAAAAGGATTAGCCTTTTTAGTTGGAATCGTTGGTTTCAGCTGGATGCTAATTGCAGCTACTTGCGGTGTAATCGCATGAAATTTATGATGAACCCTAGCTTTTAGACCTTTACTGCTTCGGTTTGATTTTGCTTCTTTCAGGGGCCCAAATTGCCTTATAAGAAACCGTTTTACTTGTCAATAGCTAGCAAACGCATTACCAAATGCATAAATCTTCATGTTTAGGCTAGGCAGGATTGAACGCACACTTATGTGGTAGGCTGGGCTTGTGTTCTGCGATGGAGCAAAATAAGATATGTTTAGGACGATTGCCTTTCCTCGTAAGGGGATGTAGAATGCAAAATTAGTTGTAGCTCTATCTCAAATGCTGCAGTTGTTGCAGAAATATAAAAAGAGCTGCTGCTGTTCCTCCATCTTTGCCCAATATACCCAGGAAATTTAACCTTTCCCTCCTATGTACAGGAAAGAGGGACAAAATACCCAAGAAGAGGTACAGAAGAGGAATCTCAGGGATGAACTTGAGGATCGTGAAAGGAAGCACTACTCGTCCAAGGATAAGTCCTATGCCGGTATTAGCTCTTGTTCTTTCTGTACTTCTCCCTCTTCTGTTCATGGAATTGTAGCCATTATTTGATATGCTTCTGTGATATTTTCTTGTCCCCTTGTATAATCATTTGCCAATTGTATTTAATTTGATGGCTCTTTGTCCTTGCAGAAGAGAGAGATAGGCGGAAAAGCGCAAGTTTGCTCCTAGAAGGTTTGTAGCACTAGTGCTCTATACTAGATATCTGTTTACCGTCAGACAGTGATTTTGAGTTGTTTCTTCCGCTAAATATAGGTTCAAGGAGAGAGGCTGAGGATAAGATAGTTCCTAGAGAAATTGATGCAGATGATTCTGATGTGGAACCCAGAAGTGATGATGAAAGGTCAGTCTTGCACTCTGCTCATGTCACATTGTTGGTTGCATTAGTGTCCTTATGTCTACATCTTTTGCCTGAATGTATTATTTTGGACGAAGGGCAGTTTGGATTGAAACAATTTTCTCTTTATATCTACCATTAGTTTTGTTGATTGTATCCAGATTTTCTATGCAATTTTGGTAAATAAATGAAGCAACTTAATTTTCCATTGTTAATGCCTCTGTTCCTTTGGGCTTATGCTCTTGTATTATAGGTGAATTTTTTTTAATGTATGTTTATAAGGTGAATTGCAATTTCTTTCAGTGACGAGGATGATGATGACGATGACGACACTGAAGCTCTAATGGCAGAGCTTGAAAGGATTAAGAAAGAAAGAGCTGAAGAAAAGCTTAGAAAGGTTTGTTGTTTTCTTCTCTCCACCAGTGTCAAGTCAATATACTCTGGTTTACTCTTTTAGTTATATATGCGTGCCTGTTTCTTTTCAGGAGCGCCAACAAGCAGAAGAGGATGCCAAAATGAAGGAGGCTGAACTTATGCGAGGAAACCCCCTGATCAATATTAACAACGCCGGATCCTTCAATGTTAAGAGAAGGTTACACACTAATGCTCATCGTGCTGTATTACAGTAACATGCTTCTCGGATGTTATCTCGCTTGATGGTTAACCTATTCATATCCTATTCATATTATTTCTGCAGGTGGGATGATGATGTTGTATTCAAGAATCAGGCTCGTGGGGAAACCAAGACACCAAAACGTTTCATCAACGACACTATCAGAAGTGATTTCCACCGCAAGTTTCTGCAGAGGTACATGAAGTGATGCTGCCGCTGTCTACGCTGTGTCCAGGCCTTCATGGCTTGTCAGTCTGTGAGATCGCTATGTTTATGTAATTTGAGTGGAAGATCTATGTATGACATAACTGTAACATCTGCTTAATCTGGATGACACATTTTCCCATTAAAAATGACAAAAAAAAAACTATGCTCTTGTATTATTCCGCGATGGCTGAGCTATTAAGTACGCACGAACTGTTTGAAATTCTACATGACCATATGGTTGAACAAGCCAGTACTATCTGACCAAATGTTGTCAAAGAAATCAATTGTAGGTCGAGTGGCAACCGAATTTGACCGATGAAATGAAATGGCAAGGTAAACATCATAAATATATTTTTTTTGACACGAACCTAATAAATAATTGGCACGAAACCAAAAGGCCCCAAGGCCATACTTTGTTAATTCCAGACATTCAGATAACAATCAAATGGAAGTATTCAACTCGAGAACTATGCAGTGAGATTGCGTGTAACACGAGAAAAAAATTTGCATCTCCATTCTTCATGCTTAATACTGACGCAAAACCACATCCTACAACAGTAGAAGCACCAAAACAGAACTACATATATCTCCATAAATTGCTAATGTTCATAGCAAACCGAGGCAAAATACTTCGTCGATGGATTTAGGAACGAACGAATCATTCTAACCTAGAGCAAACCAAAAGAAACAGGGAAAAAACAATTCGTAGCTCCCAAAATGCAAATCTGTACACGCTGCCTAACACTGAGCTCGTTGATCTCACAGCATTACCCACCAAAGAATGAAAAGAAGCCAACTTTCTTCTTGGGCCTCTCCTGCTCCTCGACCATAACTGCTGTCATTGCATCTCTTTCCACCAAACGCCAAGTTGCCTGCTCCAGAGCAAGACCAGCTGGTGTGGGTGGGTCGTTCAGGACCAACGGCACACCTCTATTTGTACTCCGGATCACCTCTGCATCCTCTGGCACCACACCTAGCAAAGGCAAGCCAAGCATTTCTTGGACATCGAGTGCTGACATCATATCCTCTCCCTTCACCAGGTCTGGGCGCACTCGGTTCACAATAATCTTAATGTCTTTGATGCCGTCACACTCCAATAGCCCTGCGACACGGTCAGCATCGCGGAGAGCTGTAATGTCAGGGGTAGTAACAAGCACCGCCTCTTCTGCAGGGGCGATAGCAGTGACAAACCCCGCATCAACACCTACAAGGAAAAATCCGAATTAAGCAATCCAGTATAAAACATCTGGCTACATATATAACTGGTTTAATTGTAACATCACATCAGGCAGATGCAGATAATATTTGTGGCAACTGGTATTGATAAAATCAATGGTGATAAATGTAGTGATCTAACTTGTTATCTGCGACATTGGAAAACTGAAAACAGATCTGTATAAAAACATTAAAAGTGTGAAAGCTCCATCATAAGAAATACATAATCGAATTATGCAGTTAGTTACAGCATCTCTATGACTATCTCACAACTAGATGGCCAATCAGTGGGGTTGAATTTACAGCTCACAACCAAATTAAAACAAAATGATGTCTGGCCTAATACGCAGCAGGTGAGAGGAAGAATTGTAAGATACAATGATGAAAGAAAAATTTGATATGACGCTAAAATCTAAAATACAATAAGAAGACTATGCTTAAATGGCCTCAACTAGATACACATAAGTTGTGTATCACAGGTATGCACTGGCATCATAAAAAGTTTAGCCTTGCATCGCATCCAGGCTCTTAAAAATGTTGATCTTTACAAATTTGGGGTACCAATAACGAGGGACAAGCGAGAACAACATAAACATCAGAATCACCGCTTGCACTGAAGCAAAATAGAGTGGCATCAACAAAGGTTCTCATACAATACTGTTAATGAAATTTAAGTGGTTTCCATCATAAGTATCATCAAATTAAGTGTTGGATTTAGTATTCATATGCTACTGAAAACAAATCGAACACCACTACAATAATATAACAGCACATTGATTGAATTGAAATTGTGTTTGGGCTGACCTGCGGGGCAGTCGATGAGGATGAAAGCGGGCGGGTTGGCGGCGCGGCGAAGCGCGTCGGCGACCCAGGTGAGGGTCTTGGAGCCAAAGGCAAGCGGCAGCTTGGAGCGAGGCTTGGAGAGGCAGAGCAGCTGGAGGTCATGGAGCGCGCGGTGGCGGACGAGTGCCTGGTCGAGGCGGCAGTCCCCGGCGAGCACGTCGGCGGCGGTGAGGTGGACGCGGTTTTCGAGGCCGAGCAGCAGGTCCAGGTTCCGCAGACCGGCGTCGGCGTCGACGGCGACGGCGGGGAGGGAAAGGCGCGCGAGGGAGGCGGCGAGGTTGGCCGTGGTGGTGGTCTTCCCCACGCCGCCCTTGCCGGAGGTGACCACCACCACGCGCGGGGTGGGGCCCGAGAGCTCCGGCGCGGTGCGGCCGCCGTGGCGTGAGGAGGCCGGTGGGGGGCAACGGGACGGGGGCGTCGCGGGGAGGAGGCGAGGGGAGAAGGCCATTGGGGACGAGATAGCTAGGGTTAGGGTTGGAGATCTCAGGAGGAGGTGGTAGCCCTCTCGACCATGGCTGCTACACACTACACGTACACTGGTGCTTACTCTACCACTGTTCGGTCCAAACACTCCTAGCTTCAATAGGAGTATATTATTATTTGGATTGAAGCTAATATCTTTATAATGCCAACCCTAAATTTGATATTAACCTAAAGAAAAAGTTTACATGTACTAATTTTTTCTAAATCTAGATGTTTTGTAACATCTATCCAGTTGAATTGAACGGTGGAGATTCTTGATAGTATTAGTAGGAATTTAATACGAAAAATTTAGTACGTGTAGCAACGTTCTAACCTAAAACATACTACACTATAGTATTACAATTTGGCTTCTTATTAGCACCAAACCAAACATTGCCAATTTAAACTTATCATACCAAATAACCAGCGGTGCCAAAACTTGCACACTACTTAAAAAAATTGGTCGGGTAGCAATATAAATATGCCTTAAAATATGCAGATTTAAATATGAAGATTCTATGTATGTAATAGATATACTAGCATATAACTCGATAATACTAGTTCAATATACTAAGATAAAAGCTACTCTAGCTTAGTATAAGAAAAATCTAAGGCGAGTTCTGAAGGGAACTCTTTCGGTCGCAACTCCTGAACAACCAAAGCAGAAAACATTTAAGCTAAACAAAACCTAAAATGTTATTAAAACACACACAAAAAAAAACATAACTGAGGCGACGGAAACACTTCAACATCTGTCAACCTGAGTACTTTCTTTTGCAGAAGAGTATTTATACAGAAACTGAAAAACAGAGTCAGGCTGGCACATACAACCAATGCAGAGGTGGCTGCAACGATGGCATCACCATTCACCCAGTATATTCTCGTTTTCCCCACTTTCACAACAGTTCACTCGAGATCGCCAACACATTCACAGGTTCCCCACATATGTGCAACCACCACTACCGGTGAATCAGTGATACTCCCCAATCAGGTATCTTGTCGCAGCCAAACGATTGTGTTGATGGCAAATGCTAACCCAAGCTCATGGATACAGGTACATAAGCGCATAGCGGTATGGGTAGAGAGTACTAAGACGCAAATACTAGCAGCAAACCATTTCTGGGTCCTTCATACTGCATAATTAATCGCACGCATCCATCTATCTGTATCTCAAGTTTATGTCAACCTCGGGCCCGTACATGCCGCCAGGCACAGGGCCAGCCATTGGTGGGTGTATCTGCTTGGATCTGGCTGTAAGCTCCATCTGGATCAACCTTTCAAAGGCATCTGGGTGATTACCCCTCAGCTCTGGACCTGATGGACCTACAAATGGAAAGAGAAACAAAATAAAAAATGTGGTCTGAATTGGAACACAGGGAAATTCAGGGTAAACAAACCCATTCGGCAAACAAAGAATGGTCATGTACTCCTAATAATGCACAGATCGAGAACCTTTTACTTCAAAAGTGATTTCAAGTTGAAGCGCATTAAACATAGAGCATATAACAATTGATTGAGACTTGACTCCAAGAAAAACGGATAGAAGTACTTCACATGTCAAAACAGTCATTCAAGCACAATAGAACATCTTAAACTCCAAGAAAGCATAACTATATGAACCTTAGTGCCATCTAATTCTGATTGGACAAAATTTCCATCTGCATGGATTTGTGAATTATGTGTTTTGATGATGGATGCCAGGTTTGACACAAAATTATTGTCTTGTCACCTGTAGCAAACCTCCTTCTACCATGTCACATTTGTAAACAGTGACAAGATAAATTTGCAAATACAGACAAGATAAAAAATTAGCTTGCAGAGGCTTTCTAACCTGCCATCATCAATCCAAATTCTCCATAGTTGGGCTGGCGAGGGTGTATATGGAAGTTATTTACATTGCTCATCTCGGGCCTATAACCAGGCATGTGATGCACAGGCTGAGATGGCGGAACACCTCTTTGCAGGCCTTCTGGTGGAAAACCTCCAGGTGCGGAGATGTGCTGCAGCATAAGATGATGAGCAGCTGGGTCCACATGAGGAACCCGAGGAACATGAAGAGATTGTTGCATAGGATTCATATTAGATGGAAAGGAGCGGTGGGGATCATGCTGTAGTGCTTGTGTCATGTCAAATGGGGCTTGTTGATTCCTATTACCAATGTGATCCATCATTGGACGAGGAGCCAGTGCAGGTGGTCTACCTTGTAGAAGATGATAAAGATTCTGTGATTCAACCTGATAACGCCGTTCATGAGAATGGGATCCCAGCGCATCAGGACCAAGTACTTGAACATGTTCTGAATCACCAGGCACAAGATTTTGTAGCCTATAATTCAGATCATCGACTGCCTTTTCCGGCAATAGCCCCTCAACCCTACTGGATCTCACTGATGGCAAAATATCTGGCTTTTGACCATCCAAAGAGTCGTTCACTGTAAATAAATTATCTTCTTCAGGCAACTGAATTTCAAACCCTTTCTTATCTAAGATAGCACTGCCCTGACTTGGCCCAGATAACACTGAATTCCTGTATTCCATGCCAGTTCCTGGTTCTTTAGTAGGAGCTCCATCTTTAATGGTGCCAAAGGGTAGGACCTGTTCGCCAGGGTAATATCCTTCATGACTTGATGCCCTTGAATTTTTTATCGTATCTGTAAACTCAAAGTTAGCGCCACCAGTTGCAGATCCTCGGATAGAAACAGGAGCATCCTTGGATTGGAGCTCATTCATAAATGCAGCCCCAAACAATGCTTCCAAAGTTATGTTCTTCGCTGAAGTGGGAGCAGTTTCAGCTTTATTGATTGGAGTTGTTCCAGGTACTCCACCATTGGCTGTAACATCAGAACTATGTGGTCTATCAGCTGAACCTATTTGGAAACCCAATGAAGATGATCCCTTGTTATCTGTGCTCTTTTGTAATAATGAAAGAAGATGATGTGATGCATTATTGTCTACAGCTACTTTCTGGGTAGCAGTTGGCGGATCTAAAACAGGCTGATGCTCCTTAACAATGTTCTTCTGAGTGGAGTTGCTACTGCTAGCAACCTGTGCCAGCATTGTCTGCTCAAGATCCTCACATGTCATCATAACTGGAGCAGGCTCTGGAATATCAGCATGATTGTTCCGTTCCAGGATTCCCACAGCAGGTGCAGGAGCTGCAAACGAGAGCAGCGTTGGTGCAACATCAGATTTATGGGTGGGTGATCGTGGTAACAAATTCTGACCGGCACCATCAGATAAAGGAGGACCAGGAGCTATACTTTCTTGATCTGGTTTTTCATTTTTGACAATCATGGATAGCAGGCCCTTTGACGATAGATCTTCTGCAGGTTTCAAGTCTATAGAAACATACAAGATAAAAGTAGTCAAATAACAGCTCATCAAATGAATGCTGCAGATTAAGTAGTCTAAGCATGTACTTTCAACTAACATGAATTTTACAAGCATAAACAGATCTCAAATTTTACCTCTGGCTTTTAGAAGTCTTTATGGCATGATGAGTTACCAAGGAACTTATGCCAAACATTTCACTAACTAATGTAAGATGATAGAACTAAAGCATGTGATATAGCTAAACATGAGTACCTTCATCACAAAACCAGCGAGCAAATTTGGATGATTCTGGTAAAGAGGAAACATTCACATTTTCATCAGTTTTCTTCTGCTGATTCTGCAAAAAGATGGATGCGACAAAATAAATGCATGATCAAGTAATAGATATTTGAATTTTGAATGTCAAAAAAGTCAAAGAGTTATTTCCTTTCAGGACCACCTTGCTGAAAAACAGCACAGACCAGAAAAGAAAGAACCATTCATTCTGCATTGGCAATCCACCATATTTAAGGTTGAAAGGTTAAGTGCGGGTATGAAACAATGTGAACAAGCCAGAGGTCTAGAAAATCTACAGCTGTTACCATATGATAACAATGTGCAAAACTACAAAGAGATGACAATTACAATACATAGTATTGACTAAAATCCCCAAAAGCCATCCTTCTTAAGACAAAATGAATCTAGTTAACACAATAACAAATCATATTTGACCGCAAGAACCATCTGCATTTTACAAGATCAAATCAGACACAAAATTGCAAAATGCAAGCTCAGTTAACATCAGATTTATTTACATCCACAAGATTAAGTTGGATCTGCCACAGATAATAAGGACAGAACATTTTTATTGGTTTAATAATTCTTAAAAAAATATCTAAATAAATCAAAGAGCAATACAGGAGGGACATCTGCAAGGTAGGAAATTAAGAATGATCATACCCAAACAAAATTGTTGTCATACCTCAACATATGATGGTAAATCGGTGCCACCTTTTGACAATGTACTACCGAAGAATTGATCCAAGATTGAGAGTGAATTGTCCTTCCTAACAGAATCAACATTTTTGGATTTGCCTTCGTTTTCAAAAGAATACTTATCCATTACATCACCTTCCCAATCTCCACTTCCTTTCAGAATGCTAGAAGCAAACTCAGCTGAATATGTAATGCCTCCAGATGGAAGTGTGTGCCTTTGACCTACACTAACAATGTCATCAGGAACGTCCTTCTCTTTATTTTTGCTTGCCGTGATCTCTGCTGCTGGCTGGTTTCCCTCTACAAGGCCACCAAACCGTGCTGTAGCCAATATGTTGTCCTCACTAGTAGCATCAATAACCTTCAAAATACAAAGACAATATATGAGTAATGTGGCATCGGTGTATAATAGATATTTTATATCCATGCTAAGCAAATGGCACGCTAGAATCACTAGAGCATTGTGTCATCCATCCAGATAAACATATCAATCAATCTAGCAATGTCAAAATCAGGATATATCATCGGTATATGAGAACCCTATTGGATGTCATCTGTTTAAACCAGCAAAGATTCAATTAGACAGAGCATAATGATCTGAAGATACAATATAGCATCATCTTAAAAGGTGGTAGCAACTGTATACTATGAAATTGTTCTTTTAGCTAAATCCATGCACTTATTGGCAATATTAACTACTGATTACTCAAATAATATAATGATCTGCACCTTTGGTTCAAGTGAGGTGTTGGACGATTGTGGCTGAAGCTTTTTCTCCATGAAGGCATTTGAAAAACCAGGCGGCACAAGTGGTCTGGCAGTGGAAGCTGCTACAATTGAAGATGTTTTAGAGGTATCTTCTTGATAAGCTGAGGAAATTGCAGATCCATCTGGCTTCTCACTTTTAGTTGTGGCTCCTGTCCTTTCAGAGGGAGTCTGTAGCAGCGAAATAATATCATGACCAGAATTTTCTTTCTCAATGTCAGGACCACTCTTCTTTTCTTGCAGGGCTTTATGCTGCTCTTTCCTCATCATTTCAAACGACGCTGCACAGAAGAACAATATGAGAGACCGCAAATCACTCCAGCTAAAAAAAGATGACATATGTTGAAGTAAGAGGACTAACCCCTTCGTTTCCTTTCTTCCTCTGCCCTATCATCATTTGAATATTCAGAGGACCCAAATGTTTCATCATTCATTGCATCAATATCTTTCCGTGAAAACGGTCCAGCCTGGTAATAGTTATAAATTTATTAGGAACCTAATAATGTTGTAACGATTGGTAATCCATACAGGAGAGGAAGGAAATGAAGATGCGTGCGAAGTCAAACCTTGGGACGAGGTGGTTGGTAGCGTTCAGATGTCCTGTTTGGCTGATACGTATTCCCACGATCCTTGGATGCCAATTGCCCTCCATATCCAGGTGGCCTAGGGAGAACGCCACTTCCCAGCAGGCCATCATGCTCTGTACTCTGCCAATTGCGCCTGTATTGGTTCCCGTTACGCCTATCTGCAGGAAACCGCTATTAAAACCACAGAAGTAGAAAGTAAAGAAGAACGCAGCATGCCTACTGTGCCCGTTGACTAGATTACACAAGGAAATAAATAGTGCATTTAATAAACGATATGATGGTGTACCTAACAATGTAGTAACATTCTGAGCGGCAAGGTTGGATTTAGAAGAAAAACAAATTGCCATTTTGGGGAGAACATAAATAGTTATCATGGTCATGGCGAATAACATCCAGTAACCTTTGACGTGCTACCAGCCTAGCTAACCCAAAAAAAGGGAAAGTAGAAAAGCATATAAAACAGAGCCCAGAATGGAAAACACGCGCACCCTGCATTGAAGAGTCGCGGTCAGGCAAATCCCCTTCGCGGTCACTGGATCCGGACGAGCGCACTTCCCACCTCCCCCCTGAGTTCCCGCCACGAGATGAATACGAATAGCCCCCCGAACCATCGGACCTTCCCAGGGGTGTGGCATAGTAGCCCTTGTTCCTGTCAAGCACGCCAGCGGACATCTCCTGCAGATCACTGCTCGACGACAAAGAGAGAACGATGATAAAGCGATATACGACAAGGCAAGCATGGTACATGAAGGCCCCGCCGAAAAGCGATATACGACAAGGAAGGCAGGGTATATAAATGACCTGAGAAGTGTGGCGTCAAAACCCTGGGGCAGCTTCTTGCAACGCTCGGACTCCCCAACGGAGATCAAAAACTCCCTGGAGTAACTGATCACCATCTTGGGCCTGTGACAGAGACACATCACACATGAGCATGACGACTAACTAAGAGGAGGCTAGTGGTTACTACTAATACTAGCAAAGTACATAAGAAACACAAAGCATAGAGATATATATAGAGAGAGAGATACTGACTTGGGGTCTGCTGGCTCAGGAGGCTCGGAGGTGGCGGAGCTCATCTCCAGCAGCAACAGCGGAGAGCTCTACCCAAAGCTAAATCTAACTAGTAGAACCAGTAGTAAACAAGCAAGCAGCTAGCGGTTGAATCGGTTGGAACTATAGCATATCCCTAGGTCAAATCTAGCTCATCTGAAACACTAGAATGAGATGATCCAATGCGACGAGAGTGACGAATCTAGGCTACCCTACAGGCCGTCGCCGCCGACTCGCGCGGCGTGGCTCCACAGCATCTGGTCCCTGGTCCCTGCGAGCGAGATTCGTTGCGGAATCAGAAGAAGAGAAATCAGTCACCGAAGGAAGCAGGAGCGAATCTGAAGCGAACCAGAAGCGGAAACCCTAGGCAAGCGCGCGCGGGCGGTGGAGGGGGAGGAGGATCGGTGGGGCGGTTGTCACCTCACCTGAATCGGAGACGGGGTTCCCCGCCGATCTGATCTGCTTGCTGCTGCTCTTCCTCCTCCTCCGATTCGCGGCAGCGATGAGCAGAGGAAGGGAAGGGAAGGATGGGAGGAAGCTTACCACGACGCCCACGCAGAGATGGAATGGAAGAAGCAGACAGGTGGCTGCCTCGCTCATAAATAAATAAATAAAAAGAAAAACGGCTTTTTTAGTGGGCCCGATTATCTCTCTCGTGGGCTTACATTATTGGGCCGGGCCGGGAAATGGCCCGTGGGCGGAAAGGGCCCACTGTCAGCGAGAGCGGGGAACTCGTGGACAGGAGAAGAGCCCGCGAGCCAGCACTGCGATGGTGACGTGGACATGTCTTCTTCTTCCTCCTCCATCTCTCACCGCCTCTCTCTGCCACCGCAACATTTTCCACCCACCGCAGCATCAGAGGAGATCGATCGAGCGAGCGCTAAACCCTAGCGACCTGGAAGAGGGAGGGATCGTATCGCGGCGGGAGGAGATGAGCAGCGGCACAGAGCACCACCCGCTCGATTCGTCCGCCGGGGAGCCGCCTGAGGACGACGCGGGGAGGAGGGTGAGGAAGCCCTACACCATCACCAAGTCGCGAGAGAGCTGGACCGACCCCGAGCACGACAAGTTCCTCGAGGCCCTGCAGCTGTAAGTTCAGCTAACTACTTCTAGGGAGCTGGGGGTAGGGGATTCGATCTCTGCTGCCACTTCTGCCTCTCGGGTTTCACAAAATTGCTCTGGTTGATTAGATTGTTATACTAATCGCTCTTTTACCACACTTTCTGCTAATTGAAATTCCTACTTCAAGCTCCTACATGTGTAATAACTGATGGTATACTTACTTCAGAAGTTGTTAAGCTGACCTGGATTTAGTTGCTCATAATATTGGGTGTTGCCTCAAATCTGCTAATATTGTTCTGTTCTAGCTTTTACTGCCGATCTAATTCTTCTGAAGAACATCATCTTTTAATTATCATCTTGTGCCAAACATTAAGACTTAGGGTTGACGTTTTCCAATGGGTAATGCATGTTTTTGTTGTCTGTAAATGTTTCTTTGTTACCTTAAGGATCCTTTATTCATCTAGATCAGCTCACGTCATATGTCAAACTGCTCCGGCTTATTCATTACATTATTGATCTGCTTTTACTGTAACAGGTTTGATCGTGATTGGAAAAAGATTGAAGCATATGTTGGCTCCAAGACAGTAATACAGGTATAGTATATAGCTATTTCTCAACTTGTGTTCTATCTTTTCCCTTATTAGTTGGTTGGCTTTGTCACTGAATATCTCAGTCATTTACAATTTTCAAATCTGCTGGGTAATTTCAAGGTAGGTTCTTTTCATACCATGCCACCATGTTTCTTCTGTGCTGCTGCAAATTAAGTGTGTGCCACCAGTTGGAAGCTTCTTAGTTTATATATGAAGCAAAATGTGGTGCCTTTCTGTTTTTCTTGCTTGCATAATGATGCTTCTGAGGTCTTCTTGCCTCAGATATTTAAAAAGGAGACACATGTGAATATACTGACATAGTTTTATCTTATTCAACCGTGGGAAATTTGTTGGTAGTTCTTAAATTTCCTACCTGTGCTTAAATTTATGCTTTCTGGGAAAGACAAACTAAAATAATCATTTACAACCTCTTATTTGCTCTAAGATGTTGTTAGCCATCTTGTTTTTGGTGTAGGATCTTCATTTGGTTGTCTGTTTGACAAGATATAACTCACCCGCTCTCAACTTATTACTCCGATAACTTAACAGACACGTTTGTTTTTGTTCTGTAGTAATGTATCTGACAGAATGTGCATGATCTAAAATACAGTTCTCTTAACAGATCAGAAGCCATGCACAGAAGTACTTTTTGAAGGTTCAAAAGAATGGAACAGGCGAACATTTACCCCCACCTCGGCCAAAACGGAAGGCAGCACATCCATACCCGCATAAAGCTTCCAAAAAGGGCAAGTTTTTCATCCTCACTGACTAGCATGTGTTATTCTTCTTCACTTTTTTTTTTGTAAAGCACGGAAATCTAATTATAAACCTTGAAGTTCTTGCAGCCCCACAAGTTGTCTTACCACAAGCTTCTCATATAATGGAACAAGGTTGTTTTTCACCTATGGACACATCTCCTGTTGCTAGAAAATTTAGTGCAAATAACGTATTTCCTTCCTGGGATAGTGGTCTGGTCCAAAGTTTCAGTCCAAGACATACACATGGTATATAATTTTGCCATTGTTGTAATTTCCACTTTTGAATATTATTTTCTAAAAATATATTATCTTATAATAAATCCTACATATTCAGGTGCGGCAAATAATTGTTCCAGTAGCGTAGAGAGTCAATCTGGAACTTGGCCAACTTCTGAGGCAATTGAGCAAGAGATGGTGCTTCCAACACTGTGTGGTAAGCTACTCATTTCACTGCATGCACTTCGTCTTTCAGAGTTCTTCACACAAAATTCTAAAAGTTCCAACATAAGAGGTTTATACATTGTGTATGTGTGTTGGGGCAGATTTGGCCTTCCTTGAGGATGCAATTTCTCAATATTTTCAAAAAAATTATTTATGGGTGGAAACCTGTTGTCTGAGATTCAACTTTGAGCTTCTCTGGTCATCTATTTCCGCCCCGAATGGAAGGTTTGGATCTTTCAATCTTATGTCGTGAGGGATAATACAACTCCTTAAAATTCTTAGACCACCTTTGCAATATGCATAAGATCACCTTTATTTAAATGAGACTACTGCCTCTAGCCTCTGATCCCTCCGAGAAAATTAGAATACCTATATACCTGTACTTAACGAGCTTGAGACTTGGTTCTCTTTTGTGCTGTTTTTTTCCTGAAAAGGAGCCTTCTTTCAGAATTTCAATTACTCTCGTTGGAGTCTTAGAGCTCTTGGTCTCGATTGTTTTGTTTGGAGATTTTGTCTCTCTTCTATCCTTCTGCATGTGGTTTCCTTCGTTTTGACCTTCAAATTCTCGAGTTGCAACATAATTCTCTTGATATTTGATTGGAAACTGCTGTTATGACCTTACTATAAAAGAAAAAATTGAATCCTTGGCCTTTTAGCTACCTACCCTCCCTTTGTTGGTGTTGCTAATATTAAATCACTTCACTTGTAATCTACGTGCCCCTTTTCTTCATTCATATTTTGACTTCTTTCTGTACTTTGTGTCAAAATTTGCAGCCATGCCAGACTTTGCTCAAGTATACAACTTCCTGGGCAGCGTATTTGATCCAGAGACAAGCGGGCATCTGCAGAGGTTGAGAGAGATGGATCCTATTGATGTTGAAACAGTATGTTCTTCTCTAAGCTTCCTTTTTAAATGGATTATGTGGTTCTTTTGCTATAGTGTTACTCTGTTCGTGCAAACAGCAGATTATGCTACAACAGTACTATTGTGCAAGTATATTACTTTATTGCTTGCATGAAAGCTAATTGAAAATTGGCTTCCGTTCTAATTGGAGTTGTCGTGCGAACTGCTATTGTTACTGCCATTCTGTCTGTAGCTTGAAAATGAAGTCTACTCTTGTGTGACATGTAGGTTCTCAACTTCTGTCATTGTCAAATAAGTCAGAAAGATGATATTTTATAATAATCAGTACATCAAAGATCTTTTTTAAAGTAGGTTAAATAACTTTTTTTTTGCAGAGCACAACTAAAGCTATCAGACTGTTAGTGTGTTTTAACTGCTATAAGATGATATTACTACCTCTGATTTTCTTTACATGACGTTGGTTAGCTCAAAATTGAGCTAACCAATGTCAAACATTAAAGATCAGAGGGAATATAACAATTAGTACATCAATTTTTATTCATTTCATTACCCTTTACTTTTAGCTGGTGCAATTCATATACTTTCACGATTTGCTTCTCTGGTCTGGATGAGTTATTTCCCAAGCATTTTTTTTTCACCTTGTTTCATGCATTTTTTATATAAAAATTAATTTGTTCTGTGAGCACGCACTTTTAGTGTTTGCTATGCCACTAAATAATTGTGTGATACCACTTGCAATGATAATGATAATTATTCTGTTTTGAGTTGGTCTCCAGGTGCTGTTGCTGATGAAAAATCTGTCAATAAACCTGACAAACCCACACTTTGAAGCACATGTAAGTAATCCCTTTTTTCGTTCCGTTTGTTTTCTCTTCTGTGATGTTTGTTGTTTTCAACTTGCACCACAGTAAAACACTGCTCCATTTCCTATACCATATATTGGCCTGCATGACTTTCTGATTTTGTACTCATGATTGCGTCTGAGCAATGGAATTCCGTATTGTTGCAGAGGAAGGCACTCGCATCACATGGCTCTGGTGTGGACCAAGTGAAGCATGAGGCTTTAGGAGATCTGGGATCAACTCACAATCTTCAGCTCCCATTCATGTAATTATGCTCACTACTTTTCATTATATAGTTCCATACCTGAATGACATGCATCATCGCTTCACCAAGATACAATTCCCTTTGCAGGGTAACGAGCAAATGAGAGAACACCACCGCTTATCACTATCCATTTGGGGCAACAAGCAAACCCTGCTGTCAGCACCCATTG
The DNA here is from genome assembly GCA_000325765.3 of Leersia perrieri. Taxonomy (NCBI): domain Eukaryota; kingdom Viridiplantae; phylum Streptophyta; class Magnoliopsida; order Poales; family Poaceae; genus Leersia; species Leersia perrieri. Next base: position 209,035 of record CM002484.1, on the reverse strand, counting down.
GCGATTTTGAGCGACTCTGGAATACCACTTTAATGGTAACGACATGTTGTACTGTCACCTTGTACTGTTGTACATAGTTGTTAGTAGTGCTCTAACCATTAGGCTGGTTTTGCTCATCATGTAGATGGCCAGATAGTTTGTGTGCACCTGTGATTCTTTCTTTCTTTTATTTTAACTCATCTATGAACCTGCCACATAGTGGGGTGTGTTGTATCCCGGCATGCATGCAGCATATGCCTTTGCTTTTTCCACCCTTTCAGGATTTGCTTGTATACATATATATGCGTGCGGTAGTTTTTAGTCGGCAAAAATGTGTCCTGTGCCATCAGATCTTATTGTGTAACCTGGACAAGTGCAATATAAATAAAGTCCAGTTAATAGTTATTTTGTTCACATTTTATATCTCTTTTGTTGGGTCTGTTCTTTTCGCTTTCACAGGGGGATTAGGACTGGAACAATGAAATTTGAGGTGTACTGGATTAGCACGGTACATGCCTTATAAAAGTTGTCAATGATAAAATCTTCACGAAAAAAGCTTAGTGTGCACTCTTTCCTTTTGCTTGGAAGCAAGGAATCCCAGTGATGAGATGCATGCTTGCTTGCCCTCCAAGGGTTGGTGAGTTAAGTCTTGCAAACTACAGATTATCTCACCGTTCGTCCAATCCATTCGTCTGAAGAATAAAAAGCTTAAATATACAGTATTTGTTTGACAGTTGTAGTGGTGATAGCCATGCATTTGTTCTGAGAGTTGGAGTGGTGATAGCCATGGAGTGCAAGCAACAAGGGAGTTAAGGTGTGTGAAGTGCAAGAAGCATTCATCTATCAGCAAATAGAAAGTCACCGCCCTTCTTGACTCTTTTGAGCCTAGCTTTGCTTGAGCAGTGAAATATACTACAGCAACAAGACAGTGACGTAGTCCATATTGTACATGTATGTGTGTGTGAGTATGACACATGTATTGTAGTAGCGTGACTGACATATGAGATAATCAGAATACGAAATGGTCCGTACAGTACTGCACTTTATTTTCTCGAGGTGCGATATAATTTAATCCAGTAATCCCCACTTCCAGGCTTCGGATGAAGTACACGTGTGGTATCTGACTGTCAAGTGATGTTCTGCTTAGGCATGAGAAGTGCAGTTTTTCAAAGTGGATAATGGCAGAGTCGCTGTAGCTCCTGTTCATTTTCTTTTAATCTCTTCCGTGCGTTGAGAGTTCGACTACATCTTATCATTGTAATCTACCGATCATGTACGTCTCTAAATCTTGATAAAATTCGATCGCTAAGTGTCTTGGGCCGACGGGGCAAAAGGATGTTTAAGGCTTCGTTCGTTTTACCTGTTACTTCCTCCATCTCAATTCTTTTTTTGAGAAAAATAATATTAGATTTGACACATCCTATTATCCACTTAAATTTGTAATACCAGAATTTATTATATTCAACAATATTTGTTTATTTTGAGATAAATGTGGTATGATTAAATTTTTGTGGCACGTAAAATGATGTGGATTGTTAGCGTATGATTAATTATAAACTTGAAAAATGGACTTTTTAAAAAAGCTTTACATACAAAACTTTTGCACGACTAATGTAGAAGCGTACACATAGAAAGCAAGGAAATAGCTCAGCATAAAGAGGACGACGCTTGCAAGGTTATAAAATAAGGACGTACGTGCTCGATCATCCCGTACCATGTGTACAACATCTAATGGCAGTACTAGCTAGCTGAAGGAAGGAAGACTAGTGGTAGAAAGGTGAGTGCATGTACTCCTTTGTTGGTTTTCAGTTAAAACATGCATTGGTTTCAGCACATTATTTTTCAGTTCAATTCATTCTTAAACTCTGGCACTCACAACAAACAAAGTAAATTAAGGCATGGCCGCAGTGGAAGGAGCGCCCATACGTAGTTACTCCTAGTATATGCTTTTCTTGCTTCTTCAAGTCGTTAGTTAACCTGTAGTCCAATTAAAGTGCAAGATCGCACGCAAAGAAAGAATCGATGTTTATATGTGCCTGAGCGTAGTATTGTACTGCTACCAGTGCAGTACTAGAAAAAGAAGAAGAAGAAGAAGAAGAAGATTGCATTTTTTGCAAGCAAGAGCAAGCATTAATGGTGATGGGAGAAGGATCAGGGAAGAAGAAGGTGGAGGAGGGGGTGATAGTGGGAGGGTTGCTGGTGGCGCAGTGCATCCTGGCCGGATACGTCGTCTTTGTCCACCATGTGCTCAGCCTTGGAGCCAATCCTCTGGCCCTCATCGTCATCGGCGGCGTCGCCTCCTCTCTCTTCTTCCTCCCCTTCGCCATTGCCCTCGAGAGGTAGCCATACTACTACTAGCTGTCTTAATTCTCACTGCAGTTAATTCTCTCTTTATTATTAGTTTCTCCACTGATTGATGATGCACGATGCATTTGCATTTCTGTCTTGCCTGACTGCATGCCTGCTTGTTTGTTTGTTTCAGGAAGAAATGGCCTTCCAAGATTTCTCGGACTCTCATGGTGCAATTCGTGCTCATAGCTCTCGGAGGGTAAGTAAGATTACGTACTACTTACTTTATATGTTAGTTACTGACAATTGTTTAATCCAACCAAGTTAAGTACCAAAACAAACCGTCCAAGAAGCTCATGCTTGGCTAAATTAAGTTTGGCCAGCTATATGTATGTGGCAAAACTGATTGATGTGCACTGAAAACCGTCACCCTTCTCCTTAACTGAAAGCCAAAAATAGCTTGTCTGCATTTCTTCTTTTTAAGGAAACAAAACAAGTGTGCATGTACTTGATCGATCCTACCATTCATTTAGCTGTACCTACACATTACGCAGCAATGGTATTTTCTGGGATAAGTTGTTGAGTGCACGCATCATCATCAATTCAGTAGCAGCAGCAGCCTACATTAGTTTTTTTTTTCCTTCAGATAGAATCTGTGCTTTAGTTTATTAGTAGGCTTGTAATGGTAAATCACATACTTAATAATTTATATATTATGGAAATGTCAATTGCATTTTCAGAACAACGGTGTTCCAAGAACTGATGCTTCTGGGAATAAAGAAGACAACACCAGCTATCGCTTCAGCCATGCCAAACTTGAGCCCTGGACTCATCTTCATCGTTGCAGCTTGTTTCAGGTAGATTAATTCTTAATAAATTATATATTGATCTTAGTCTGCAAGTTAATCTGACTAAGAAATGTATACATAAACATATTTTAAACACCCGGGTGGATGTCCACCCACATACTGCATGTCATTATGAAAAAAAACAGAAAATTGAGAAAATATAATAATATGAAATATATCGCTCCACAACACATGCAAGTTTAAATTTGATCTTTACAAGTTGTAACAAAAATAACAAATAACAAATTGGTATACTAGTACTAAAAAATGACTTTTACAAGGTTGGAGAAGTTTGACAAGGCATGCAAGTATACACGAGCCAAGATAATGGGAACATTGGTGTGCTTGGTGGGAGCAATGGCCATGAGCTTCCTGCAGAGCCCTGTTTCATCCTCATCTCCACAACTCAGAACTAACTCTGAACCAGCAACAGCTGATGGCACTTACTATGACTGGATTCTTGGCTGCTCTTACCTTTTCATGGGGGTAGTCGTTCTCTCCCTCTACAATGTGCTCCAGGTAATCTTAATCCAATTCACTCAATCTCATTGCATACATGCAGTTTCCTTAATTCTAGCTACTAGCTGCTAATGGGTTATAGAATTGTTCATTGTTAAAGCTTGATCTGACTGAAACTCATTGCAACAATATGGCACATTCAGGCTGCGACATTGGTCAGCTTCCCTGCTCCATTGACGATGTGCAGCATTACATCCATGATGGGGGCCGTCTTCACCGCGATCCTGCAGTTCATCCTCGAGGGCAAGATTGACATCGGATCGCCCAAAATTGATCTCAAGATCATCTCAGGGATCGTCCTGATGGTACATACTACACATGAACATCTATATGTATCTCCTAGCTTAGCTAATCAATCAGTTATTAGCTGCTGCACTCTCCAGTTGCACTGATTAGGAGCACATGCTGCTGAAGAATTTGTGATTGATTGGTGCTGATTGATTGTTTGTTGTTGTACGCATGAATGAAGGGGGGAGGATTGGTGGGCGGATGCGTGGTGTTTCAGACATGGTGCATCGGCAAAAGGGGACCTCTGCTCGTCTCAATCTTTGGGCCTGTGCAGACTGTCTGCTCTGCCCTCCTCTCTGCTCTTCTCTTCGGCCAAATCCTCAGCATCGGAAGGTAATTATTAAGTAAACCAATACTCTTTGATTAATCTCTTCCTCTTCCTTGTTTTTATGGTATTAAAAGTGTACGGATGATCTTTCAAAAAAAAAAAAAGAGTACAGATGCTTGAAACTCAAAAAGAAAAAGGAAAAAGGACTAACCTGTCCAAACACACAAGATTCTCTACAAGACCATGTTACTGCCAAGTTGTGTATAGCATGCTGCGATCTATTGCATTGTTGTACTTAGGCCCTGTTTATTTCTTAAAAATTTTCACCCAAAAACATCACATCGCGATGTGACGGATCTTTTAAGCCTAATTAGGTCATGATTAGCAATAAGTGCTACAGTACCCATTTGTACTGATGATGGCTTAATTAGGCTTAAAAAATTCATCTCGCGGTTTCCAGGCAGCCATAAAATTAGTTTTTTCATTCGTGTCAAAAATCCCTCCTGACATTCGGTCAAACGTTTGATGTGATGTTTTCGCCAAAAAATTTTCACCAACTAAACAAGGCCTTAACCTCATGTGTTTAGTCATCGTTAGCTTAGCCCGTGTCCGATAATCTGTTGGACAGGTGTATATACCTAACATGATCACACAACCAGCAAGTACTAAATTAAGAAATACTAGTATGTGTATTCATTGGAATCACATGCTTTTGAGATTTGGTAAAATAAAAAAATACATGCTGCATTTGACTGTAACAACAGTAATACAACTGTCATTATGATATATAGCTATGATGATTAGTCTATTTTGTTTCAAAAATGAAAATTCGTTTATGAAACTTTTACGAAATATATTAATCTGTGGGTATAAAATACAGCTTGGCAGGGATGGTGCTCATGTTCTGTGGGCTCTACGTAGTGTTGTGGGCGAAGAGCAATGAAGGCCATTTGGAAGAAGAGCGTGGCGATGTTGAGAAAGCTCTCTTATCCTAATCAAGAACCCACTTTTTTTCTGGCCACTTTCTAGTTTGTATGTATTATATTTTAGATAATGTTTTTAGATATAAATACAAATAGCCTTCTTTTCTTTTTTACCTTTTCTTTTTCATGAACACGCAAAAGCTTTGCACGTCAGTATAATTATGACTTTTTTCTCTATATGTATCTCTATATAGTACAGAAGTATATTGTAGAATTAAGTGTAGCAAACACATGCATACTTTTGAGTGCAGAAGAAGATAAAAAGGTACATATCAGAAAAAAAGAGTCAGACCAAATCTGGATGAGATTAGGACTGACAGATTAAGTTGTGATTTGTAACCAGTTGACTATATGCAAGATGCAGCAGTGCAGCACTACATATGGTACGTAGTAAATCGGTGGGTGTCAAACTGCCAGCTTCTGCCACTAACCTAATCCTGAATATAGTCGCAGTACATGATGATCTCACGCTGGCCTTGTCATCTCGATCGTTGACCATATATGAATAGTTTTACCAAAACTGAAGTATAAACGCTTTCCATGCTCAGAAAAAATACAAAAGCAAGTATTTTTTTTCGAAACCATATACACTCACCTCGTGAACACATCCAAAAGCTGAGTCGTTATATACAACGTCTCGCTCGTCATTGAAAAAACATTAGCCATAAATATGAACACACACGTTAAATATATAATTTGACACTTAAACAATAACCTAATAAAAGAAGTACTTCATCCGTCCCAAAATATAATAAATTTTAAGGATAAATCCAGATAAATGCATATCCAGATGAGTCGTCACTAAATTACTTATATTCTGTGGTGGAACACCTAAAAGTGTAGTAATTAGGGTAGGAGAGCAAGTAACAGCCAGGCAAGCCATGTCATGGCGGCTGTTGTGATGAAAAAAAGAAAGAAAGAGAGAAGCAAATACAACATATATACAGTACTAGTAAAAGTATCGGACTAGTATACCGTATGGAATACTGATTGAGTAAGAAGAAGAGGAGAAGGAGGCTAGCACGCGTCGTCGTCATCCCCTCGATCCGCCGCATTCATTCTCCAAATCGAAATCGAAATCGAAACCGAGACCGAATCCCCTTCCAACCAAACCCTAGGGTAGATCGATCTCTTCTTCTCCCATCTGCCCACAGAAAACCCTCCCTCACGATGGCCTCCGATTCCGACGAGGCGGACGCCGATTTCTTCGACAACCTCGCCGTCGACGACGACGACATCGGCGGCGGCGGCGCTGATACCCACCACCGTCCCACCTCCGACATCGACGCCGCCGCCGCCCTCTCCGCCCTCACCCTCACCCTCACCCAAGACGCGCAACCAGAGCCGGAGGCGGCGCCTCCTCAGCCTGAGCCTGAGACCGGAGTGCCGCCCCCTCCTCCTCCCGCACCTGAGCCTGAAGTAGCGGCGGCCGCGCTTCCTGAGCTGGAGATGAACGCCCCCGCGGTGGCGCCGTCTGGCTCGCCAGGGTCGGCAAAGGGTGTGCATACTGCCGTCAAGCAGGTGCAGTGGAGCGCCTTTGCCGGCAGCAACAGCGGCGTCGGTGCCGCCACCGGGGATTATGATCCTTTTGGGGAATTCATGGCCGGTGCAAGCGTCGGTGTCGGCGAAGACACATTTTTTGGAGGTAATGATAGTATGATGGGTGATCAGCCTATGCAGCCTTCAGTTGTAGCTACCACTAGTAGCATTGGATCCACGGATCAGAGCTTCTACAATGAACTGGGTACCGTTGCCGATTCACAGTCCGGATGGGCTGCTGCTAGTGCCGCTGAGTTTATGGATCACAGCACCAATGTACAATCAGAGTCCACAGGTGCCACTGTGGATTCGGCGTCCACCGATCCCAAGTATTTAGAGACCCTGTACCCTGGCTGGAAGTATGACGAAGCGACGCAACAGTGGTATCAGGTGGTGGATACGTACACCGTGCAGGGTAATGCTGACAATCTTGGTGCCTTACCGGTCGTTGGAGGTGATAATGTTCAGCAGCAGCAGTTCAGCGTTACTTACTTGCACAACTCTTCACAGGCAGGGTTGGAGACCATCGCTGAGGAGGGAACCACAATGGCTGCAAGCTGGGGCCCGAACGATAACAACATAGGAGCTGTAGAATATCCATCAAACATGGTCTTCTATGCAGAATACCCAGGATGGTACTTTGACACTAATACTCAGCAGTGGCACTCGCTGGAGTTGTATCAGCAAGGTGACCCGCAGACTGAAACTACTGCAGCATCTTCAGGTGGTCTTATAGGAACCGGTGATTCAGACCATAGCCATCAGGGACAACCCCAACATGGTTCATGGGGTGATAGCAGCTTAGCAGGTAGCTTTTACGGTTCTTCAAACCAGCATACTGAGAATCAGGTTGCTCAGAAGGCTAATGTTGAGCCATTCAAATCTTCTATAAACTATCATGCCAATATTAACACCAGTAGTCATCAGAGTTCTTACAAGGGTTTTGAACCATCTACAAGTCATCAAAGTACTTATACCAATCATCATAGTGGATACGAGGGCTCTGAATCTTCCACTGTCCAGCAGGCTGTTCACCAGGGATTTAAACCTTCAACAAACATGCAGAATCATAAAGGCTTTGAGCCTTATTCAGGTCACCAGTCAGGTTACAAGGGATATGAATATTCTACAGGCTATCAGATTGGCCATGAGCAATTTGAGCCTTCTACGGATAATAAAGCTAGCCATGCTCCATACGAACATTCACCAAGCCATTTCAACAGTGTTACTGTTGTTTCTAAGCCACAAGACCCTGTTCCAACGGCAAACATGTCCCCGTCGCAAGCACATGCTGATCCTGATAGATACATGCATTTCCCAAACAACTATCTGAGCGCTGGGAACCCTGTAAATTTTGCTCAGCCGCAATTGATCAGTTCCAATTCTTCAGTTCAACAATTTGGTTACACCCCCAATGAGCAGAGGTCATCAGCTGGACGCCCAACACATACTTTAGTCACGTTTGGATTTGGGGGGAAGCTTGTAGTTGTGAGAGAGGCCAGCTCAATGTCCACAAATTTTGATAGCAGAAACCAGGTACATGGCAGCATTTTTTTATACTCAATTTTGTAATGCTCTTGTTTGCATTGTCATCATAACTAAAAACTCTTATCGCTGCAATTTAAGGGAAATTCATCTGGCATGGTGTCGATTCTTGATGTATCAGAGATCGTTTCTGATAAAGTTGATCATCAAAGTGTCCCTAATGGTAGCACACTTAGTTACTTCCATGCGCTGTGTCGTCAACCTATTCCTGGCCCCCTTGTTGGTGGAAGTCCTGCAGCAAAGGATGTGAACAAGTGGCTTGATGATATTATTGGAGGCTACGATTCTTCTATCAGGGAGTTCCAGGGAGGGGATGATCAGAAGTTGCTTGTTTCATTGCTTAAAATTTTGTGCCAACACTATGGAAAGCTCCGTTCACCCTTTGGGTCCGATCCATCGCAGGAGGTATTTGTTTTTTTGTCTTGCTCTACTTCAGTTATATTCCCTCCAGATTTTAATCGTTGACGTCAGCTAGCTCAAATTTGAGCTAGCCAATGTCAAACAAAAGTATGCAGAGGTAGTATATTCTAACCTTTATTTTAAGAGCCCAAAAGCCCAGCTGATATGCTGGGGTCGGGATTGATTGGTTTGGTATGCCAACATGGATTGGGCTCCACATAAGACTAAGAGGGCACAAATTAATCTCTGTAGTGTGATGTTTCAGCTTTGCCTTCAGTAGCTAGCTGAAAACAACATGTTCTGTCTGGGCTTTGTGGAGGATCTCAAATTAGTGCCCTCTGTTTAGTTTTATGTTCCAATTGGAATGACTTGAATCTTCTGTATAACTCATGAACCACAGTTAAAGTATCTCCTTGTCATTAATTTTTCTCAAGGGAAATGGCCTGTCAATGCAGGACTTTAGGCATGTATGTAATCAGCAATGCTGAATCAGTGCTATGCATGTTAAATTGGACCAATAAAATGAAAGGATATTTTCTTCCATGAGATCACTTCCTTTTTCTTGAGTCAGTTTTGTCATATAACTGCTTGATACCTAAACTATCTTTTATTGAATTTATTTCTGTTCTTTTGAAAGGAACAATAAATTTCTTTTGAATTCTTGGTAACAGGGTATAGACGGCCCGGAGATGGCAGTGACAAAGCTTTTCTCATCTTGTAAGAGTAAGGGAGACTATGGAGCCATTGCTCATTGCATAAAAAACATTCCCTCAGAAAACCAGATTCAGGTAATTCTTATTTCTCCCAGAACACCAGATTC
>CM002484.1:186610-199458 GCA_000325765.3 Leersia perrieri | reverse complement strand
GGAGAAGTAGTAACCATGGGTGTGACAACCATTTTATTGCAGGCTACTGCTAAGGAGGTTCAAAATCTCCTGGTTTCTGGTAGAAGGAAAGAGGCTCTTCAGTATGCACAGGAAGGTCAGCTTTGGGGACCCGCATTACTCCTTGCTTTACGTCTTGGTGATAAGGTCTGCTTCAATGGATATAAGTTTGCATTCGTTGGGTCGACTGCATGGCACTCATTTTATTTTTCATTTTCCTTGGCTAAGATGTTTATTATTTTGTCGGCTGGTGATGCAGTTTTATGAGGATACGGTGAAGAAAATGGCTTACCACCATTTTGTATCTGGATCACCTTTGAGGACGTTGTGCCTCCTTATTGCTGGACAACCTGCAGATGTTTTCAATGTTGAGAACCCTATTGATGGCAATTATGGTAATTTGCATATGCCCCAACGGTCGGTAGAGGTAATACAAAACTTCATTACCACATTCTTGACTCATGAGTACTCATGATAATAGAAGGATCTATGAATCAAACGTTTAGGCGTAAAATCTAAGTGTATTAATAACCTCATACCTTAATGCTTATTCGATTCTAAGCAATAGGAGACGTGTTGTCCCTTTGCCTTTTCTTGTAATGTGAGAACCACGGGGTTTTATTTAGCACTGTATAATAATTATGTGTTGTTGTTTATGATCTATGGTTCTATAGTCAGTTCATGTTTGTATATCATCAGGTGTATATTATTTGATTGTTGTTGACTTCTCGTTCCGTGATTTCAATAATTTGCAGAAACAATTCTCTTCTTGCCTGCCATATCTGTGTTTGAACCATCTTTTACCATGTTTGGACCATTAAGGTCAAATTTAAGTTAGCATTTTTGTCTGACAGGCTGTAAATCCTAAGGGCATGCTGGATGATTGGCAAGAAAATTTGGCCATCATTACTGCAAACAGGACGAAAGGAGATGATCTTGTAATTACCCACCTTGGGGATTGCCTCTGGAAAGAGAGAAATGAGGTTTGGATCTGACATGTTGAGTGTATGATTTTTTACATGGTTTTATCGAATACCTTACATAATTTTATGCAGGTTGCAGCTGCTCATTCATGCTATTTAGCTGCGGAACTAAATATTGAGTCGTATTCAGAAAGTTCAAGAATGTGTCTAATTGGTGCAGACCACTTGAGATGTCCTCGTACATTTATCAGCCCTGAAGCTATCCAGGTGAGATACATGTGCCATCTATTCTATATTTCTGCTTTTTGTGAAGATAACTTGTACTCCCTCCGTCTCAAAATACAAATACTTCTACACCTACCTACCACATCTCCACCAATCACAACCATGTTCCATTTAATTTCTGCATCTACCCTCTCCTCTCAAGCAATCACAACTCTTCCTCACTTCCACCTTAATTTCTCTAAAAAATGGCATAAGTAGTACTATTTTGAGACGGAGGTAGTAGCTGCATGCTGCATTGGAGACAGATTCAACAATGCCTCAGATATGGATTGTTATGTACCTATTTATATGTTTGTCATAAATTGCAAAGGGCCATGCATATCAGATTTATTGTCTGATGTGTCAAGTTCTCATGTTATTTTTTGTACAACTTGCTCTAGTCAAAAGCTTACCCAGTACTCTTTAAATGGACCATTTCGTTATTCTAAAATGGCATGATTAGATAATTATTGTCATCGGCCTTGATTGATATTATTACTGGTTTCACGTTGTCATTTGCTGTTTCTAAAAATGACCTCACAACACAGAGAACGGAGGTGTACGAGTACGCAAAGGTTCTTGGTAATTCTCAGTACATCCTCTTGCCATTTCAACCATATAAGCTGGTATATGCATACATGCTTGTGGAGGTTGGGAAGGTTTCTGATGCACTAAGGTAATAAATATGCTGAGGTACTATTTCAGTTTTTCTCTGGTTGCCTAGTTACACACATTGACTTTAAAGTACCTTCTTAAGGTATTGTCAAGCATGTCTAAAGGTGCTGAAAGCATCTGGCCGCGCACCTGAATTAGAGGCATTGAAGCAGTTGTTTTCATCTCTAGAAGAGCGGATACGCACCCACCAGCAGGTATGAATCTGTTTTAGTTTGTTGCTTGTTGATTCTTGTCTATAGCAGATTGTCCTTTTCATGTTGACCGATGATCAACTTACTATTATTCAGGGTGGATATGGAACAAATCTAGCCCCTGCAAAGCTTGTTGGGAAACTTTTCACATCACTTGATAAATCTTTGTCCCGAATGATGGGTACACAGCCTTCATCATTGCCACCGGTGCCACAGGACTCCTTGACTGAAAGAGATTCCTATTCAGCTCCTGCAGCTGCAAATGTTGTGAATAGTCAGCCAGCTATGGCTATGTCTTCTTTGATGTCTTCTGTTTCGGAGCAATCTATGAGTGAAATGTCTGGAAATAGTGGTCCGGGGAAGAAAGTCCCACATAACAGAAGTGTCTCTGAACCGGATTTTGGCAGAAACCCCAAACAGGTACTTCTTAGACTAGAATGTTTTCTTGTGCGTTTCAGTTTTCTTTGCTAAAATTTGGAATTCTCACAGGGTGCAGGATTAGATAATGCACAAAGCACATCAGGTTCAGGCAGTTCACGTTTTGGATGGTTGTTGCAGAAAACAATTGGGTTTGTTTCAAAGTCCCATCACCAGGTACTTGCTGACACATTAAACAAATATGATCCCAGTGTCATGTCACAAGCACTTCGATTTAACGCAACTAATCTTTTCATGGCCTACAGGCGAAGCTGGGGGAACAAAACAAGTTCTACTATGACGAGAAGCTGAAGCGGTGGGTGGAAGAAGGTGCTGATATACCTGCTGAGGAGCCTCCTCTTCCCCCACCTCCAACGAAAGCCTCGTTCCAGAATGGTATTCCAGATCATAATTTGAATGGCGCACCCAATGTAAGTTATACTGCTAATGGATTTTCAGAAGCAAGGCCTCTGAATCCTTCTGAGCCTAGTTTGGGGATGCCACCGATGCCACCAAGCCAGAACCAATTCTCAGCACGCGGACGGATGGGTGTTAGATCAAGGTAAATTGTTCAATTGTTGCCATTCTTTATTTGCTTCATATACCAAGTACCATTTCTTTTCTTTTTTCTGTCGGAAGTTATACCATTTCCTTCCCCGTGTAGATATGTTGACACATTTAACAAGGGTGGTGCAAATGCCGCTGGACCGTCATATAGTAAACCAGCCACCCCATCCATGAGTCAATTGTCTGGTGCCACGTTCTTTGTGCCAACTCCAGCTGCTGTTGCGTCGGAGCAGATACCTGAACCAACAATCAATGTCCACCTGGATCAACCATCATCCTCTGCAGCTATGCGGGAATCCTCGGCTTCGCCAGCACCATCAGTGCCAGTTCAATCAAGTATTCAGCGGTATCCAAGTATGGACAACATCATGACCCCATCCGGCAGTGGGAATGACAGTTCATTCTCGAGGTCACGAGCAGCATCATGGAGTGGAGCATATTCAGAACAGTTGAGCAGTAATGCTGTTTCGAGATCACCAGATGGACAACGGACCATGATGCAGTCTCCGTTGATACCTAGACAGAAACATTCCCACAGCCGTTCCAGTAGCAACTCATCCCTTCAATTCAATAATGGCTTGGGGGAGGATCTTCAGGAGGTAGAGCTCTGATACCTTAAACAATGAGGTGCGTCCATCGTGTAATCAATGACAGGGCCGTGTTTTGTTTTTAGTTATTCTGTATTTATCTATGAAATTGTCTAGAGGAAACAGAGGTGCGGCGTCCCTTTTCTTTTTTTACTTTTTTACATGAAGAAGCATGCGGATGCCGTTGTACAGGTAGATCACTCCAGATGCCAAAGGAAAGAAATACCTAGATAGATAAGTTTGCTACTTTTTTACACCTTTAGAGCATTTGTTCATTTTTTAAAAAACAGGGACGCTCTGAAATAATAATGCCGTTTGGCTGATAAGTGCAAATGTTGTATATACCCTGTCTGCATTCTTTCATTCCCTTATATTTATAGTGCCGGTGCACATTCGAGAGGACTTATTTGTTGTCGTAAAAAGGCTGAGGAACAGATTAAAATAGGAAATGCTGCTATGGACTGACTGTTGGACGGGCGAAAGTTTAATTTCGATGAATGGTAAGATTGTTCAGAATTGATTATGGTTTAGTTTCATGTTATACTAATTCAAAACTGTAGAATTTACTCTATTTATGCCGTACCAAAGTTAAAGCATCTGACGAAAATTCGTGAGACCTCAGCAAAAAACGCAAAATTTTCTCATGCGCGTTAGCCATGGGACCATTTGGTATGACATGACTGGTAACATCATTAGAAAAACTGATTTCTAGCCTCCGTTTCATGGTTTCATGGGACTTTTGGCAAAAATTTATAACTTTTGAGCCAAAAGAAACACGGAAAATTTTCTCCAACCAGAAAACATCATGAGTGTGGGCTATGGAACATTTAGCATGCAGTACATGACTGTTAGCACCAGGACCTGAGATTTCCCAAGTTATAGCCCTTCAACGAAAATTCGGGAGTTAATACCTTCTGCCAAAAAAGCACAAAAAATTTCGTGTCATACATATTCACAAGAATTAGCTATGAAGCATTTCATTCAATACAGTATCCATCACATAAAATTTTGTGATTTGTAGCTTTTGTTCCAAAATTCTTCGGCTAAATCCATGACTATTAACCTTGAGCCAAAAATGAATGAAAATTCTCCGCCAGCACAAAATTTCACGAACATTAACTGTTGGACAAAATGCGTATTAGCCTTGAGCACAAAATGTGTATTCATAATTAAAAAACAATTTAATTATAGAACTTTTGTAGATGTGTTATTCATGGTTCAAAAGACAAATATAGAAAAAAAACTATAATGAAAACACGATCCTAAAATTGAGTTGGAAATTTAAATTTTGATTTTGGAATATAATCCGGTGGCGAAGCGATGAGAGCGTAAGTTTTGCGCGACAAGTAACAAGTTTTAGGCTCGCCGTATGCTTACTAGCCATCCCTATAATCACTGGAAAACACTAATGTCCTGCGCCGCGCCATAATCGATGAGGCGAGTTTCCAGGCGCACTAACAGATAGCAAAGCATCGCCTCAAGAGCAGGTTGATGATGTACTGCTGAACGTAAGCTCGCCAGTGGAAGGATCGAAGGACGCCTCTACATGCATCACCGACTTGCCTGGGTTTACCTCTACAGGCTTGCTAATAAGCTGTACTCCTTGTTTCCAGTATCGGTTATCTGAGCTCAACATCGAAACCATAAATTTTTCTCATCAATTCATCTGTCCCAAGCTATCAAGAAACACCACACCACAGATATCAAGAATATATCTATTTACGGATTTACCTGGTCCGGTGGATAATATAACGGATTTTTTATCGTCAAGAACCCAATCAATCCAAACTGCGAAACCATGGCATGTTCCATCATGCGAAAACTCAATCTGCAAAACCGTCGACAGTATGAAAATTATATGAACATTTTAGACCGCAATGCATGTTTTGCTCGGAGAACATTCCCAGATGTACTTCAATGATTTGTAGAGATCAGGAGAGGTGGAAATCCATCCACTGCTAAACTAATATACCAGAGTATAGAACAATTAATCAAACAAACATAGGTTTCTATACCTCTTAGCCATACCACTTTATAAAGGCCACAAAAGAAGGTGAAGTTGTGAACTTCAATCACCTTATCACACCTTACAGAAAAAAGATAGTTGCAGGCATTTCCTTGGAAATTTTGCATGGGCATTATTACTACTTGAGATCTTGCAAATTTGCAGTGATTGATTTTTTCTTAAACGTGTAATTTGTAGTGATTAGTAAATTCATAAACTTCAATGACGTTATGCATTCAACAAGAAATTTCAAAAGATACCTTTGTTTTCCCAAAACAGGAGTGAATCGGTTCAGAGAAGTTGAAATCCATCAGAGAGTATACTTCACTTAATTTCTGAAGAAGTTGATCAGGTAAACTCATTAGTCACTTTAAAATGACATTGTATTTGTGCACACAATTTGATTTTACCTTGGTATAACCACATTGCCATACATAATAAGGCAGACAAGAACCTTGCTGGTCTCCAGGCAGGTCACCACAGGCTCCTAAAGTCTCATTAACAACTGAGTGATCAAAACCCTCTACATCTGTAAGCCTGCAACGGCTCTTCCACAAGTCCTGCAGTACTTTAATTCACAAAAATGAAAATTAGCAGTTTTTTTCAGCAAAAGAAAACAGCATTATGGAAACATAACAGAGAGGTGAGCACACAAAGATCTGACCGGAAGTGACATTGCACACAGTTTTAGTATTCCTTTACAGGGCATGATGAATGCATCCTCAGATAACATTGAATCCAGTAGAGTTCTAACATTCCTAGTTAAAACAACAGGAACACATGTTTAAGTCTTTACTTAGAAATACAGTAAAAATCAATAGAAAATACATAAAAGGTAACTTCAAACAAAAAAATATATTCAGGTTTCCTTTTTACTTGCCCTGCCCACATTTGATGAATATTAACACAATATGGATTGGTGATGCTTGATAGACGCCGCAGAAACAAGGAAACCAGGTGTCACTCCAGAAAAGTCCATTCTGTGCAACACTACTAGGAACTTGCACTCCAGATTTGTCTAACTGATTAAGCTGGTTGTTGCAAATGGTTCCCAAGGCTTTTATACTTTACATGCAACTATAACCAAAGATGTGGTACTACTAACTTGTAGGGGTGGGCAGAAAAAGACCGAGACCGAAAAATTCGGGCGCAGTCTCGGGTGGGGGAATTGAAAGACCGAATTTTTCGGGCCCGGTCTTGGTCTTGAAGCTCAATACCCGAAAAGACCGAAATTATGCAACGTTGCTACTTTTCTAATATAATACATGATAAATTGATGATAGATTGATGGTATTCTCTTGTTATATTGTTTATATTGTAATATATTATATAGATATGTAATATTTTATTGTCAAAAGGTGTCCAAAAATTTTAGAAAATGGTGCAAAAACATATGATTTTCGTACACAAACATGTTTGCTGAAAATTCGATCGGGGCCGAGACCGAATTTGTAGGATTTCATTTTTTCTCAGGACCGATCGATCGGGCCCGAGTGTGCAAAGACCGAAATAGTGTTAAAGACCAAAGACCGAGACCGAAATTTTCGGGTAGACCGAATGCCCACCCCTACTAACTTGCCCCCAATACTTCCACCCCAAACATGGGTTATAGTATTATATATTATTTTGAGGGATCAAACCACCCAGCATAAGTTGATCCATCATAGCACCATCCGATGATTTAGGTGGGATTATCTCGTTCATCATTTTTCAGGTGGTGATGTACCAATCTAAAGGTTATTCCGTTCCTTAACCCAACAAGCTGCATAAGATCAAGTAGTCAATTGCAAGTCCCATTGTGAATCTGTAATGTACAAGCTGCCTTAATTTACGACAATAAGAAAATTGGCTTACTTAAAATTAGGAAATCTTTGAAAAGCAGCATGTACTAGAAGAGTATAGAAAGATCTAACAGACGTCAGCAATGGCTTCATCTTCTCAAACTAGGGGTAATTTTTCCCTTGTACAGAAATATGCCAAAAATAAAGGACAACTCTAAAGAATCAAGTTCTTTTTACAATCTGCAGTTTTAAGTGCAAACACAATCAACATATTGATTAGCAATACATCCTTTATTTCAAAATATTTCCAGGTTCACAGATCACTACGAAAAAGACTAAGTGATATATCAACAATACAGCTAACCAGAAATCATCATATGTAGTCCCATTAAAAGAGAAACTACAATAATTTCTGAATAGGAGCACATTCAATTTCTTATATGGACAAGATTGTGATAATGAACAAGATTGCGTTATTTAGGGAGTACAAAGCCCAATTTAAAAAGGTGCAATGAGTAATATCAGCTTGTATCTTACTAACCAGAAACGTAGATTTTGCCACGGAAGCATTCCTTCACTTCCATAATAAAATGGCTCCCCCACTAATAAATTAACCTAAGGAGATGAACAAATTATTTTTATCAAGACGCATTCATAGAACTCAACATCATGAAACTCTAAACCAGAATGAGGAATATTTAAAATCACCTACAAATAGTATTTACACCATTTACCTTTTTGTATTTCAGGTCATCAGCTGTAAGAGATGAGGCTCTTTTACCAATCACTTGAATCTGATTTATCGAAAAATTATTTGCATCTGCAACCGCTCGAAGATAGGTTGCACCCTTTTCCCGATGACCGGGATACATCGCGATGACATTTGAGGTGGGTGAGAGAGAAGAAATTAAGAGAGCTAAGAACAAGCTATCATCAGCCACAACACAGGTTGGGGAAGATTTCACAGTCAACTGGCAAGAGATAAACATCAATAAGCTCAAGTTGTTAATTGTTATAAATAGCATAGATTACAAAAAATGATCATGTACTCCCACAAAAAAAAACACCAATTTTAACAGGTAAGAGAAGCAAAATCGTCTCAGAGCTGCTGATAAAGTCAAACAAAATGCTTGATATATGCAATGAAGGGACCAACAGAGGTTATCAGTAAGAAACTTGAGTATGCAAGCATAGAATCCCTCTCTCCCTTCCAAAAGTAAGGGATGTTTGGATTCTACAGAACTTATGCATAACCAACATATCCCAATAGTGCAAAGTGGGGAAGGTTACAGGGAAGTTGAATGAATTGGGAAAACTCACAGCATTTCTAATGGTATTTATCAGAGCTGATCTCCAATCTTTATCACCATAAAGTGCAATCCGTTCTGGCAACAACGTTAGATGGTCACCTGGGAGGCTTCTATCACATACTTCATCGTTGAAGTTCAGCTGGTAGGAGATGCTAGTTTGGTTATGTCTAGCTCGTAGCGAAATAACTTGGTCTTCAGTAGCAGGAATCCCCTTTTCTTGCGTAAACCATACACACTGCTTCCAGTGATCACACCAATCCTTCATGTCTAACAAAGCAGAAAGCCATATGAATAAAATTTGTAGTTTTAGTATCAGAAGTAAGGCAAGTCTTAAAAGGCGCACATCAATAGCATGTTAGTATAACTGAGTGGTTTCAATATTTGAAACAGTAAATATTTAAGTTAGTAGCGATTATGGTTTTTCACTGTGATGATCTTTTTTTAACATGCACTGTGATGATCTTCCATCAATGGATCTGTGTATGCATATGTGTCTGCCTTGGATAATCTTTTGTGAAGCATACGTATACACATATGCCTATGCTTGTTACTATCTCCGTCTCAAAATACAACTACATGAAGCTATGAACCTAGACATGTTTTTTGTCTAGGTTCATAGCTTTAGGTAGTTGTATTTTGAGATGGAGGTAGTACGTAATAAATGGTTTTCTATGGCTTGTTGGTACAGGTATAGTTTAACTGTAATATTATCAGAAATTGGCGTGCACATATTAACTGTCCTACAGTATTGTACACAGCTCTACAATAACATAAATCTAGGAGATGATACTGAATAAATGTGAAAAAGGTGAAGAAAACCATAATTATTTAACCAACCATGTTGTAGATCCTCAGTACTTGATTGTCTAGCCCATCTAGGGGCAGTTGAGTAAAAGATTGACCCAGCAGAATCCAACTGAAGTACCCACCTGCATCCAGAGATAAATGCATTTTATTCAGAGACATTTTAGAAGGCTTAAGAGATTCTTCAAGAGGCTCCACTACCATGAAATAATAGCATGAACACGTCCATCACATGTTGTTCGTATCTTGATATCGGTCTCACGGTGACTATCTGGCCGTTTCCAAAAGTCAAATTCAAAAACTTTGAAGGGTTCTGACAGCTACATCAAGACGAATTAGGACTTGGGACAATACTTTTCTACCAGATTTTGCAAAATTAAAGTTCATACCAATCGTATCTCATTTTCCAGTGCATCACATTGCATTGCATGTTGTTGTAGCTTCACAGAAACAATCCTTTCCATCCCACCAGGAGTAAGCCATACACCATCTGCAGCACTTGTTTCATTGCTGTGCAAATCATGTAGCTTCCACAAGAACGTACTTTCCACTAGCTAGGACACCAAGGAAATCAACAAATTCAATATAAACTTATCTAACATTGTTATTAATTTATTATTGGAATGAACACATAAAAAAGCACTGGGCACTGACCTGCCCATATGTAATGGCTCGATAAGGAACTATCTTTGGATTTTTTGCCAATAACATGTCATGTGCTTGCTGTAAAGTGGGTATCAGACCCTCGCCCAACAGCTCAGAATCAAGAATTTCACTTACCTGCAAAACATGTCTATTCCATTAAAACCAAGTACTAGTTACACCTAATACGCAATAGCAAGAAATGGGTTAAATTCTCTTCTATCCAAAAGCAAATGGAAGGGAAAACAATAAATAGTACAAGATGGCCATGCCTCTGAAATGGCAATAGTCCAAGTGACAAAAACAATTAATAAAGCAGTTGCCTGATACAGCTAATCTCTATTACATTGAGCCTAAAACAATAGCACCAGTGGGCCTAAAACAAGAACCTACCAATATATCAGCTGGCGAATCAAGGTCATCTCCAACTTTGAGCTCATCTGAGCGCTTGTGGAAGACTTTAACCTTGTTTTCCATCCCATTGGCTCTAAGTACCCTTCGCATCAATTTTCCCATTGGAAGGTAGGATTCACATGCTGAAACACTTCCTGTAGGTTCATCTCCAACAGCTGCCAAAGCTCGTGCGGCCATCATTGATAGCAACCCAGTCCCAGCTCTGAAAACATTATAGACATAAGCATCCATTCCATATTTTGCTAGTGCAAATCATGCAGTAACCAGGACAAGCTTAAGCAAGGTGAGATGGGACACTTGAACATAAAAGGCGGAAAGTAACATTTGTTTTGTTACATGGCCATACAAGACAGAGAAACAGAAATAGATAACTTGGTCAGACTTATATTCAGTGATTGATTGATGAAAGATAATTTAGAAAACAGAGCCCACCATCTGTTTATTTATCCAATATTCCAATCCAATGCAACCCAATGCCTCAATATTGACAAAATCCACATCTAAAAGCGTCAATGCCAATTCCAAGAAAATTGCTTGCTTGTCAGTACAAAATTAGTCAGCTATTGAAGTTGAAACGTGCATTTGAATTCAGACCCAATGTCGAGGACGCGGGAGGAAGGGTCGGTGACGGCGGCGTCGATGGCGCGGCGGTACGCGCGGTTCCGGGCGGAGTCGTTGAGCATGTCGAGGTAGGAGGTGGTGGCGAGGAGCTGCCTCGGCGGCGGCGGCGGCGGCGTTGGTGTCTGGTGAGCCTCCTCCTCCTCCTCCTCGCCCTCAACGACGAGCCATTCGGAGTCGCCGGTGAGAGGGTTGAGGCGGAGCTGGAAAGCGCGGGAGGCCATGCGGCGGCGGCGGCGGAGGGGGAGCCTGACGGCGACGGCGACGGCGGCGGCGGGCGGCGAAGCCAGGCACCAGCTCCGCAGCATCTAGGGTTTACGGCCTTCGCGGCGGCGGCGTTCTCGACACCGTCCAAATTCGGATCAACGGCTCAAAATTCTTATCTCTTTTTTTTTTCCTGAAATTCCATATCACCAAGTAAAGTATAGACATCAAGAAATGAAAAGGTGGATTTCGTTTTAATAAGCTCTTTGTAACAAACTTTCAGCATAAACACTCCTTGACAGACATATTTAAGTTTAAGCAATTTTTTTATTTAAAGCAGTTTCTTAAACTGTCACACTATATACCGCTAATCATTTTTTCCAAAGCATACATAAAGATGTATGCTTAGATTGATAAAGTCGTCTCGTCGTTGATGGGAATATTGTGTATCACTTAAAAAAAATTGTGAGTGAGTTAGCTTCGTAAATCAAGACCACTCCGGAGAGATGGCACTAAAGAATATCTTAAAGAATTAATTTATGACGGAAATGTGGGCTGAGGAAAATAAATATGGAACTTTAATAATGATTGTCGGAGCGTAAACTCCTCCACCGGGGATTCGTGGAACCCATTTTTTGTCCGGCCCAGGGGTACGGGTGGATCCGAGTACTGCAATTGCGTGGGAGTATATTGTTGCGGCGGAGCTCCTCTTGGTTGACTTGGGTGTACATTGTCGCGCGCGGGGAGCCTAGGGTGAGCTCGGACGGGAGGACCGCCTCGGCCCCGTACACCATGAAGAACGGCATCTCCCCTCGTTGGTGAACTGGGTCCCGTTGTCGGTGATGATGCGGTTGGGGACCCCGAACCTCGCTGTTATTCCATGCATAAAACGCACCGCGGAATGCTTGTCGATGATAGGCACCGGGTATGCTTCGGGCCACTTGGTGAACTTGTCGATGGCGACGTAGAGGTACTTGCATCCCCCGCGCGTCTGTTTGAAGGGGCCCAGGATGTCCAACCCCTAAACCGCGAAAGACCATGAGAGCGGAATGGTTTGGAGCGCATGGGCTGGCAGGTGTGTCTGTTTGGCGTGGAACTGGCACGCCCGGCACCGCCGCGCGAGGTCAGCGGCATCCTCAAGCGCGGTGGGCCAGTAGAAACCTTAGTGGAAAGCTTTTCCGACCATGGTTCGGGAGGCTGAATGCGCGCCACATTCGCCCTCATTTTCTCGGCGAGGAGCGCGAGACCTTGTTCCCGTGTGACGCACTTCATAAGAACTCCGTTGGCGCCGCATCGGTAGAGGGTCCCCTCCACCAACACATACCTTTTGGAGATGCGAGCTATGCGCTCGCTTTCTTCGCGTTCTTCGGGCAATGCTTCGTCCCGTAGGTAGGCGTGGATTTCTTCCATCCAGGCCACCAGCCGGGG
>CM002484.1:117357-186510 GCA_000325765.3 Leersia perrieri | reverse complement strand
TACAACTTGGGTTGCAAGATAGTCCCTGTGTTCTTTTATACTTGGAGTAGTTTGTACAATTAGTTATTGGTACTAGCACTGATGAGACTGTCATTACGGAATATATGTTTCAACTGTTGAAAATGTGCCGATTTCCAAGAGTGGCACAGATCCTCGGTAATCACGCCACTACTCACTTTTAAACCATACTAGTATTATTGACCTTACTCAGTTGCTGTCCTGCACAAATTGGATTAACTTATCGTGAGATTACATTCACACGCATGTCTGGGTTGTTTTATCTTCATCGGGCTACTGTGTTATCACTTGTGTGTAACAGCTAACAGAACAGGATTATGGTGGTTACGTTTCATCTATGAAGAATATTCTGTTCCATGTATTGTTTGCATATGCTCATACTTGCCTGTACGATTGCGCAGTTGCGAAGTGTGCATTCTGTCCTCGGATGCGAGCGTGGGAGTGTTGTCCGTCACTTCTCGTCCAGTACTTGCTCCTCTCTTGTAAAGGACGATAGTATGTGTTCTCTCTTTATTCCTTTCTCACATCTTAATACATTGTTCTTCCAGAAAAAAAAAAGCTTCCTTTTGTCATTTGGATGTCATTCACCAGCTATGTAGTTTAAATGTATGCTTCGACATAGAACATTTTGTCTTAGTGAAACATCAGTAATGAAAACGACATTTCCTCCTCTACATGGATTGCTGTTCATTATAGCGACCTCCTGTTTCAGATGTATCAAGTTATAACCTTCATGCAGAGTATGCAAAAAAAACTGGAGGATCGAATTTTTCCCATGACAGGCATTCTGCAAAAGAGCTTCAGGTTATACAGTTTCTAATCAAAATCCCACCCTTTCTAAATTGAATGCCTAAGCATTTGTTCTAACTATAGCTTGCTGTCCTACCTTTCTCTACACAGGTCTTACCCCAAGAATCAAGGAGAGGCTGCTATACTTTCACAAGAACATCCAAACATGGAATGCCGATTGCTTTTACTGGGGTACATAGTTTGTTTTCATGGTATGTTTTATTTTTGTGATTTTGTTCTGAATTTTTCTATAGCCATACATTCTATTCTGGCTTAGCTGAAAGTTCGTTCCCACTGTTCTTTGCATTCCATCAGTGGTGGGCAGGTAGTATCGGCTAGAAGTTTTTCAAGTGGAGCAGGTACTTTCTTTGAATTCATGATCCTTACATCTAACACTATTCTCGTGTTATAGATTCAGATGCTTTTGTGATAACATTATTCCCAACTTTAAGTTATAGCATGACAAAAGTTAATATCTTCCTTCAGTGATTTCAATAGTGCTGTTTACTGTCCAGATTTGCCTCCACATCAGGAAATTGGAATGCCTTCACTCTCCCCTACCATGACTGAGGTATAATACTCCACAGCTGAAAATAAATAAAAATAAATCACAGCGTCATGGTACAGAGTAAAATAAAGTATGAGCAATGTCCTGTATCTCTTGAGTTGCTTCTATCATGTCAAACTATCTCTTAAATTGCCTGCAGGGAAACATTGCACGGTGGGTTAAGAAAGAAGGAGACAAAATATCACCTGGTGAAGTTCTTTGTGAAGTAGAGACCGTAAGTTTCTTTCTTAATATGCACAACAACGCTTGATTTGTTTGCCCTACTTTATGTAACTAAGCGAGAGAGGCATAATCGTCAAGCACATTTATGGTGATTAGGATAAAGCAACAGTGGAGATGGAATGCATGGAGGAAGGCTACCTTGCTAAAATTGTCCATGGAGATGGTGCCAAAGAAATTAAAGTTGGTGAGGTACGTATTCTTGTTTTGGAGGAGACACGATTTCCCTTGATTTAGCTGTTTGCTTGTTGCTAATGCCCATGGGCTGTGCTGATATGACCTTGAATTGCCTTCAAAATTTGACAACACAAGATTTGTTAACCAGATTATTGCCATAACCGTGGAAGAAGAGGAGGATATTGGCAAATTTAAGGATTATAAGGCTTCATCACCAGCTGAATCTGCAGCTCCAGCCGAATCAAAGCCCCAATCTGAGCCCACAGAACCAAAAGTGGAGAAAGAGCAGCCCAAGGCTCCTGAACCAAAGGCTACAAAGACAGAAGAATCTTCTCTTTCAGAGGATCGCACATTCTCCAGTCCAGTTGCAAGGAAATTAGCAGAAGACAACAACGTAAGCATATCATATTTCAGCTATTCATGTGGTTTCTAAGGAATGCATTTTATTAATTTCGAAACTGTATTTCCTAAACAGGTACCACTGTCAAGCATAAAAGGCACTGGCCCCGATGGGCGCATTGTGAAGGCAGATGTTGAGGATTACTTGGGTATGTCTTGGTCTGTATTTTCATTCTTGATGAAAAAAAACTTCACTCTTGATATAGGCCTTGAGGATTAAGATGCTTATCTAAAAGGGAAAGACCAAAGCATGATAAATAACGAATGGTGATAATTTTACCTATACAAGTAGAATAAGATGATTCAGTGATCTAATGACGTTTATGCTAAATGAAACTTCTGTAGCCAAGGGTGCCAAGAAGGAAACTGCAGCAGCTCCTGGACTAGGCTATGTGGATCTTCCTAATACGCAAATAAGGAAGGTAATATCATTGGCACATAATCTTTCATTTTGTTGTTGGTGGTGCTCTACTTTTAACAGATTCTGACCTTATCTCCTCAGGTTACTGCAAACCGCCTGCTGCACTCCAAGCAGACCATTCCTCACTACTATCTGACAGTTGATTCTCGTGTTGACAATCTTATTAAGTATGGTTCAATCAAAACTTTGTTCAAGCATTTTCAATATCAACATGTGCCAAAGAGCATCTGTTTTGTGATCTGGTTAATTTCCACATGGACCATTTGGTCATACATTTTTGGGGGAAATCATTTTTGTTTGCGACATATTTCTCTGGAATGTTCCTTAACATAGAAAAAAACATGATTAATTTATATTCCAGGTTGCGAAGTGAGTTGAATCCTCTGCAGGATACCTCTGGTGGCAAGAAGATATCCATAAATGATCTTGTTATCAAGGTAAGTTTTTTATGTATGGTGATCTGTGTTACTCTTCTATCCTTAAGGCTAAACTAGTTAAGTTAGACTAGGTCTATGCACATGTAAATCTTTTATGCGCTGACAAACAATTTTCAGAATTCATATTATACGGGAGTATGTGTTACCTAAAAACTGTTGTCCAATATGCAGGCTGCAGCATTAGCTCTTCGTAAGGTTCCTGAGTGTAATAGCTCTTGGATGAATGATTTTATTCGCCAGTAAGTAATGACTAAATGGTCACAGAGACTGGAATGTTTACTATTACTACCTTAAATATGATGTGCTGCATATGATCTCTTTCAGGTATCACAATGTGAACATCAATGTTGCTGTACAAACCGAGCATGGCTTGTTTGTTCCAGTCATCAGGGTATGCCATTTATTTTCAAGTATTTTTAATTTGTTCTACTTTAACATGTATTGCTTTTACAGGATGCAGACAAGAAGGGCCTAGCCACTATTGCTGATGAAGTGAAGCAATTGGCTCAGAGAGCAAGGGCTAACAGTCTTAAGCCAGAGGATTATGAGGTATAGGCCAAATATATATATCTTGGAATGGATTCGATAGACGATAGTGCTTCCTTTTGACAATTTGGATGCAATATCTTGCAGGGTGGCACTTTCACTGTGTCAAATCTGGGAGGTCCTTTTGGAATTAAGCAATTCTGTGCTATCGTAAATCCTCCACAATCAGCAATTTTGGCTATTGGGTCTGGTAATGTGCTGCCTAATAATCAGGCTATCGAGCTGCTTATCTATCATGTCTATGCCCTGCTTGAAGCCATTTTGTTATGCCCTTTACTTACTGCGTCTCAAAATTTGTTGTGAGCACAGCTGAGAAGAGAGTGATCCCTGGAGCTGAGGGTCAGTTTGAAGTGGGTTCGTTCATGTCAGCAACATTGAGCTGTGACCACCGGGTCATCGACGGTACGTTTTTGGATCAGTAGACGCTACTTGTTGCTGTCTGAGGAAGGTATTCACCATAGATAGCTGATTACACTTTTGTATTTTCTGCCAGGCGCCATTGGTGCAGAATGGATGAAGGCGTTCAAGGGCTACATCGAGAATCCAACGACCATGTTGCTGTAAATGAGGATGACGAGGAGAGTTCTTTTTGTAGGTTTCACAAATAAGGCTCACAACAACAATGTCTTCGTTCTTTTCATTGATTTACACTGTATAACTTCGGCATGGCCCCATGAGGGCTCGAAACCAAAGAGCAAACGTAGGAGAGTCAGCACAGCATCCGTTGTCGTCTTTGTAAATTCATTTTTATCCCCAGATAAATTACAGAGCGAAGTCGAAGATTTTGTTTAAGCCAAATTATCTCCTCCAGGCTCCAGGAGGTTAACTTTTTTCCTCTCTGTCCAAGGTAGTGAATGATAAGGAGAAATGGAAACCCCATATGTGTCGTGGGTACTTAGCTCTGTCCCTGATCACGAATTCGCATGTATTAATTGGGCTATGCAAACCTCTCTACTTTTTTGAAAGGGTGAAAAATTCATTTCCATTTACATAAAAATTGTTTTCCTTGCGAGCTCTGTTTCCTTTCGTTTGTTCCTCTCTTTTATTTTAGCAGGATGGTGTGTGTTAATAATATGTTTGGAGTAGGTTGCAACTACAATTGTCTACAGTGTAGTATCGTTGTTGACTTGATTATATTCTCTATTTATGTTATTGTCAATAATCCGTGCGTAAAAAAGGCACTGACATAAATAAAGCTGCTATCGCAAGGCATCCTCAAAAAGGAGAGGCAGCGAGCGAAAGCTTCTCCAAAATGCGTCACAGCCTAACCATCCATCAGAGGTGGTCATCATCTCAACAAAATGCCAGTCCCAATCATGTTTTCTAGTCGTTCTGTAACTACAGTGCTCTCGATTTTGCAAATACACGTGTTCAATCGTACAAAACCTGAATCTCATCATCTCGTCCTATGTATACTGTATCAGTAATCACATATGCTGCTACAGGTATTTTGGTGTCTTCTTTATCAGTTATCTCCATTTGCTTGCGCTTTGACCGATTCTGTACTGGGAACATCACATCTAAGCGGATGATTATCCGGATCCACATTATAGCACATATCATTTGATTGATGGACCCATTGATGGCTACCAGCAAATCATTTTCTTGGTCGTATTTTAAGATCTAAGCTTAATTACACTGACAGTGTCTGGAGGACCTTAGATCTTTGTTGATACAGTAATGTTCTGAAGGCTGCAGCAGGACTGCTTCGACAAGTACTGGTTCAGGAAAAAAGAAAGGGGCAGTAACAGTTGACAGTCTGAAGAAATTTTCATGTGGATATCTATTCATCTTTACCAGTGAGTGTCTCTGATGAAAGGGAGCCTCCATGATCCTACTTTGCTTGAAGGCTGCAAAATACCTTTCCTGGGCAGCAAGAGAAATCTGTAAAGTAAAGGAGCCATATATCCCAATGCCCTTTTTATCCTGAGGTTAATTCACATGCAAGTCACCAGAGTTCAGAAGCAATGAAGATGCTTCTCTTTTATTTAGAAGCAGTTTCTAACCTTAATTATTCTGTTCACTATGTCAGTATGGTCCTAAACTGGTTCGTCCTGAAGCTACTGTTCACACTTCAGCTATGCTTATAGATGTTTAGTTGATTACAACTTTACTTTTGAGTCCACAAATTTTGGCATCCCATGAAAGTGTCATGTGTGGTCCTAATAGCTACGTTGGAAGTCATAATCTTCAATCAAGAAATGGAAGGCAGTAGTCCATATCAGATCATATCCATCTTTCAGTAAAGGTCAAACAAAAACACGATCTGTCATGTTCTTTCTCCCCTCCTGTCTAAATTGAGCTATATTCATTGATCAATTGCAGTTGGGGATATAAACTTTTGCAGACTCTTTCACATATGGATAACATGTTGGTATACACATGAACATATAAAGCTAACTTGTGGTCACCATTATATTACGTGGTTCAAGCTCACCTAATACTAGTTTCAGGAGGGGACAAAAGATAAAATGAAAGTTCACCTAATGGAGATGAGATATATACTAGTACCTGATAGAGTGTGGAGGGGCCAAGTGAAATAAAAAAGAAGGGAGGTCTACATGTGATGAGGGGCAAAGTCCATGTGATACCAAATGATTAAGGCCTAAACACAAGCCCATATAATAATACATCCATAAGAAATAATTGATACATGTGTACAAAGGTGTAAACAGAGGAAGATAATAGGACAAGGCACTGCTTGGCTGTGAGCCTACAATACAACCAATGGGAGGCAAAGGAGATTTTCGTGTTTCTTGTGTTAGAAAGGTTACTGCTAGTACAGGGTAGGAAAAGGATGGCATGTCATCTCAATCGTCTAGCCATACATAGTGCTATCCTGAAAGTGAAAGATCAGAGAGGGGGAGCCAAAATGGACAGATCAAAGCTGAGAGACAGAAGTATATATTGAAAATCTTGCTACAGTCGTTAAGAAAGGCTTACAAAGAGCAAATAGCCCTTCATTTATGCAGCTGAGTACAAAAGGACAAAGTTTATTGTGATATGGAATGTTTCTAGTGATGACTCACTAAAGAGTTTCATGCAGATTTACGGCGACAAGCAAATCAGCTTCTCATATTTCACTGAATTTTACACTGATACAGGGAAAAGGAACCACCTTTTTGCACTGAAAATTCTAGGTCTGGATTCTTTTGCACTATGGGATGCATGTTAGTCACTGATGTACGAAAATGCATTGCAATTCTTAGTAGATCTGACTGCGCATTTAGCAGGTTATGGGCCACATGACCATGAAATGCAAGACTAGTCCTAACAATTGACGTAGCAACAGCAAGCAGAGACCTTAGATGAAACTTTGACATTTTTGCTATAAGTTTCTGCCTTATGAAATGTTCCCTAAATGGCTAATGAAACAAACAGCAAAGTTAGTGATATGCACATGGTCGAAGGTCGGTGTCATCTCAGGGACGACGACACTTGAGCAGAAACAATTCCATGTTTACTGGTAGGTATGAGAATGCATACATGTTACCATTCACTTCAGTTCCACTTCCATCCATGCCTTCGCATCAATTCTAATTTCCTGCATCATGCAGTGGGGACAATTTTTGTGGTATCCTACTATCCGCAGCATTGAAGAAGAAAATTACGCTTCGAACTGAAGAGAAAACAAGAGAAATCTTCAAGATAAAACAAGGATGCAACTTGCAATCCTGATGAGTGAAAGACGGTGCAATGGATGTCACCTGTCAATAAAGGCGCATCACATTCATAACTACTGTTCATTTTTGATGGCCTTTCCAGAAACTAGCAAAAAAATGCTAGAGAAGTAGAAAAGTCACAGTCTTGGGATTAGAGCTCAAAGCCTATCATGTGCAATACAATTATCCGATGATAAATTCCTTGTGTTTTCCACAGAAATTTATTCCAGATTTCCAAAGGAAGAACCTTGATGAAGTAGAGAGAAGAAAGTGCAAAGGAATAACCATATTGCTAAATCAGATACTATGTGCATAAAGATGTCCAGATATGAACAATTAAATCACAAGTTTGGGGGCTAGCATGCACTCCCAATTTGCCATTGACATACAGATTACACAAACCTGTCATAGAGCATGAATTCTGTCATGCAAGAATTAATCCCATTACCCAATAGCTACTGCTAACAATATATCACAAAGAGAGAAGCTTTGGTCAATTTAATTTACCCAAAGCTGAAAATTAAGATAATGGCAATCGAATTGATCAGCATCGCCACGCTGACACGGAGACGAGCTCGGAGCGTCGCCACCAGAGCGCGAGCGCCGCCTGTGTCTTCTTCTCCACATGAAATCCATCGTTGGATGTTCGCCGGAGCAAGCATTCCGCCTGCGCCTCCGCCGCATTGCTCAGCTGCAGCGGCGCGAACCCGGCTGACGCCAGCATTGACTGCAAAGGCGGCGCCTTTTCGCCTCCGCCTCCGCCGCCGGCGGCGAAGAGCGCAAGGTGTTCGACCCGTGGCCGCAGGATAAACTGCTCGACCTTGGACACCATCTCCTGCGACGCGGCCGGCGCGGCGTCGAGCGACTCGAGCAGCGCGGCGCAGGATCGCAGGATGTTGAGCGCGTGGTGCGGCAGCGGCAGGTCGCCGCGCTCGCATCCGTGGTCGACGGAGACGACGACGGCGGGCCGGAGCTCCTTGACGAGGCGGACGTGCGCCGGCGCCGGCGAGAACGTGCCGGAGCCGGACGGGAGGTGCACGGCCACTGCCTCGTCGGGCGCGGCCGAAATTCCCATGGTCGCCGGCGATGTAATGGCGGCGAGGGGGTCGAACGCGACGGCGTTGAACTCGAAGGGGACGGCGAGGTCGGCGGCGAAGCGGGTGAGGGTCTCGTAGGTGAGGTGGAGCTCGAGCGGGTGCCTCGACGCCGGCGACACCAATGCGGTGAGCTTGATGCTCGTCGTCAGAGAGCGGCGGGCGAGCTCGTGAATGAGCGGCGGCCAGTGGGCACCGAAGGCGAGGTCGAAGTCGACGATGTGAACGCGGCGCGCGGCGTTGCCGGCGGCGAGCGCGTCGAGGATGGCCTGCGTGGAGGTGAAGGCGGCGAACTGGACGGTGGGGGAGGCGTCGGCGAGTGCCTTGTGCGCGGCGAGCTTGAGCGGGACGTCGAGCGGCGGCGAGGAAGGCGGCGGCGGAGGGAGGAGGAACGCGTCACGGAGGAGAGCGGCGGCGCGGAGGAGAGGAGACGGAGACGGGAGCAGGTGATTGAGCCGCGCCAATATCCCCTTTGCTGTAGTGATGTCGCCGGCGTCGAGGTGGCGCGCCGCGTCGAGCAGGTGTTCGACGAGGGCATCCTCGTCCTGAGGCTGATTGGGCTCCTCAAATGGGAAGGGATTATGGGGGATTGCGTGGGGTTGGGCGTCGACCATGATCCAGCGGAGGAAGGAGGAGTCCTGGGGATGCGGGGCGAACATGTCGCCGGAGATCATGAGGACGGACTCCCAGTCGTCGTCGACGTCGGCGGCGGCGATGGAATTGGGAGGAGGAATTGGGTGGTGGTCGGGTTTGAGGGAGGAGCCGAGGGAGGAGGAGGTTGGGGGACTTGGGCTGCGGTTGTACAGCACCGACGTCGGCTCCGGCGACTTGCCGGCGGCGGCGAGCTGCTGCTCCTGGATTAGGCTACTGTACTGGTGGGGAGGATGGCACGACGACATGATCGATGGAAGGGAGAAGGTGATCGAGTATGTATCTAGCCTAGTGTACTGCAGGCAGGCAGAAATGGAAGGAGGGAGAGGTGCACGATACCTCTCTCTTACTATGCTCCTTCTCACACTCCAGACTGATCTCAGTTATACGCTACGGAGCAGGGCTTTCGCTTTTTTTTAATAAGCGGTTAATATATAAATGAAAAAATATAGATAAAACTTTTATATTTGTATTATTCATCATTTGAAATCTAAGGCTGACAAAAAAAATTACGATAAAAAAACACCATAATCAACTTCAAATTGAAGGTTGAAAATTCAATTTGCATGCACTGCACCCTGCGGTGCTTATCAAGGGAATACTTTTCAGCTTACATTTGTTTGTTATTTCAATTTTAAAAACGTGCCGGTGAGAATACAAACAAACTTTAAAATGCAATGCTATAGCATATGCTTTCTATTTGAGGAAGAGTGTTAAGGAATAATAGAGTTTATGAGATTTTTCTTGTATATTTTGATCTCTTCTACTCCTATATATTGTCCTCTTGGGGTTATTATTCAATAAAAACTGTATTCATAAAAACACATTTTTGTCGCTTCTTATTTTTTTTATTATATATGAGCA
Source organism: Leersia perrieri (assembly GCA_000325765.3). Taxonomy (NCBI): domain Eukaryota; kingdom Viridiplantae; phylum Streptophyta; class Magnoliopsida; order Poales; family Poaceae; genus Leersia; species Leersia perrieri. The sequence continues at coordinate 176,665 of CM002484.1, read as the reverse complement.
TGTACTTAGGTAAGAATTTGGATATAGAGTTGAACTATTATGAATTCACTATGGTTGGCTATTCAGCTAGTATGGAAGGAGACTAGTTAGATTTGGCTAGTGAGGAAGAAGGTTTGGTTATTGAGATGACATGGCAAGTCGTTTGGCTAGTCTGTTGAACATGATTTTCACATACTAGTAAATAGAGTGTCATTTAGCTTTACTCTTAAATGCTCTCAGAACTGCAAAATCTTCAAACGGGTCAATTCAAGGCAAACTATAAAACTATCTAGTTTTTTTTTAATATGAATTGATTAAGTTTGGTGGAAATGGCAGGCTCATTTGTTCAGATGAGAGTTTTCATGTAATATGTATATTCGCTAGGGGTAAGACAGTACGTACAGTGCTTCATCATCAACAATGACAGCTCTACAACTACCATTTTTAATTGCATGATATCAAGCAGGAGAAACGTCAAAGTCTTGAGTTAACGATCGACGCTATCACATCATATCGATCAACCCTGAGATATGTTCATATACATAGGGAGCGGTTAAATATTAACTAGGGCTCTAGGACGTACGTGGTGGTTGGAAGGGAGTTAAGTCAGTTTGCGATCCAACTATCATTAACAACTGTTAAAAGCGAGCATATTACAGTATATATGACTTAAGCTATATTTTTCTTGACGATTATCTTTTTAATTCGCCGTGGAGTACTACTTAGACACTGCTGAAGAACACAAATTATTAAATATAGGACTATTTAGGAACACAGGAAATAAAAAATACAGGAAAAAGATAAACACAGAAATCAAATGTCATGCCATATAAAATCCTGCATGAAATGAAAACACTGTAATTTGTCAAATTGAATAGTCCATAAAAAACTCATAGGAATTTTAGATCAGAGATATCATTATAGTACAATTACTAGGACAGAGATGGTGCATTGGACTTCCTAAAGAAAATCAAAGCTCATGTTCAAAATACTCCAAAACGTACGTGATGGAAAACAAAAATCCCTTTGGAATTTTTCTAATAAAATCATACAAACCAAAGGGCTACATAAAAAACAATTCTATAGTATTTAAATCCTTTAACAATCATATGAAAAATCGCTCGTTTGAAAGAAGCCGGCCTTAACATGTCTGCAACTGGTGTACTGCATGTATATTGATCGACTATGCGAAACCATTTGGTTGCGAACTTTTCAAAACAACCGTCAGGATATGTTACAATCAGTATAGATGTAGCTGTTGTAGGTAGACAAAGTAATTACAAGTCTCGGAGAAAAGAGGTAATGGAAAAATGAAGCTACAACCTGCAGCCCACAAATCAAGATCAAATGGGCCTCTTCTTATTACAGTGGCCTTTTAGTTGGGTATGCGAAATAAGTCACATGGATGTATTGTGGATGCATGCGTTAGCCAAAGGGTTGTTGATGGCTCCTCTGAATTCTGGCCCATTAGAAATGAACAGGGACGATTCACTCTCTTAGCTTACTTATGCTCCATTCTTCCTCTCCAAAAAAAAAAAAAAGTTGCTCCATTCTGAAAACAAATAAACAAGGAATATGTACATGTCTTGATCGATATGCGGTATAGCCTATATTCCCTGCTTTAGCATTGCCGTGTTGGAAACTGAAACTGCATTGCATCAGTCCTCTCTGCATGCAGTTTATACGGAATGTATAGAGGAATGGATGCTTCCAAGAAACTGGCCGGCAGCAAAGTCCAATTAAGTCACCATGCATAGTATCAATAATCCGGCCAAGTTCAATTAACTTCATTTGCGGTCACCGTCAACTGTCAAGAAAGAAAAGGCACATACATACATTCGACCAGTCAGTCTACGCATGGTTTTGGTTCGACTGGCCATTTGACGCTGTTTGATTTCAGTCAGATACGAGAGATCATGCATCTTGCTTATCATATTCTTACCGGACCTTTTCAACTAACATTTTCTTTTCTGTGGAGAACTAACAAGGCAGAATTTAAGAAACCATGAGCGAGCAAAATTAAACCGGCGGCATCGTGGTACCCAGGATCATGCTTGACCACGTACTAGTAATTAGTGTCCTAATTAGGGGCCCGTATAGCTTGCTTCCCAAGGTCGTTCATTTAATTAATTATATTAACTGATTATCATATCAAGGCTGTCACTGTCCGGGTGATCTGGGCTAGAATCGATCAATATAATCAGCATGTTTGATGTTTTTTGTCGTTGGTGGCCGCCACGGTTTTATCTCTCAGCTCATCGTTTGAAACCGAAAATGAAAGCAGGTCCAGGTTCTTAAACCTAATTACCACAGCTTCAATTTTGTTTTCTTGCTGTTCCAGGCGGCATGTCAGTACGTGGTTTTCATCTCGTCAATTCAGTTGTAATAAAATCAAGTCTTAAATTAACTGCGCTCGTCGTCTAAAGCATGCTAGCCACCAATTAAGTTACTACCTAGCTGCCTAGCTACGGTACTTACTAGTACAACATGCTTTCTTAAAAAGGAAGATCTTATATGTGTGTGTGTAGCTTTATTAAAGTGGAAGAACTAACGAAGAAATTAGGTAACAGTACAAATTAAAGCTAGCAGTGCCGCCATGTTGTTCAAAACCAGCTAATTATCACCTTTGGTTTTCACTAATAAAGCACAAGTACGCCACTAATTACCCTTTTTCAACATATAATTTCTTATCAAGGTCAGATCAATTTTCTAATTCGTTTCAAACATAAAATAACAGTAGTAAGCTGCCCTATAAATACAAGGCTTAGTTAGCCATTGTAATTAACTCATGCAATTAACACAAACATTCCATACATATTCAGATAGATTCTCCACATTGTCAGCACTGCTCGAGTAGTATAGTAATTAGTAGCTTGTTATTGTACATTATTGATCCACTCACAGGTGATCGATCAAGCAAGCTGCAAGATCGATCGAAGAAGACCTAGCTAATTAATTAATGATGAAGAAGGCGAGTTCGCTGTCGGAGCTGGGATTCGACGCTGACGGGCCATCGACGTTCTTCCGGCAGCTGACGCTGTCAGAATGCGACGAGAGGCCTCCCCGTCGTCGGCTGATAAAGATCTCGGTGATCGGCGCCGGCAACGTCGGGATGGCGATCGCGCAGACGATCCTTACTCAGGATCTCGCCGACGAGATCGTCCTTGTGGACGCCGTCGCCGACAAGGTCCGCGGCGAGATGCTGGACCTGCAGCACGCGGCGGCGTTCCTCCCCCGCGTCAACATCGTCTCCGGCACCGACATCGCCTCCCTCACGCGCAGCTCCGACCTCGTCATCGTCACCGCCGGCGCGCGCCAGATCCCCGGCGAGACGCGCCTCAACCTGCTGCAGCGGAACGTGTCGCTGTTCCGCCGCATCGTGCCGGCGGCGGCGGAGGCCTCGCCGGAGTCGCTGCTGCTCATCGTCTCCAACCCGGTGGATGTGCTGACGTACGTGGCGTGGAAGCTGTCGGGTTTCCCGGCGAGCCGCGTCATCGGCTCAGGCACAAACCTCGATTCCTCCCGATTCAGATTCCTCCTCGCCGAGCATCTCGAGGTGAGTGCGCAGGACGTGCAGGCGTACATGGTGGGAGAACACGGGGACAGCTCGGTGGCGCTGTGGTCGAGCATAAGCGTGGCCGGGATGCCGGTGCTGGCCCACCTGCAGAGAAACCACCGCTCGTCGGCGGCGGCGGCGAAGGCGTTCGACGCGGCGGCGCTGGAGGGGATCCGGCGAGCGGTGGTGGGGAGCGCGTACGAGGTGATCAAGCTCAAGGGGTACACGTCGTGGGCGATCGGATATTCTGTGGCGAGCATCGCGTGGTCGCTGCTGCGTGACCAGAGAAGGATTCACCCGGTGTCGGTGCTGGCCAAGGGATTGGTGCGTGGCGTGCCGGCTGATCGGGAGCTGTTTCTGAGCTTGCCGGCGAGGCTGGGACGGGCAGGGGTGATCGGAGTGGCGGCGGAGCTGGAGCTGACGGAGGAGGAGGAGAAGAGGCTTCGTGTCTCCGCCGACACGCTCTGGGGTTACTGCCACGCCCTCGGCCTCTAATTATATATATATATATGTATGTATGTATTTCCACAACCCTACTACATTAATCCTTGTGCACGCGTGCGTCCTATATATCTATGGCGCCATATCAATATATCATTCTGCTAGCTAGCCTACGGATTTGATGTAGCATCCATCTATCGATTGCTTGCATGCATGAATGGCCAGATTGTAATTGTTACTCTTTTGTTGTGTGGTTGATTAGCTCCATTATGTAATTGAGCTAATTATACATATGTAACAGTATATATACATTGTTCCGTTGTGCTTAAATGGAACGGATGAATAAACTTGATTGAGACAAGTACAGTACTGTATGTACACCATGTCTTGTTAATTTACTGTCAGTACTTCATTTGCAAGACCAATTAATATATGTTAATCATGTCCATCAGTCATACGTACGTGTGTAGCTTGTGACCGCGCCCAATTAAATTGAAAACAAAACGTACTTATCCAGCTGGGGCCTGGGAGGTCGACGTGCTATGCACTGCTAGCTGCTCAATCTTAATAGTATATATTTTTAAAAAAATTTACTGCTCAATCTTTTATAGTTTGACCGACCCACACTGTCTTTGACACAGCAAACATTAATTAACATAACTTGCATTACATATATGGCACAAATTGGCAGCAGGTCACACATGACGCATGCGTACGTTTTGTGTAACCATGATCCATCAGCACGTATGTACTGACTGACACTCATGTTTTATACACCTATATATAGAGTACGTACGTACGTACCTTGCTCTGCATCAGCATGCATGCCAAGTTTTATTAGCGATCGACGAGGACGCGCGTCGATCGTACACCAAACACAAAGATGCATGATAATTAAGAGAGCTAGCTTAATCAGCTAATAATCAAGATGATTAATTAGGTAGCTAGCTAGGCGCACTTGAAGCCGGCGGGGATGTTGCAGCCACAGTAGTTGAGGAGGAGGGTGATGTCGACGGGGAGGGCGAGGTTGAGGCCGATGATGTTGGCGTTGAGGGCGAGGCAGACGCAGACGGCGGCGTCCAGGTCGGCGAGGCCGGCGATGAGAGGGCAGCAGGGTTCCTTGGGCGGCTTACCAACGGTGGCGTGGACCAGCCCGTCCAGCACGTCGGCGCACACTCCCAGCTTCACCGTGTTTATCGGGCACTTCCCCGCCGGCGTTGGGCACGGGTGCCCGTCGCACGCCGCCGCCTTCGATCCCAAGCTCATCAGCCACACCACTCCCACCATGGCACACGCTACCGCCACATTGCCACTCATCCTCATCCCTGATGTCGCCATTATATATATTACAACTCTCTTCAGTTAATCACTCTGCTGATCAGCTAGTTGATTATGAGATGAGCTCGATCGATCTGTGTTTACTGTACTGATTGATCGAGGGTGCTATTTATAGGGCAGTGATTTGGAGCGTCAGTTTGGCCATCATCGATCGATCTATCGAATACTCTCATCGAGGTGCCCTGTCAGATGATCTTCAAATTAATTAAAGATTCGCGGTTCTCCATCGAACCAGTTATATACTGATCTTCTTTTACTTGTTGCACTAGTATAACACTAATTGCCGGCCTGCGAGATGATGTCGTAATATATATACAGATCTTGGTAGATATCTCGCGTACATTCAAGACAGCAGTAAGTACAAACGGCCTGATTTATTACTAGATCATCAATCCCTTAATTTGTCCCTTCAACATTATGTACAAGGAAGAATTTTACAATTTTTTTAAGGCGATCGATTATACCATGACCTAACCAATTAAGCACACCTGGCTATGCACTTTCTGCGTATTGTTCTCTGTACAGTTTTTCATCAGAGATTTTTCTACTTCTCTTTGTTAGGCCCCAATATATTGATCCATACATTCACCACATTTTAACTCGCTGTTGCGCGATACTAGTTTGCTGTTGCAGTGTCCCATGCATGACACATGTAAATGGCCTGTAAATAATGCAACAGAAAAAACGAAGACACAAAGAAAGCCAAATGGTCTGGCCTCTGATGAAACATAAGAGAGCCAGATAGTCTCCGTCAATCACTTACTCCATACAGTAAGCATACAAAATGCCCATTTCTGGGGATTTTAAATATTCAAACCATGTCCCGTGAACCCTCAGCTGCTTATCGCGCGTCTCCAAACCTGAACAGGATACGGACACCGAACAGATCAAGTTGTATTACATCACACGAGCTTTGACCATAGAACACCAGACAAAGTGCCGGCCACATAAATAACGATACACCAACCCGTGATACATAGACTGATATGAAGGCGAGGACCGTAAATCCATAACCATGAAATTGCAGAATTGTATATACACAAATAAAAATATATGCGTAAAACTTTTTCCAAGTGTTACTTTTGCTTTAAAAGATAACAGAAGGAATAAACTTATATAATAAAAAAAACTCCCAATTCAACTCCACAATTTAGTCTTTAAATATTAAAAATTAAAAATGCATGGCTTATAATGAGGAGGGGTACGATGTGATCCGAAAAAATAATGATATCTGCGAAGTTAGCATATCTCAACTAGCTAGGTATCTAGTGGAAAAACATGTCTATCCATGTTCAAATACTAGATTTGACACGGATAGTCATATTTAAGCTAATTTTTTAGTGGCAGACGACATAACTGGTTGACAACAAGTTGTTCGTAGTGACTTCGTTAATCTCAAAACATGTCGGCCTAATCTTTGGATATGCTCGTAGGAGTAGGGTATGTGTCGGCGATATGGACCCGGGGGTATGCTGAGGATGCGACACGTGGTTGGAGGGGCGCATTTGCGTAAGCGCCACCCGATGACAAAATACCTGAATCACCCTGGAAGGTTCAGGCCACGAGTGGCCACATGGCCACCCCGAGGAGGTCAAGCCCGGGGCTGTCCAGAGGCCGTTATCCCTCTAGGGAAGGGGTTCGGGAACACCCGGACCCTGGCCATGTCACCCCGTACCTCTCCCGTCGGAGGGGCCAGCCCTGCTGCCAACCGCCCTACTCAACGCGGGAATATTGCTCAAGCGCTGCCCTGTCGCATTTAATGCAAAGTGGGGCGCGTCTGTCAGAGCGTCATCATCATCATCATCTTTTTGCACGGGAGATGGGGGAAAAAGTCTCCAGCCTGTGACCGTGGACTGACCGCGCAGTCAGAGGCGCGCACCGCTCATCACGCCCGGTCGCCGTCGCATTTAATGCGACGGACGACTGCGTGGGAGAGGGGCAGAGAGGGTTGAGTGTATAATGGCGTCGCTGGCACCATTGGTGGCCCGCTGATAGGTAGGCCCCATGGGAGGTTAGGTAGGATGATCATACACTTCATCAGTAGCATGGAGGCCACGCTGCCCGTTTTTCTTCACCAGCTACCGCAACGTGGCGATATGAACAGAAGAGGGGCATGACCCCTGACAAGACAAAGCACGAGCTGCTCCACGGCGTTAGCAGTGGTGTTGGAAAACCCAAGACTACTATGGTGTCCCCTTGAATTATAAAAGGAGGCCCTGATCCTTCATAGAAAAGAAGGATGATTTGGAAGTTGAACCCTGACCAAGAAAATCATAAGGCTACTCCATAATACTTAGCACGCCTCGATCATCAGCTCTAGCACCATTCGGGAGAGAACTCCTTGTAATTCTTCATCCACTATATCAACAACAAGAACAAGAGTAGGGTATTACGCTCCCCGGCGGCCCGAACCTGTATAAATCTCTGTGTCTTGTGTGCTTAGCAGGATTTTTCCTTCTTGCCCATCTTCTCCTCCCCCTTAACCCCTGTGCCGAACCAAAAAGGGGTCCCCGGGATCCCTGCGTGTCGAGCACACGCATTGACAGTATATGTTTGCGTTCATAGAGTAAGTGTGCACGTGTTTGTGGGGCCTTGCGTGTGCACCGTGTTTTAGAAAACATAATGATATCTTACACAATTAACTCAAACTTCGGTTTTCCAACGTGAACAAGGTTTCGATACATTTGTAGGTGAAATGTACTCCCTCCGTGCCTCGTTTTGAGAAAAATTTAGGATTATGCCATGACATAAAGATAGACAAAAATGGATTCAATGAAACACCATCACTCAAATGGCTTTATTAAAATTATATTTTCAAACGTTAGGTATATACATAGTGATTTTTTATGGCAGTATATACATATTACTTGAGAGTTGTGATTTGTGAATGAACACTATCCATCCCTGCAAAATTTGTCCGTGTCCAGAGAAGTGCTGGAGAGAGTAAACCCGTCTTCCAGAGAGCAAAGCGTATTTTCACAGGACGTGTCTATCTGCAGAGGAGAGGCCAAGCCATCCACGTTTGACATTCTCCTCTATCCATCGCTTTCCCTTTCCCTTTCCTCAGAATCCCAGATCAGATCACACTCCCTCCAGTACACTCCACCTGAGCTAAGCCTCACCACCGCCGCCGCCGCCGGCCATGGGGAGCTCGCACCACCGCTACGGCTACGGCGACCTCCTCGACGACCCTTTCTTCCTCTTCTTCCCGCCATCATCTTCCTCATCCTCCTGCCCCTTCCTCCTCGGATCCTCCGGCTGCCCATTCTTCCCAATCGAATCATCCCCTTTCGACGACGACCTCATCCACTCCTTCCTCCCACCCACCTCCCTCCTCGATCCCTCCCCCTACCCCTACCCCTTCCTCCTCCACTCCCTCTCCGACCGCGTCGCCCACCTCGAGCTCGCCCTCGCCGCCCGCACTCCCAAGCCCAGCCGCCGCAAGTCCACCTACGTCACCGAATCCGCCGGCCGCAAGGTGAAGTGGACCACCGAGGACAAGCCGCACGGCGAGAGGGCGATCAAGTGGGAGGCCGAGGTCAAATCCCCCTACGACGATGGATTCGACCGTAAGTGGAAGTGGGAGGCCAAGGGTAGCAAGGCTACTCCTGCTACTGCCAGGAAGATCAAGTGGGGTACTGAGCTCAAGGGCAAGGGCTCCCTCGAGCCATGGTCTCACTCCTACACCTGGGAGGAGGACTTCAGCTCCAGCGACGACGAGGAGATCGAGGAGGAACTAGTCCATAAGAAGCTGGCTACCAAGGAGGTCAAGAAGAAGAACAAGAGCAAGAACAAGAATGAGGAAAACGTGGTGGTCAACAAGGAGCAGAAGAAATGCCCCTTCTCCGTCAAGATCGAGGAGATCCCCCCTGAGGACAACAACGCCGGATGCGTCGCCATTAGAAAGGTAACTGCTTTCATTTGCTTTCCTTTGGTCTTTTCATCAGGTATTTAGTACTACTACAACTTGTCACGGTTTCAGCAAAGATCAGATTTTTTATGTATTGTTTCTAGACAGATTGTTTTTTTTTTTCTAGAGGGGTTTTACTGAGATGCCAGTAATGTCTTGCAATGCAAATTAGATGTGCATCAGTGCTGTTGCAGTTAGAATAATATGGAATGAATTATAAGTTACTTTCTCCGTTTCACATTGTTAGGTGTTTTAGCTTTTAAATAGATACATGAATCGCTGTATGTGCTTCATATTAGCTGTCTACAGTCATATCTATGCTTGTGGATCTAGACGAGAAATGAAGAGGCTAAAACCTCTTACAATGTGTAAACTAATTTGCTTATTTCCCATGTACATTTATGCTGACTATCCCTGCATTTTTCCCCTCGCCATCCCAAGGCTTTCGCTATGGGCAATGGCAAGGCCAAGAGGAAGGAACTGTCCCCACAGGATGCGGCATTGCTCATCCAGCTCAACTTCAGGGCTCACCTGGCACACCGTTCACAGGTGCTTCGCTGCCTGCGTGATCTGGCTGTTGCAAAGGCCAAGCTCAAGGAGATCAGGTCCCTCTTCTATAACATCTCTTACAGGCGTCGCATGGCACATGACCATGAAGAGCGCCAAAGGTTCACTGAGAAAATCATTGTGCTGCTGCTCACTGTTGATGCGCTTGAGGTCAGTTTGCTTCTTCTTGTATTTTGTCACTGTTTTTACTGCAATATGGATATGCAAGTTCATTTGTTGCTTGATTGGTCCAAGGGTGGGTGATTACTGATTAATCTGTTTTAGTGGTCTCTATGATTCTATATATGTTTCCAATGCTGCTTTATGCCTTTACCACCTCAAGTTACTGATCTGTGCTATTGCTAGAGCAATCAATCAATCAATGAAAGCATGCTTGAAAAATTGACAGCGGTTCTGCTTCTTTCTTGAAAAATTGTTAGCGATGTCTGTATTGAAATTTTGTTTGCGGTCTCTAATCTCTATATACTCTTAGTTTGACAATAACCAAAAATGCATTTCCTCTAAAGAACTAGGAGATGAAGTGAGATCATTAACACCTAGATGCTGAAATGTATGCACATCTTATTGGTCGTATAGCTAAATGCAATTGCTTTGTTTTATGTGTTGTTCGTCCTCACCTTTTTCTTCTTACTCACAACATTGCTTATTTAATCGCATGTTCCTGGTCTACAAATATTTGATGAAGCAAAACTGCACTTTCTGGGATGCTATTTACTGTACCACCTAGTAATATTTGGCCCTCTGTATATTTGGTGCTTCTTATCCCTTGTTGGCTTTAAAAGTAAATTTGGTACTTAATTGGCTCGAAACCAGGGTCCTGACTACATGGTGAGGACAGCAAAGAAGTCTATGCTTGATGAGCTTGAAGGTATGCTGGAGATTGTGGACCCTCAGCCACCAGGGAAGCAGAGGTCACTGACCCGCAGGAAGTTTGATCTTCCAGAAGGTGGGGTGATCTCAGACGAGAAGACGGACGGTGTGAACAATGCGGTCAAAGTCATCCAGAAGGGCAAGAAGTAGGAGGCCACAATCCATCCTGTTATCACGCATGGAGGAGCTTGATGCACTTTATCATCCATCATCAGTGATAACCAACCACTGTTGTCATTTTCAGTATGTTGAGGAGGAACCCATTGTGCACTATGCAGTTAGCACTTAGCAAGCAGTTGTTTGGTCCAGACGTCCAACCATTTTATTTGCTTTTGGACTCGTTGTATGTTGTTGTCATCAGAATGTTGTTGCTTTAAGTTAGGATCTTAAACTGCCAAGATGACTTTTAGCCAGTTCCATGTAAGGTTGAGCAATGGCCTTGGGTGCCTATGGTATCCTTGTGGTCTCCCTTGGGCATGCTTAGTTAATTGGATCCTTAATCTCCAGTCAGTTGAATAAATCATCATATGTAGTACCTATATGTTGATCTTTTAAATCTTCCAGCATTAATCACTGGCCCATCAATCCATTCCATAGAAGCATGTTTGATCAATTTGATGTTACTGTAGCAACTAATCAGGATTGATAAATCCATCAACCATTCTGCCGTGGCAACGGCAGTAGGAACTAGGAAGAAGGGAAAGGAAATTGGGAACATTCATGTTGTTGGGCTTGGGCTTGGACTTTGTAGCATAAGAAACTAGTGGATCATGTACTACTGCTGGTACACTATGGGCTGTGGCAAGCAGATCTTTTACTGGCCCATGTTTTTCATGCTGCTTTTTCAATGGACAAGTGGGGAAATCTGTGCACCCAAATTTAAATCCTAGATTTGCCATGAAGGTAATTTCGTCAATCTCAAAATATGCTGGCCTAATTTTAGGTACTCATAGTCTTAGTCTTAGGAGATGCTCGTAGGTAGAATATGCATATGTGTGTTTATATGAGTGAATGTGCGTATGTTTATGGGTGTCTGCGTGTGTCTCTAAAACAAAGCAAAAACATAGAAAATATAGAGAAATTCTATCATATGGGAAAGAATCATACGGAGACCTCTGAAACAAAGATTGAATCCTACCATCTTTCTAAAAATTCCTATAAATACCAATCATATATATGAAGACTTTGGAGAAAAATAAACATGAGGTTCTTTCTTTTTTTTTTCTCCCCGTGACTCTAAATTCATGTGTTTTCTTCTGAATGCCAATCAAATAACCATTTTGAAATTTTTCTACATTTTAAATTCCATTGGGAATCTAACGGTTTGTTCCTACGTTTTTTATGTTTATGTGTTTTCACGATCATGTGTTTTAAAGGGGGCTAAAACTGTTTGAACTTGTGTTGGTCTTTGTGGCGATAAACTGTTTTAAATGGAGGGTTTTGAACGCTGAGAATATTCGCAAGTAGGAACGCGTAATAAGAAAAGATGGAACATCGTACTTGTACTTGTTTGAACGCGGCGAGCGGCCAAATGCGCAATCCACGCCCGCCATAACTTTCTCAATTATTTACCCTTCCTTTTGTTTTCAAACCCCAGGAGTTGGCTTTCCGTTATTTATGCCATGCCTTGCGCTATCTTCCTCTTCCTGGTCATGCGGCCATTTGCCCATGCCAGCTTTGATTGTGATTGGTTAGTCGGTCGATTAATAACTAGTCCCACATGGTGTACACGCGGATTGATTTGCTGACCGTCCATCATCTACCACATGCATGCTATTAGTAGGAGTATTATCCATCAGCACGAGCTAGACAGCGCAGGGAACGCGACTTCCTTGTTTCGCGCACAGTCCATCCATCCATAAAGGAGAATTCTTTTCTTTTCTCTCATTTAAGGGATTTTTTTTAATATCTCTGTGGGTCTAGGATTCATTTGCATTATGCATTTCAATGCCATAGGCCGCTCCATGTTGTGTCCAAAATGGTATTTTCGTTCGCTGATTTTGATCATTTTACTTCCAACAATACTCATTCAAACAACTGTTTCTCCATTTCTAAATGTAAAGCCCCCTTTTGATTTAAAGAAATTTTGGAGGAAACATGCAGGACTCAAATCCTATAGAAAATTTTCCTATATAGCCTTTTGAAACATGGGACTAGAGATACTCAAATCATATGAAATTCCTATGAAATGGATGATTGCATGCATATTTTAGATGATTTTTTTAAGAGCCCCAACCTTTTGGAAAATTTCATATAAGTCGATTTCTCTCCTCTAATTCTTGTGTTTTTCATGTGATCCTATCAAATGATCATTTTTGTATTTTTCTTGTATTATATAATTCTCTATTTTACCCTTATATTTCTATGGAAATCATGTGTTTTTTCTATTTTTCTGTTTTCACAATCCTATGAATCAAAGACCCCAAATTTTTTCTTTATGTAATTAGATATGAAAAATCCTTATATTCAGCAAGGAAGTATCGTGTGAGCAGGTACAATGTGTATATGCTGGGATATACTACACTCTCTAAAAAAGAAATTCTTTTTAGAAAAAGTTCAGTTTTTGCATCAGGTGCTAGCTCACACAGACACAGAAAGAAGAGCAGGACCATGTGTTGCGTGTGACCATCTCTATCTGTATCTAGGGGAGTACTGGGGGTGTGTAAAGTACAGCTGTAGTACCAGACTAGTGGGGCTTTGCTTCACAAAAACCACCCCCAAACCCCAAACCTAAACCTCCCTCTTTCGTCGTTTGTTTCCTTCGCGGTGGAAAGGAATCAACAAGAGAAGCGAGCAGAGCACACAGACAAACAAAAGTGAGGAGCCGGAGGGGGAGGGAAAGAAGCAAACTTCACTTCACCAATGGCGGCGCTCCGCCTTGCTCTGGCCTTGGCAGTGGCCGCCGGCGCCTTCCTTGCGCACGCCACCGACCCCTACGCTTTCTTCGACTGGGATGTCTCCTACATCACCGCTTCCCCTCTCGGGGTGCCCCAGAAGGTAACCTTCTCACCATTCTTTCCTGCCTCCTCCTCCTCTTCCCCCTTGTGCTTACCACTGCACTGCACTAATGGTGTTGCATCTCATCCGGTAGCTACTACAAATGAATGAATGTAATCCGTCCCAAGCTTGGATTTTGCTTCCTCATTCAAAGATTTGATTCCCCCCAGCCCCCCCTCAAAGATTTGATTTTTCCACCCTTGATTCGTTCGTCTTATATCAGGGGACCCAAACATTAATCACTGCGTCGCACACAAATACTAGTAGGTTTATTACTTCAAGATTCATTTTTTCATCGCGAATGCGCATTGGCTTCTGGATTCCGGACTGGATGTGTTCCTGGCAGGCAGTTCGGTGCCAGGATTTAAGTTAGATGCCGCCTCTTTATTCTCACTTCATGATTTTTAAGCTCCAGTACATTTCTCAGACTACAACCGTTCCAACTTCCAACCCTTGGGGACTTCTCCTCTCGCTCTAGCAAGTAGCAGTAGCAGGGATTCATTCAGATCTCCGCTACTCCGCCCTTCCCCGTCTCAGATAATGCTCCTCGATCTATTATTGCACACCGCTACCTAGTTTTACTGCCAAGCCCTGCATACTGCTTAACTGCTTTTCCTACTGCCAAGGCCTTCCCCTCTCAGATATAATGCCTGTCGCTTAACTCTATGCCAACTTTATTTCAGGTAATCGCAATAAACAAGCAGTTCCCTGGCCCTGTCATGAACGTCACCACCAACTACAATGTGGTCGTCAATGTGCTCAACAGCTTGGATGAGCCATTGCTCATCACCTGGTTAGACTCTCCCTTATATTGTTGAAGTTGCCGCCGTTACTTCATTCACTCTCATGCAATGTGGTGTCAGCTGTTGACTCTTGTCTTATTTCAATCAGGGACGGGATCCAGCACAGAAAGAACTGCTGGCAGGATGGGGTTCTTGGCACAAACTGCCCCATACCTCCAGGTTGGAATTGGACCTACGATTTCCAAGTCAAGGACCAGATTGGGAGCTTCTTTTACTTCCCACCCCTTAGCATGCAGCGTGCTGCCGGTGGTTTTGGAGGTATTACTGTCAACAACCGCGCGGTGATCTCTGTCCCGTTCGACACGCCCGATGGAGATATCACGTTGTTCATAGGGGACTGGTACAAGAAGAACCACCCGGTAGAGAGAGAGAAAAAAAAAACACTCAGCCTATTTTTTACTAGATTCATCACATCAATGGTCATTGTGCTGATTGTGTTTGTCTTGTGTAGGACCTGAGGAAGATGCTCGACGATGGAAAAGAGCTCGGGATGCCTGATGGAGTTCTGATTAATGGCAAGGGGCCATATAGGTACAACGATTCCCTGGTCCCTGATGGCATTGAACATGAGACTATCAAAGTTGAACCAGGTGATTAGTCCTCTTGTCACACAACATGATATACTAGTCCATGTACATGTTACAAATAAGCAGCTCCTATAAGTCTCTCTGCTGCTGCTACCAATATTTTTGAATGAATCATTGAATTGCACATTTTCGCCTATGTTGGAGGAATGAAAGTGAGAGTTCACTATCATTCTATGGCTATGTGCCTTATGGCAGAGGCTGGAGATGTAAACCATTTCCATTATCTAAAATTATCATTCTCATGATAGGGCCAACTAAAATTTCTTTGAACAATGATTGCTTTTGTATATTTTCATGTTTTGGTTACTGACAGTTCAAACTCCTTAACAGGGAAAACGTACCGTTTCCGTGTCCACAACGTGGGTGTATCGACAAGCTTGAACTTCAGGATTCAGAACCATAATTTAGCCCTTGTTGAAACTGAGGGATCATATACAATGAAGCAGAATTTCACAAATCTTGACATCCATGTAGGACAGTCCTACTCATTTTTGGTCACCATGGATCAAAACGCAAGCAGTGATTACTACATTGTGGCCAGTGCTAGGTTTGTTAACGAATCACTGTGGACCAGAGTTACTGGTGTTGGAATCTTGCAGTATTCAAATTCAAAGGGCAAAGCATCTGGCCCTCTTCCTGATCCACCAAATGATGAGTACGACAAAACTTTCTCAATGAACCAGGCACGCTCGATCAGGTTTGTAACTTTGTATACAATAATTCTTTCTAGTTTCTTATTAGTCGCAGACCGCCCAAATGACATGATTTATTCTGTTTCTCATATAATCCTAGTCACTGTATTTTTAAAGCTTAAATCTTAATCATGCGCTGATACTTTCTGAAAGTTTTCTTTGGGAAACACTCTTGAACAAAATATGTACATCCTTTTCTTCGCAAACCAACACTTCTGTCAGTATACTCATTTGCGAGATTTCTGCCCAAATGGTTTGTTTTTGATACATAGTTACCTCTAAATTATTAATAGTCATGAACCAGTGGTTTTTTGTCTGTGCTAGCATCATCTATTAATAAAGTGTAAGGTCTGCTATATTCGTGAGAAACAGAGGCTAGACATTTATCACTGTCTCCCCAAGTGTTTGTACACACACAAGACATATGCACCCTTATGTTATCCTGAAGAAAACACTCGGCTTCTCTTTGCCCAGGATGAATGTGAGCACCGGTGCTGCTCGTCCAAATCCTCAAGGTTCATTTCACTATGGCTCTATCAATGTCAGCCAGGTTTACAAGCTCAGGAATGAACCACCTGTTACCATCAATGGGAAAAAACGAACTACACTGAGTGGTATCTCTTTTTCCCCACCTGATACTCCTCTGAGGTTGGCAGATCTCTCTGACAAGACAGGAGTGTATACACTTGACTTTCCTACTATGCCAATTGATGGACCGCCAGTGATGAAAACCTCTGTCATTAACTCCACATACAAGAATTTCTTGGAAATTGTATTTCAGAACAATGACACAAAAGTCCAGACCTACCATATCGACGGATATGCATTTTGGGTCGTAGGGTGAGTAAAATTTCAATATTTCATTTCCCTAGGTGTTAATAAGCAAACATCCTGTATAACGGATCATTTACATTTTGCCAACCAGAATGGACTATGGTGAGTGGACTGAGAATAGCCGTGGGACTTACAACAAGTGGGATGGTGTTTCTCGTTGCACCACACAGGTATTCTAGGCTATTTCTCTTATGAAGTCCTTATGTTTCAGGATGCTTATTTACTTATGCTAATGTTCACACCCAATGTAATTATCTATGAGCTGGTGGATGCAAGATGTGGTTTCTTCTTAGGCAAGACTGAAGAGACAGATTTATGTATCTAGTCATCGTTGCTGAGATGAGATTGTTTGTGTCGTGCAATTAACAATGAAACTGTCACTATTTCACACTGTAGGTATTCCCTGGAGCATGGACTGCTGTCATGCTGTCACTTGACAGCCCGGGTTTTTGGAACGTACGCACAGAAAACCTGGACACATGGTATCTTGGTCAGGAGACATACATCAGGGTCGTGGATCCGGATGGAGGCTATAATGTCACTGAGATAGTGGCTCCGGATAACATGCTCTACTGTGGCCTCCTCAAGGATAAACAGAAGTATGCCATTCCCTTTTGTGCTTTAGAGAGTAACTTGTTTGCATTTAACCGTACAGTTTTAGTGACTAATGCTTCAACTGCTGTTTTTTTTCCCATACTAGGGCTCAGAAGCCTCATGGTTCGTCAAGTTTATCATCCTCCGCTGCAACACTAAACCGCTACTTGCTTGCAGTTATGGTGTCGATGGTAGCGATGTTCTTCCAATGAAAATAATATTTGCCTGCTAGTGCTCTGCTGTTTGCAAGTTAGGAAATTGACGGAATTTGGGTTAGGTTGAATTTGTAGGTTCCATGATTCGTGTTTGGAATACTGTCATTGAGCATCGGCAGAGAGTGTCGAAATTTAACAGAATTGTGTAAACCATTGCATTGCATTGAATTGTAGTCTGTGTCCTGTCTGTCGGCACCTGCAAAGGAGTGGTGCCTGAGATAGTGTTTTCTCGAATTCAGCTTGTTAGTGGAGATCTGGATATTGATTGATAATTGACATGCCATTTCAAATTACTAAGCTAGAGACGTTTGTCTCTCCTGTCTATATTGAGCTGCAGATCTGTCTGTCCATCAATTTGTTGATGGATAAAGTATGCTGCAGCCAGGCATCCTGATAAGCGAATGGCTGCTCTTTCGTCAGTCAGCTAGGCGTGCCATTTGAAGTAGAAACATGTTTGTAGAGACAGTGCAGCCTGACACTAACATGGTGATATTTTGAGACCCTGCAACTGTACAACACCTTTACAGGCATGGATGAAGTATTCATTTTCTTTATTTCTAAATTGGAAACATGGAATGGAATGCCAGAAGGGGTTTGAAACTTTTTTTTTTTTTTTTGATACGGGGTTTGAAACTTTTGATGACTTCTCACGCGGTTTATGGATTGGGACCGGCTAACTTTCTAATATTCTTGCGGTTTACCTGGAATGCTTGACAAGTAATTCTGGGTCGCCATGATTGGCATAAGGAGAGTGCCTTTTAATTTGACAGCAATACATATGCAACAGAGACCATATTGTAGTTACGTTGTTGTGCTGTAAGCCTGTAACTAAGCTGAAATGATATACTCCTAGCTACTATAGTTGTGTGAAGAAAAGGGAACGTGAATGGGAAACAGAAGGCAAGAAAATAAAACACGCGTAGACCAAGAGAGCACTGCACTGCAGTGCGTCTGTGTGTGTGGGGCTAATGATCGGCTGAAGATCACGCCTGCCCTCACTGCTAGCTAGCTGCATGCTCCCTTTAAATTCTTTTTTCACTTTTCTTTTCTGGTTGTGGGGAATGAATCATATCCATGGATTGGAGAATGGATCGCGACTGAGGTGCAGCTTGCTTGCTAGGTCTGCTTGTGCGGTGCAATTAGCTACTATAGAACAAGAAGAGACATGTATTCTCCAACACACCTCACTTGGACATGATGCATTTTTTCCTCGTCTGCACCCACATTCGCCCTGCAGTGTCATTATACTATAAGTTAAGTACCTTTCATACATTAATTAATTAACACGCCGGCCGGATAGCTACCTAGCGTGTACATACATGTACAAATCTGACCTTTCCATGGAAATCGACCTTCAATTACTTTTGCGAGTGAGATATATAATTAATCACCCAACATATGCACATTTGCATATATAACATTTGAAATGAATGTCTACGTATATGCATGGAACTACCCAAATTCTCTACTCACACTATTTCAGATCATAAGACATTTTGATTTTATCCTAAGTCAAATTTCTGCAAATTCAACCAAATTTATAGATAAATGCAGCAAAGATACTATAAAAATATCTAAATATGGATTTAATGAGACTAGTTTGGTGTTACATATGTATGAACTTAGTTAAACTTAAAGTGGTTTGACTTAGTTAAGAACAAAGTCAATTGTCTTGTAACATGAAATGGAGGGAGCATATTTTTCAAAACAATGTCAAAAATGAACTAGCTAGTGTCAAATAAAAAAGAATGGAGGGAGTAAGAGATTACAACCCAATCGTTACGAGGACAAGAAATATATAACCTGCAAAAAAGATTTATTGAAGAAAAGATAAACTCTACAGTATCTACTACTCCTCCCGTCTATGAATATAATCATTTCTTTCTGAAAAAATACAAATTTAGACTGTGATGTGACACATTCTAGTAAAACGAATCTAGACAGAATCGTTGTCTATATTCGTTGTATTAGGATATATCAAATACTAACCTAAATGCTTACATATTTGGATGAAAGGAGTAGATCTAAAACCCTTTAGGCCCCTTTGAATCAAAAGAATGGCAAAGGATTTTCATAAGATTCAAATTTCTGTGGATTTTTCCCTATGTTGGTCTTTGATTCATAGGAAAGTGAAAGGAATTTTTCTATAGGATTGGAACCTCTAGTTCAATTCCATAGGAAATTTAATATGAGGTCTCAACTCTTTGTTTCTTTCCTTTGTTTTTTCTATGACACTATCAAAGAGCTCCTACTTTAGTTTCCCGTGTTTTGGATTCTGTAGGATCGAAGTTGCATTCCACTTCAATTCTTATGTTTTTCCGATCCTGCGAATCAAACTTTTATTGGAAAAAACACTAAAAACTTACTCGACCCTAACAAGTGGCGGGACATGTTACACAAGTATATATTGAAAATTACTATCATGCTCGACGGTGTACGTATCTAATTAAACACACGTGCTCGTATCTACGTCTAATATTCTTTTAGTGGTATGAAACTTACTTGTCGACAGCGATGCACATATGGTGACTTCATTAATCTAAAGATATATCAACATAGTATTTAAAAATACTCATGGATAGGTTGTATGTGTGTTCATATGAGTATGTATACGTTTGTGGACGTCTATGAGTGTATTGTGTTTTTTTATTAAAATCTAAGTAGCATAAAGACAGCTTTTAGCTTAGCTAAAGGAAAAGGAAGGAATGATGATGGCGCGAGGGAGGCTGCAATGGAGGCCGGCCGGATGGAAATATGGAATTGGATGGACGGAAGGCCGGGGAATGAATTCATTGATTTGTTTGGTGAGTGGCGGTTAGGCGGGCCCCATTTGCGTGGCCATTTTGGGCCCCACTGAGCCTCAGGCCTCAGGATCGAGTAGACAAAGAAAGCAAAGCCAGGTCAGGTCAGTCGCTGTTCTCTTACGTCTCCTCTTCTCCTAGCTCTCCTCTCCTTCCTCGTCATCCACATTCTTCTCCCATTGCTACCTCTTTCACCCTAGCTTAACTGCTACAAGGACGAAGCTTCTTGCTGCATCTTCCTTTTTAATATCTTTGATTTCATCACAGCTCATACATACATATATTGATCGATCGGTGTATAATATATATCTACATTATTCTACACTTTAATTAACTTACTGCATGCACTAATTCATAGTCACCATAGATCCCATGGTGCTCATTTTGTTTACCACTCCACTTGTTTTCTCTAGCTAGTTTTCTCTTCCTCTTTTGATCAATCAATCAATTAAATTATATCCCGTTCTATCTGCTCGGCATCCACAGAAAAAATCCCGTTTCTTGTTCTCCGTTCTCTCATCTGGAACTAGCCCTCTAACTCTCCTTCCCTCTTCCGATCTCTCATCAGGATCGGAGGAGGAAGGAGAAAGACGAACAAGCTAAAGATTTTTTCGATCAACAACTTCATGCATGCATAGATCATGCAACTGATGCATGCATCCAGGGGTAGGCTAATTTCCAGTGGCGGACACAGAGTTTTACAGTTGGGGGTTTGAAAGTGGTTTAAATAACTGTTAGCGGTCAAATAACCCCTAGAATGGTTTCATAAGCAATTTATCGTGGACACAATGACATGATGGTTGTTTTGGCCATTTGGGCTATGGATTACGAATAAGACAATATTGACACGTGCTAAGCTTTTTATTCACAAGTGAAAATAGGCCAAAAAATGAAAATTAATGCTAGCAGATAATTCCACCAATCAGGTAGTTAATAGCAATAGTTAGGTCAATCTGGGTCTGCCAGACTAATATTTGTGCCATACACACTACGGTGGTCACATTTTTTTTTAATAAAACTGCAGTCGCCACGTTAGTATCTAATTGACAAAACTACCTACAAAACTAGAGATTATTTGAGTTGGTTTTAATACTTTTGGGATATAATACATGGTTTCATAGTTTAGGGGGCTAAAGAAAATTTTTGACCATATTTTAAACAATATTTATAATGCATTATAGTCATTAGATTTGTAACAAATGTCACTTTCTATTTTTTTTATTTTGACCTTATTGTTTTGCCATTATAATGGGAGGAGAGATTTCACTATTTGACACTAAATTCGCAATACTTTAAATATTTACCCTTCAATTCGCACCCCTTCTAAAATTTGACATCGATGTGCGAATTTTCTTCATTTTGGACCACTCCATCCAGCCAACCAGCTGTCTGTCGGCCTCGTCGCCGTCTTCGACAACGGCCGTCGTCGTCGCCGTCGCCCTCAACTCTGCCGGCCATCACCAACACCGCCACTGCCGTCACTGCCAAGCCCGGCCGTGGCCACCCTCACACGCCCACTGGGCCGGAGGTCTTCTGGTTGTCGTTCTCAACACTGGCGCCGCCGCCGCTGTCGTCCTCAACTTCGACCGCCACCGCCGTCGCCGTCAGCCTCAGGACCGGCCGTCGCCACCCCCACGCGCCCGCCGTCGCTGTTGTCGCCCTCAAGACCAGCTATCGCCGCCTCGCTGCCACTCAACAGTGCCCCGCGTGCAAGCGCCAGCGCCGCCCGCGCCACCCGTGCTGCCGGCGCTGCCCGCGCCACCGGTACCGCAACAGAGAGAAATTGGTTTTTGGGTGGAACAGGAGACGGCGGCGGTAGCGACGGCCGGAGTTGAGGACGACAACGGTGGCGACGACGGACGTTGTCGGAGACGACGACGGGGTGACGGACGGACGGACAGACGGCGGACGGAAATGGTCCGAAATGAAGAAAATTCGGTGTTAAATTTTAGGAGGGGTGCGAATTGAAGGGTAAATATTGAAAGTGGTGTGAATTTAGTGTCAAATATTGAAATTTCTCCTCAACAAGGACACATATGCATGTTCCTTGATGCAGTGTATCATATGAGTAGCCCTATTGTGTTTTACATCGAGAGATACAAGTCTGGGCTCGGGAGATCATTCCTTGGCGGCCGCGAGCAAAGCTGCGTTGTTTCTCGGCGTGGCGTCGGCCCCCCACAGCCCCCACCGCATCGATCTCCTCTCCTCTCCCGATCGAGGCAACACATCCGCAAACTCTTCGGTGAGCATCGATCGAGGCGAGCATCCGCAAACTCCATCGAGGCGATCGAGCTCCCGCGAGCGGCTGCATCCTTGCTCACCGGTGAGCATCCGTTACGCATCCGCAAACTCTTCCTCAAAAAAGATCTTTTCTTCTTCTTCTTCTTCTTCTTCTTCTTCTGGATTTTGCGTTAACCTTAGCTAGGTTCTCTTCCAGATCTGGCTTAATTTGCCTTAATAACCAATCATGTCCTACGGTAGATCCGCCCGTGTTAATTTCTGATGATACTCTGCGAGTTCATATATGTGCCTTTTTGTGCATATGTAGATCGACATACTTTGACTTTATCCATACTTCTCTAGTTTGTTGTTTCTTTAGATCCTCAAACCTTTTCTGATGTCTTATTGTTGTCCGTGCTTCTGTAACATTCTTGGGATCTGAACCTGCAGATAACGAGCTAGCTAGAGCTAGGGATCAGAAGGAGATCGAGAGAATACTGCATGCACATTATATTGAGCAACTAACTGAGACAGGGATCGACAAGAGAAAAAAAGTTCATTCCTGCCTCCTAGCTAGCAAGTTACTGTTAGCTGCTACCGAGATCTCTGGATTTTTACAAGGATTTTCATCACAACACACGCTGATCAAACAAAGGTATATATACATCTATATATGTTCCCTCGCTTGATTTGATTTCTTGACCTTGGGGTCGTATATATCGAATCCGCCTCTTGCACAGTTGCACTCAAGCATGCATGTATAAAACCTAGATATACGTAATATATCCTCATGTTTAATTCCAGCAAATGACACATGTTCCATTCGACGACGAGATCGGATTTACCTTTTTGGGTCTCAGTGGAAGGACTATATCTAGATAATTAATTAAGCTATTTGCACAAATACTTTGAATGGAATATGAAATATATATTGAGCTATATGCATGCATTTTTTCTGTCAATTTTAATGTTGATATACAAAAGTCATATATTTCATACCATACACTAGCTAGCTAGCAGCATCCGGATCTTTCATTATAAGCACCATTTTCCAGCTGTGTTATCTTTTAGTTAGAGTCCTAGCTATTACTTCAGAATTAGCATATATATTATGTAACTAAAATTGTATTTTCGACGTATAAAAGTTCTTACAGAATATGCATGCATGCCGCGATGTTGAGGTGGTGAAGTAATCAATTGTTTTAGCAAACAATAGAGCAATTAGAGTCTATTGTATTTTAATTTAATTAGCATTACTTCAGGGATATATGCATATTAACTGTATGCATGGTTAACTATACTTAACTAGCTTATACCTGATTATCTAAAAAGAGCGGTTATACCTAGCAAACTAACTCCAGTCCAACACAAACACATACAGAGATCTATATACATAATGTATTTTATGTCACTTAATTGGGGTATATGTTTAAATGGCCGATGCTCCCGGCAAATTAATGTTTAAACCGATAGGCGCATGCAACTGGTTTATATTAATTTCTATAGGAAAATGTTTGCACATATATCTCTACACATAAAATTATGCAAATTTCTGATATGTATACGTATGTATAGTATGCAATATAAAACAATTCCCTGCATGCATATGTATATGACGATCTATATATTATTATCCTGGTGTATTTGGCCGTGTATATCTACTTGGGGATAGAGGCCAGATTTATATCCACTATCTTAAAAAAATATTATTAGCCAATCCAAATTAATAAGGTTCTACTACATCTATTTTTTTAATATAATGTTGGTTAGCTTAATTTTAAGCTAACAAACGTTAAATATAAAAAAAATGGATGGAGTAATTTGATAAACATGGGCATGCTAGCTTAGCACAATCATATGTGCCCGAGCACGCGCAAATTAATGTACATCTTCACGTACATATATACAGGATCAAAGAGATAAACCAACAAAGAGGGTTAAATATATACCAATCAGAAGAGACGTAGATCTCAATCATCCATTCAAGTCAAATATGCAACATGAATTAATGTACTGAACACAGACGATCGAGCTTATTAACATATGCACACGCAATAAGATACAGATCAATGTACACACAGTTTGGATCTACACACAGTACAGCGATGGGTCTGGACAGATTAAGGTTGGTAGCTAGGGACATACAGCATGCTGCAAGCATGATGAGATCAAAGGCTTTTCACTCACTATACTCAGTAGCAAGTTAGTGAGTGAGAGGAGAGGCCGGGAGGGGGAACATTCCACAAAAAGTAATGAGTAGTGACGCACCACATGCAGGCCGGCAGCATTCATTCAGCTAATGCATTATGCATGCGTCACTGCAAATCATATATATATCGTGCTAGCTCTTATATTGCTTGCTTCAAGTCCATGCATACACCATACATATATATCCACGTATATACCACTTTTCATTCGATCCATCTACCCATTATCACAATTCACATGCATTCATCATGCTTAATTTGCTTGCTTGCATGCGTCCCCGGCCGCCCTGGCACTCTGGCAGCCAGATCGATAGATGTACATAACTACTGTAAATTTCATGGTTGCACAGCATGATACATTTATACGATGATTGATTCACATACATATAGTGCAATTAATTTCTGGCAGGAAGAGAGGTAATTTATCTATCTCGATCGTGGATCAATTGAAATAATGGATGGATCGAGTATGAGCAGCAGCAGCACGCAGGCACAGGTTCCTCCTGGATTTCGGTTCCACCCGACAGACGAAGAGCTGGTGGATTACTACCTTCGGAAGAAGGTGGCAGCCAGAAGGATTGATCTCAATGTCATCAAGGACGTCGATCTCTACAAGATTGAGCCATGGGATCTGCAAGGTACGTCAGAGTCAATTTCAATCAATTGGTAGCTAGTAGGGATCAAGTAGTGTACCTGTATGGTGCAACAGAGCGTTGCCGGATAAATGGCGGGGCGGCGGAGGAGGAGCAGAACGAATGGTACTTCTTCAGCCACAAGGACAAAAAGTATCCGACGGGGACGAGGACGAACCGCGCCACGGCGGCCGGATTCTGGAAGGCCACCGGCCGCGACAAGCCCATCTACGCCAGCAAGCACATGAGCCACCTTCTGGTGGGCATGAGGAAGACGCTCGTCTACTACCGTGGCCGCGCCCCCAACGGCCACAAGTCCGACTGGATCATGCACGAGTACCGCCTCGAGACCTCCGAGACGGCGCCGCCGCAGGCAAGCAACCACCATATCCATAAGCTAGCTATACCTGAGACTTGTGTAAATGCAACTGCATGTTAATTACAATTAAATAATGGATATGCAGGAAGAAGGTTGGGTGGTATGCCGGGTGTTCAAGAAGAGACTGCCCACAACAAGAAGAGATTCCGAGCATGACGCACCTTGCAGCTGGTACGTTGATGAAGATGCACCGCCGGCGGCCTTCATGTCTCCGATGATGAGCAGCAGATCAATGCGCGGCGGCATCACGCTGCAAGAGCAACACCTCCAGATGCTCGACAATAACACTTACTACAAGCACAGAGACCAACTGATCAGTAACAAGACACAGCAGCAGCTCCAGCAAGTCCCTGCAGGCCATCATCATCATCATCATCTCCTCAACACCATGCCTCATGAGCTGGAGAGTTCTGCTTCCTTCCATTCTCTTTTGGTCTCTCCAGACCACCACCAAATCAATATGCACCACCATGCTCAGGCTGATCAGCTCTTTGACGATATGCATGCAGTGGATCAAGTCACTACCACTGACTGGAGAGTTCTCGATAAGTTTGTTGCTTCTCAACTTAGCAATGATGACGCCACAAACAAGCTGCCTGCAGATTATGCTGATGAAGGAGACATTCTTCAGGTCAATGACAAGCAAGAGGTGGCAACCGCCGATTATGCGTCAACATCCACGTCAAGCAGTCAGATTGATCCATGGAAGTGAAATCGATCCATCATGCCTGCATGCATTTAATCAAGATACATTAATATTATCTCATATAGATAAAATTATCTCAATAATGATTATGATCCTATCGTATCGATTGGACAGATCGATCGATACAGGTGGTTTGAGCAGATCCCATTAATGCCATGTAAATAAGACCTTAGTTATAGTACGATGTGCTGTGTTTGTGTGCTTCTTATATTGACCATGCGTCGTGTTTTTATATGAAATAAGGTCATGGAGGACAAAAGCTTCATGAATATATATAATCATGGTTTGTAATAGGTAAATCGCTTCTTCTATGTGATTGTAAACTGCTGATGTTTCAATGAACGTGACAAGTATGCTAATATGCATAAACATTATATGCTTGTTGATCATGGATTTTATTTATATATATTCCTACTTTCTTGTGATTCTACTATGTGCTTTTGGCACAATATTCTGCTTCCAGCACAGCGGAGTTATGAAAGAATTTATAGCATATTAGCATGTAATCCTTAAATCGTTGTGACCTCCCAGTACTAACATAAGAAGAGAATAATAACATAGTACTCCCTCCATTCCACATTGTAAGGGGTTTTCGCCTCTTCATCTCTCGTCTAGATCCAATAATATCTATATGAATTAGACAGATATATAAAGCATACACATTGATTTATGCACGACTGTGTGTTTGAAGAAAAAAACATCTTACAATGTGTTAAAAAAACACCTTACAATGTGAAACAGATGAAGTAGTATGTAACAAATGAGAAAAATAGAGTAAATATCTCATCCATACCAGTGTTTGCACTGTACTACCGAAATGTCTCTAATGCATGAAAGGCTAGTGATGCAGTATATATAACACTCATGTTGTCCCAGCAATTTTGTAGCACACTTCACCATCTACATATTATTGTACAAATATGCTGTTTCTTAAACCCTTGCATGTTTCCACCCCCTCCCTCCCCCCACCCCCACAAAAAAAAGTCAGAAAAATAGTTTATGTACTTAAGTTATAAATTAAAATTCCTAAGGACTAAGGATGAGATCAGTCTTTCTCGGCATACTGCATGCATGGGTGAGAGCTCATACATTTAGTAAAGCTCAGATCAAAAAATGCTAATTGATGACAAGCACTAAGGATTCCTATTTACTGCTATGAATTTCAATTGCCTGTAATTGCTATGGTTGGGATCACCATAGCAATAGCAGTTTTTATCACCTTGATTTTAATTAATATCGTTTTGCAGGAAGTAAGTTTCTTCGTATAGTGATTATGTCCATGCCGGACTTTGAATAGCTATGTGTAATAATAATGCTATGCGCCAACTAGCTGTGCTCAGGTAGGTCAACAAGAAATCATCTAGCGTGCCCTAGCCGTATGGATTTGCTATCTGAAGTAGAATCTTAATTTATCAGCTATCGTTTGTTGCTAACAGACAAGTAGCTCTAGACAAAGATGCCCGTGGAACTGTTTTATTCTGAATTCACAGCTCCTTAGCTGACACCTGACAGTAGTTATCAATGGATGAAACTGCCTCCTATGATGGTGGTAGCATGGAGTTACATAAAAGGAAAAAAAAAGAACATGTATATACCAAAGAACTGAGGCAACTGATCAAGTGATCATCAGAAGAGATGTATATGTGTATATTACATCTAAACTAGCTAATTACTAATAGAAAATGTATGGTGCCGAAAACATGCAGTTAAGGCAAGAACACAAGAGAGCTTAATCCATGCATGTTGGGATGAATTAATTGCAGATCGTGAACACAGCAATCCAATTACATCATATTGAATACTAAAGAGAAGAAAAACTAGAAAGCCATATATAAACACGCACTGTATTATCAGTCAAAGAAATTTAACAAATGTATATGATTAATAGATCTTTAATAGAAGATTAATTGTCCATGATCACTCAGACGCATACAGCTGGACACAGAATGCTAAGAAGTTCTCTCTCAAAAAAAAAACATTTACAGAGATTCAGAGAACTAATGAATTTAAGAGCAACAAATAATCTATGTTGGTTGTATATTGAGCTATTGGTTATATATTTCAGCTAACAGGTAAATAAGGTTCTGTCTCCAAAAGCAGAGAACGAAATGTCAAGTTGACAACCATATAAGGCCATGGAAATTAAGATAATGACGCAAAAACAAGGGGAGAACAGTAATGGAACTCACCTACCAGAGAGTATGTTGGTGATTATGGCCCAAAGATGATGTGAAGCAACTCAACAAAGTAGAAGGATGACAGCATTAGAGACAGAAAGCTATAGAGATGAGATAGCGACCCCCTGCAATGTGGTACCTTCGAAGCTGATGCTTCCCAACCGTTGCTTTTGAAAGGATGAAGTATGTCAAAACATGCATAAGAGGATAGCAACAAAGACATGCATGCATGCCTCCCACCAACTTAGCTTCTGGCTTATATAGTGCAAGAACCCCACACTCCAGCACAAGCCATGCAGCCCGGATGCACAGCCCTCTTGCATGCATCACACCTCTCAGCACTTCTCGGTCTTGTATGTGTACTATCATGAAGTATACGGACCACCATGTCAGTGGCTGCAGCTTCTGTCTTTCAGAGAATAAAGAAAGGAAATGCAGTATAAGTGATATAATTATTTGCGCGTGTATGAGGTTAAAAAGGTGTGGAAAAGCCAAAGGTGCTGGGAACCAGGTAGGCATGAGAGGGTGAGATGAGTTTGAGAGGAAGGAGGGAATAATTAAGTTAGAGAGAGAAGGGAAGGGGTGATGTTTGTTTGTAGAGGAAGATAAAATGATGCCTGCGTGAAAGCCCTCATGTGAGACCCCATCATGCAACCCCTCTATCACCCTAATTACTCTGCTCTGTTTCACACTTCAGGATATATGTATAGTCTGTTACATATACTAGCCGAAGAATGATGTATTAAGATGCATGCATCACGTATAATCAATTAATATTCTAGACATATGTAATGAAAGGAAAAGGCTCCTTATACTTACTTCATTGCCGTGCTCATTCCAAGCTGTAGGAGTATATGTATCATGGAATCATGGATGCAGACCCACCATTGCCAAATATAACAAGATCAATCTATTTTATTCTGCCTGTCTCGGCAATTAATCGAATCATTTGTACTCAAAACATACGCAGCCCACCAATTCAGATCGAGATGCCATGTATAAACAGTTTCTGTCAATTCCATGCCATTGTTCACTTCGACGAGAAAATGTTAGAAAAATAGCTTAGGTAAATCTGCAGAACAACAAAAGACAAATATATATATAAAAAACAGCCTTAGAATTACAGGAAGTGCACAGCTCAATGGAAAAAAGAAGAAGAAAAAAAAACAACTCGATCTATCCTTTACCTGGGTTGGGGTACCAGACTACCGGGTATGCAATCTGCGTGAAGTCGGAAGCCCTACAAGTAAATCCTCTTCAAATGCCATTGGTTCAGGTTGGTCTTAACCCTAACCTCCAAACCTAGTGCTATGATTAAGCTTATGAGCATTTGTCCCCCAACCCTGATCAAGCTTAATAAAGAAAACCACGAAATGCAAGCGTATAATTGACTCTTATCTCAGACACACATGCTTAGGTCCTGTATAATGACATATATGAACATGCTCAGCAAGAAAAACTGGGTATATTTCTTCAGCTGAAAGATGGGAATATCCATTGAAGACAGTGCACTATACATGAACATATATATAAGGACACTTACTGCAACGAATGTTGTTTGTTGTGGTTCTAAGGCTTTCGTTATGCTAAATACCACTTGTTGGTGAATGGTGGGTCAGTTTCTTGTGTGAACAATCAGATAAGAACAAGCCGAAATACTATGTCAAGGAACTAATTCTAACTTGGATGCCTGCTGCTTGGATCGGGAACACTGATGCTACTGTCTGCAATGACAGCAAATGCAACAATAATTGCCGCGCGTATCTTGCCTGGAATTACTATGGCATGCATGCTTAAGCTGACTCCACCTACATACCCAGCAATATACTCATCAATTGAGTCGGGCAGACCCAGCCACACATGAAGACCACTGCCTGTAAACAAGCAGGCCACAGTGAACAATAATGGGACTAGCTCTGAAGCAAGCATGCATATGGTGTGGAGCTCACTTGGGTTGGGGGCCAACCAACAAGGGGACAATGCTTCCTCTCCCAGTGATTGCTGTTTACTCCACCAGGGACCAAACACAGAAAAGGCAAGGCTCAAGGACTCAAAGAAGAAAAGGCTACGTTGAGTTACTTTTAAGCGTGAGGACAGGTGTTTGTCCTAAGTACCTCTCAGGGATTTGCTACTAACACTTCATTGGCTCATGCAGGCTGCTAAACTTATCAAATTGACAAATAAGCCTCTGCCTTGCAATAGAGTTCTAACACAGCTAACCTTTCAGCGAGCAAAGATAAATATTCTGGGGAAATAAAAGACAATAAACAGCTATTTCAGAAACAGATGTGGTAAAAATATTGAACAACTAGAAACAAGACGTAGAGAGTTGCACAATATCTTAAGTAAGATGAATGTACCCACTGCTGCAGCAACAATATGAAAACGAACAGTGAAAAGTAATTGCCACACGAGCAGTGAAAACAATAAAATGGGCTAATGATTTAACTGATGTAGTCAACATTTATTTTCATATAGGATTTATATTATATTCTTGCATGCCTTAGACATTGAGAATGCTTCAAATTCTCACAATCTTAGAGAATTGAAGGGCTAGGGCAAGTAAAAAATATCGAACCCTATGATTAGTATTTTTCTCATCATCAGTTACTGTGTATGATATTGTGATGTCTTGACTTTGTGTTTTGGAATAGTCCACAGCATTTAAACCAAATGAAAGGAAAAAGAAACAAAATTGACCTATTTGTATCACACTACAGTTCAGTATTAGCTTAAGTGTACAGCAAGTCTTCATGAGTTGTTCCATACGGCACCTGCAGATATCTGACAGTAAATATTATTCATTTCCTGATGCCCTCAGAAAGTTAAGCACTCAATAGTTGTTTGACTTTTTGAGAACATTTTCAGTGAACTCCCAATGTTACCTAGGCATACCTTGGTGACTGGTAGTAACTGATCACTGTTAACCTTTACAATGGTAAAAATTGCTACTCATCAAAAAGTGGTAAAAAGCTGCAATGATAATAACAGATGTGTTTTTTTTTGTCGTGGAGAAAAGGAGGATGGTGATCAGATTCTGCAGAAGCAGCAAGCCCGTATTGATGCAGAAAAACAGCTCACACGGTTTTTGCAGAAACCAAATACAAGTGCTACTAGTACTTAACAAATTCTGCAGAACATACCAGAAGATAATTGTTGTTCCGTACTGCATTTACCTGAGGAATGGAAGCAGATGGAGGTCCATGGTCAAACAGAGGATGATGATGGTGCTGTCTTGCACGGGGAGATGAGCATGTGCAACTTGTTGAGTTGAACTGGAACTACCTTAGCAACAATAACTTAAACATCACATCCATAAACACAGGCTTAAACATCACGCAATGCCATTGCGCTGGAGCCCTATTGCCTTCTGCTCTTGGGCCCCAATATAATGAATTGCCATCAGAAAATAGGCCCAGCAATACCTATCAACCAACCAATCTATACGTGAATATGACCCAAGCTTAGCAAGCATAAAAGCCAGTAGCCCATTGGCCAGCAATTGTACAACAAAAATCTAAGAAAGAAAACAGCATCCATCCTGTTACATTCCTCTGCCTCATGCAAATATGGATTGCAGACAAAACGAACGATTCCAACAACACTTATGCATCCTTGAGAGGAGCATACATCAATATTGCTCAGAAAGAGACCAGATAACCAGATACATGCACCAATCAGCAGTCAGAGTTTTACATCTCTTCATCAACCTTATTGCACCTTGGTAAAAAGAGACTCACACAATTAACCCGAGCTCCCCAAGGATGTTTGTGTGGAATGTGGATGAGTTAGTCAGTACTTCTTCCGAAACGCATGCCAGTTGAGCTTTATCTGGTACCACAAAGGAGATATCCCATGAACTCCCCTTGACAACCGTGAATCAAACACGTTGAATTCGCAGCGTCGTAGCGAGTCCATAAGAACCTGGGCTGGTACCCCTGGGAGGAGCACAGGGATTGCCTCTGGTGGCACAGATGAGGCCAGCTCCCGCGCCTTCTGCAGGTGAGCATCAGCAACAGATGCAACCTTGAAAACTGCATCTGGGAGCTCATCTCCCATCCTGACCTCTGACCGGTCACCCTCTTGTGTTAGCAGACCGCACTCCTCAGCTATACTTGCCGGGATATACGGTATCCTCCCTTGCTTACTCACATGGTGAGGCAATGCCTTGAGTAGCAGTAGCAGCCCACTGGCTTTGCCGATGTGCGAGGCAGCATGGTCAGAGATGGTGGACTGTATCCCACCAGCCTGCAATGTCATGTAAAGGATGGTAGATTGGGTGTCTTCTGAATACCTCTCCAATTCAGAAACTGCCTCAGGAATGGCATAATCGTCCCTGTTTGCGTCATTTATCCTTGCCTCCACAGACCTCTTGAGCCAATGTTTGCTAATCTTCTGCTCAGACACAACCGAAGAGAGCACCCTGGCAACAGGGTGCTCAACCAGCTTGTTTGCATAGATCTTGTCGATTACATCTTTCCACCACAAGAGGCGCATAAGGCCAGTCTTCGGGTCGGAGACAACATCCATGGCCTTTGCCGTCTCTACATTGAAGGCTCGGAAGGCGAATGCAGCCTTGCGCATGGCTGGGGGTAGGTGGAGAAGGCAGAGATAATGGTGATAATCATAGTTGCGGACTTGCTGCACACAGTAGGAGAGGGCAGCTCGCAGGTTAGCACCTGCTGCAGGTGTGCTTCCCATGGATTCCGCTTGATATAGGAAAAAGGAAGCCCTACAATGGAGAGGAATGCAAACATTAAGACACATTTGGATATTTTGAGAAAAGACAGTGTGGGGTATTATACTGGTAAAGTGGTAGTGAAAAGTAACCTGATTGACTGTGAACCCACCAAATCAATTACACTTCACTATGATGCATACATAGGTAATGGAAACGATCAATATTAACACCATAAACAGCAACTATGCTTGGTGGTATGACAGCAAATAAAATTGTAGAGTAAAGCATGGTGTCCCCATTGCATGAATTCCCGATTAAGTTAAAACAAGCATGTGTTTTGTAAAAGAGCAAGTGTAGGTGAGGTGTTTGTATGATACTTTTTAAAAAATAAGAAATAGAGAAATTATGAAACAGAAAGCAATTTTGTCTCTCCATCTTACTAGTACTTGATAAATTGCAGTGCCGCGCATACAAGCATGAAGAAGGCAGTAACCTCGAATTGAACAAACTAGCGAGGTCGCAGACTAGTGGTGGTTGCAGAACAGAAGTAGTATACATACATATAGAAGCAAGCATTAGATGAAGTTGGTATAGATGGTTGACATAATGTGAGAATTATGAGCACAAAGTAATGGGTAACTATGAAATCTATAGCAGAGGACGGAGGCCGAAAATCACCCAGGCAGATAGACTAGAGTATATAGTATAATGTTGATGAAGGAACACGGCGAGCGCCAAATCCCAGGGTTGGCCGGAAAGCAAGCAACCCCATCTATATCTACGGAGAGAGAGATACAGGAAGGAAGGAGTAAATAGGGAAGAAGAGGGAGGAGGAGATTCGTACTCGATCAGGTTCGTGCGGCCCCAGGGTGTTGGCGGTTGACCAGCGAAGGATCGAGAAGGAGCAAGTCACCGTCGCGGGAGATCGGCGGCGGCGGAAGGAGGCGACGGAGACGGAGGGGAAGATGAAGATGGGCTTCCCCCCTGGGGATCCGATCCGATCCTACTGGGCCGGGCCGTTAGTTTTGTTGACTGCACCACATGTGCTGTGTACGGCCCGGCCCGGCCCATTTTGACGAGCCGTCGACGTGGCAACCGAGGTGTTCGACCGTTCGTTATCCCCGTTCCCGTCCTCTCTTGTCTTGTCCCCTCTTGTTCGTCTCGCCGGCGCCGGCGATGTCCCTCATACTGCGCGCCAAGCCGGCCGCCTCCATCCCACTCTCCTCCTCCTCCTTCTCCGCCGCGCCGGGTACGGGCTTCCGATGCAGGCCGCCCCCGCGCTGCTCCTCCTCTTCTTCTCCAAAGCTCTCCGCCGCCGTCCAATTCGATCCCCTCCTCCGCTCCGGCTCCGGCTCCGACTCCGATTCCGACCCCTGGCAGCAAACCACGCTTGAAGGGGAGGAATCTGACGACGACGAGGAGGAGATCAAGGGAGGAAGGAAGGCCATCCCGGGCATCCACGTCCCGCGCCAGCGCTACATCGCCGTCTCCAAGCCCGCCCTCCTCGACGCCCTCCTCTCCCTCTTCCCCTCCCAACCTGCTGCTGATGCTGCTGATTTCAAGCGCTTTGCAAGATGCCTGGACGCCCTCCTCCACGCGGAGCACAAGGAGATGCTCGAGGAAATGCGCACCTACTACATGCTCACGCACCACCGTGACGACGGCAGCTTAGCAACTGATGAACAAGACCAATCCCAAGCCCAACCCCTGCTCAACGGCAACACCTCTGCCGCTGCTGCTTTTCTTGGCGGCTTTACCGACAACGGGACCCTACTTTTTACCAGAAGCTTGGGTCTCAGAACCCTACTAGGATTATCCCCAGACCCTGATTCAAACAACAGGTAGCTATCCTATCCTTGCTACTATGCCTTGCACGCTCACGCGCTTACTTGTTACTATTTCTGCTTCTTCATCTACAGAGTGGCTTTTGCAACTCATTTCCAGCGCTCCTTCATGAAGCTTCTGCGCAATGCTCAGTTCGAAGAGCTTTCTGCTCAAGATCTGCTCTTGACATATGCCCTAAACAACGATTACCTCTTGACATTGCCCATTTATGTTGATTGGAAAAAGGCTGCTCAATCCAATGCAATTATATTCAGGTCAGCCCATTCTTCCCTTTTGCACCCATCTGCAGACTGCACAAGCGGCTTACAACTAATTTTTAATCTTTGCAGGCGTGGCTATGCAACAGAGAGGCAGAAGGGCCTATTGCTTGTTGAGAAGCTTGATTACCTACAGTCTAAACTTTTACAAAATGTCTTCTTTGGCCTCTCCAAACCCTTAAGGAAACTGGGGAAATGGCTCAATGAGGTCAGTCAATCTTACCATCCTGTTTTTCTGACTTCATATGCTTGCAAATGGTTGGTTCTAACTGTTTTCTTCACGGGGCCTGTGTTCCTAGGCAAAGTTATTGTGCAAAGCGCATCTATAATCTTTAGTTGTTCAACGACCAGTCTGAAACATGCATCACTGTAACCCCTCTACTCTATAGATAATTGCAATATGAGCTAGCCAAGCTATCAAGAGTATTCAAGTTAGGATCACATATAAATCACCGACACAATTTAAGCATTCCAGTCTCTCAGTTCTCACCCGTTCTAAGTCTAGGCGTTGTGTTATAATTTGGCACTCATGTTGTATTCCTTGCCCCAGCCCTCAAAAAGGTTGGTTATTCGACCCGCTATTGCTAGTTTTATTGTTAGGTGCACAGTACGGTTTTTAGCTAATTGTATGTGATTATTTTAGTTCATGGCAGGCATTGAAAAGATCAACAGGGAATGAGGGGTTTCAGATCTGGATTGAAAAACTAAAGGTCTGGCTTAAAGAGCAGACCTATGCGGAGAATTCAATTTTGTTGATCGAGAACTCTTCATGGGATAAACTTAGATCTGATAAATTACCAGATGCTGATGTTCCTATTTGGATTGCTGCGCAAAGGGCTGTCTCTCGTTATGAAGGAATTCTGTCACCAGTTGGTCCTCGTGGCAGACTTCTGAGAAGATTGCTTACATGGACTGGTTTAATCCCTTCTCTGCCAGAAGAAACAATCAAATCTGACAAAATTGACACAAAAGATCTTGAAGGCTATGTGAGGTTAGACCCTTAGGAGCTAGTCTTGTAGTTCTTCTGATACATCTACTTCCTATTGCTTCTGACTAGTAGCGAGTGATCTGTTTCTGTAATAGTCTGAGCATGGTTTGTCCCCACATTCTCCTTATCCTTCCAATCCTTCATAAGAACCATTCTTAAACTCTGTTTCTTGATTTTTTTTTTCTTTTTGGAAAACAATTATTGAGATATGCTAGTAAGTGTTGCTCTTCATATTAGAACTGAATAAGACTCTGGTTGTAGGCCAAATTTCCTGCCAAGAATTACACTCGCTAATATATGGGAGCCAGCAAGCAGAGAATCATGTAACAACAATCTCTGGGAGATAACGAAAGCATCCTTTCGTATTTTATTCGGGAAATCTACTCTTCAGGTATCTATAAATTTAAGTTCGCCTAAATATGTTTATAATATGTTAATTGTGCTAAGTGTTTAAAAAATTCAGACTGTTGGGGTGTTGGCTGAACAATTGATTGACCATGTACTTGAACCCAACGTTAAAAGCACAAAACCAAGCGGGTGCAATACACCACATGTGAACTTGTATTCAACCTTGGATAATGAATTGAAAAAAAATGAATCAATTCAAATGTGTATATAGTAAACACATGTATCAACTATCATGGTGAGAAAACTGAAAATATTGACGTGGTTTATTGGTAATTATCCTTTACAGTTCTTTGTTATATAGGATGCCAGAAAAAGTACAAATATGTTGATTTATAGCCTGCAAAGGAAATGATAGATTCAGTCTTGTTCTTTGCCAGGAACCGGCATTTCAAGAACTGATCCTACTTTATACTGATGAGGCTGATCAAAGCAAAGAAAGTGAAAAATCAGATATGATGCCATTACAGCTGAAAATTTTCGAGAGGATCCCCATCCCTGATCTGCCAGTAAGTGCCTGAGTTTCTGAGACCAGTCGGAAAAAATATACATGACTTCAATTAGATCTGTATAACATTTTGTTTGTGTTATTCAGATTACTACCATTTGCAAGGCTTTACTGTATATGATGTCTATTAAGATGGGAAAAATGATTAAAGAAAAACTCTAATGCAGATCTGACAGCTCACACAGCTTGCAAAGTTGAGCATATTGAAACCGGAATGACTAATAAGCTAAACTTCTGTTGCAGGTGGTTTTTCCTCACAAGAAATTATCATTCCGCATCCTAGATACAGTAATTCTCAGTCATTTTGTCGCCCGCACTGAAAGCAAATCTTCATGTTCTCTGTCCATATAGCAATTCCATTTGGTACTCTTTTCCTCCCCCATTTTCTGCACTCAGTTAAGTTTTTCTTCTGTAATACAGGTAAGGCTGGATATAGCTACCGTAATAGGTTTGTTGGCTTATGTTGTAAACTACAAATTTGAGAGCTTCGCCTCATCTCCGTAAGTATGTAAATTTATACATTAGTAAATTTTAGGGGGTCGCTTCTTATTCTAACAAAACATATAATATTGTTTTCATTCTTCAATGGTAATGCAGATCAGCCTTTTTACTTGATATAGTTGCCTTTACTGCACTAGCAATACTTGTGTTCCGTGTGGCGCTCGGTTACAAACAAACCAGGGATAGATACCAGGTGGATCATTTTCTTTTGTGTTTACATGATCACTTAAATTTCACCAATATATTAGCATATGCATGTAAAGAAAATTGTATGATTCAGTTCACAAAGTGTGCTGGATATTGGATATATTTGGTACTGTCGTAAGGTTTCAAGTTAGTTGACTATTTTTGTTTTACAGCTTCTGGTCAATAAAACGCTCTATGAGAAGACATTAGCAAGTGGGTTTGGTT
The DNA here is from genome assembly GCA_000325765.3 of Leersia perrieri. Taxonomy (NCBI): domain Eukaryota; kingdom Viridiplantae; phylum Streptophyta; class Magnoliopsida; order Poales; family Poaceae; genus Leersia; species Leersia perrieri. Next base: position 138,564 of record CM002484.1, on the reverse strand, counting down.
CAGTTTACTTTCTTCTTGATGCTTCTGAGCAACAGCAGGTGAGATGCAATGAACAAAGAAAAGCCTGGTTTTTGCATATGAGACTGCCTTTTGAGTTTTGAACAAGGACTCCCCCATTGTTATGGGCCATAACACCCTTAAAATGGCTGTTTTGTTCAGTATAAAGAAGCGCTTTTGGCATATGCTATGTTACTGTGCAGAAAAAAGTATCAGGTATGGCAGTTTGCTTTCAATATCCTAGGAGCTACCTCACATGTTACTAATTGCCTTTTCCTAGCCCCATGCAGGTGTCATCTCGTGTAAGCATCAGAGATAGCTGTGAGCAGTTTATGTACGAGAAATTTAAGGCGAAGGTGTGAATCGGCTTCTTGTTTCCTTTGGTTATCATGAAATTGTGAAGTGAATTTCTGTGTCCCTGTAGATCGAAATGCCCATTGACAAAGCTATGGAGACACTATTGCGGCTGGGGCTTGTGATTGAGCTGCCAACGGATGGCGGCTCCCATGTAATCGCCCTTCCATGTTCAGACGCATATGAGATCCTCAAAAGCCGCTGGGATAGCTTGTTGGAACACAAGACGGAACAACAAGGTAGGCATGTTGATCATCTCATCATCTGTGCTGTGATTAGCAGATGCTATTAATCTCGCTACTGTTACAACTTACAAGGGAATGTGAAAGTATATATGCGCCTGTGTGCAACGTTCTTTTGTTGATTCTTATAAGCACGGTTCTTGGGTTTGGCTGTGCTAATCAAGTAAATAACTTTACCTGAATGTTTGTCAGGCTGATGAAACCTGCAACTCAGCTTTTTATTCAATCGAACGGTGCTGTATTTAGCCAAGTGAAGTGGCGCTGCATCTTCTTCATCTCTCTGACCTTTGTGCTGTTCAATGAAGAAGTTGGAAGGAAGAGGTTCCAGCCTTTGGGCTTGTGCTCTTGTAGCAAAAGCATACCTATAGTAGCTGTTCATGAACAATTAATATATGAAATTAATGAAATGTAAATATTCCATGTAATGGATGGTCGAACCACCAAGATGTGTAAAGAGCGGGTGAAATGTATACGACCGCATTTACTTCAAAAACGTGTAAATGATACATTTGGATAGGGCATTTTATAGAACAGATGAGTAGAAATAAAGGGAAAAAAATTTGCTAGTACTAATTTCCAAATTTTGACACTAAATTCGCACTACTTTCAAAATGAAGAAATATTGAAAGTGGTCCAAAATAAAGAAAATTCACAGTTCGGTGTTAAATTTTAGAGGGGTACGAATTGAAGGGTAAATGTTGAAAGTGGTAGTGTCAAATATTGAAATTTCTCCTCAATAATAAGGACACATAAGCAAGTTGCGAGGATCGCAGTTAGGGCCTAATCGCAGAGATACAAGTCTGGGCTCGGGAGATCATTCCTCGGCGGCCGCGAGCAAAGCTGTGCTGTTTCTCGGCCCCCCACCGCCCCCATCTCGTCTCCTCTCCCGATCGAGGCGAGCTCCCGCGACCGCGAGCGGCTGCATCCTCGCTCACCGGTGAGCATCCATCAATCCGCAAAGTCTTTCTTTTTTTCTTCTGGATTTTGCGTTAACCCTAGCTAGGTTCTCTTCCAGATCTGCCTTAATTTGCCTTAATAACCAATCTTATGAGGGGACTAATAACAGTTTTTTTGTTCTGAAAAAGTTTGGGGGTTCAACTAAACCCCCATGTCCTACGGTAGATCCGCCCGTGCGAAATTTACTTGTTATTTTTAACGTTTTAGCATTTGCCGAGGTGATGCCTGTAAATTCTTGATCACCGTATTTAATTGTATTCAGCAATCACTTGCTCAATTAATTCCAATCCTTTGCCTTCTACCTGCAATATATATATATAATATTGTGTCACATACGTGCTGAATTATAGTTTCTTGCAGGTCTAATGGCCAAAGAGCAGAGTGGATCTCCTAAGGCTCGCCAGCCAGAGTTCCAAAGGATGCGTGTAACATTAACCATAGGTGTTATTGGCCTGTGTGTTGTATCATACATTTTTGGTGCTTGGCAAGGCACTTCAACTAGTATACAGCCATCCATAGTGTACACTAAAACCCAATGTGGTGATTCTGTTTTGCGCACCTCCAGCAATTCATCTGGACAATCATCAGGCCCTCATCTCGATTTCCAAGCCCACCACCAAGTGAGCTTCAATGAATCATCACTTGCTGCTGAAAAAATTCCACCTTGTCAGCTCAAATACAGCGAGTATACCCCTTGCCAAGATCCAAGGAGAGCGAGGAAATTTCCAAAGGCAATGATGCAGTACAGGGAGAGGCACTGCCCTTGGAAAGAAGAGCTTTTCCGGTGCTTGATTCCTGCACCGCCAAAGTATAAGAATCCCTTCAAGTGGCCACAAAGTCGGGATTATGCTTGGTATGATAACATTCCTCATCGGGAGCTTAGTATTGAGAAAGCTGTCCAAAACTGGATTCAAGTTGAGGGGGAACGGTTTAAATTCCCTGGGGGAGGCACAATGTTCCCACATGGTGCTGATGCCTATATTGATGACATCAACGCTCTCATATCATTCACAGACGGCAACATCAGAACTGCGCTTGATACTGGATGTGGGGTGAGTCGTGAGTGACTTGAGCAATCTCTAAGATATTGTGCGTGCCTATAAATATTTTAGGACTTATCAGTCTATCTTGGATGTTGTTTAGGTGGCAAGTTGGGGTGCTTATCTTATTAAGAGGAACATCATCACAATGTCATTTGCGCCTAGAGATTCACATGAGGCACAAGTGCAGTTTGCATTGGAGCGGGGAGTGCCAGCCATGATTGGAGTGATGTCCACTGAAAGAATCCCATACCCTGCTAGAGCGTTTGACATGGCACACTGCTCTAGATGTTTGATCCCATGGAATAAGCTCGGTAAGCTCGTTCGTCTCAATTTCTGTGTACTTTTTTATTGTATTACGTAAACACCTAATCTCTTGATATTTGTTTTCAACAGATGGTATCTATCTAATTGAAGTAGACAGAGTACTTAGACCAGGAGGCTACTGGATCCTCTCTGGACCTCCAATCCATTGGAAGAGGCACTTCAAGGGCTGGGAAAGAACAGAAGAAGACCTGAAGCAAGAGCAAGATGAGATTGAGGATTTGGCAAAGCGCCTCTGCTGGAAGAAGGTGGTAGAGAAAGATGATCTTGCTATTTGGCAGAAACCTATCAACCATATAGAGTGTGTTAATAGTCGGAAGATCTATGAAACTCCTCAGATTTGCAAGAGCAATGATGTAGACTCTGCTTGGTAAGATTTTTGTTCAACTGTCTAAGTGAAGCGTATTCTTTACTAGTTGCTTCACCCATCTTCTATACGCAACACAAGCGTGATTGTCCCATTCTTTTGAAAAGAGTGTTTTTTTAGTATGTATGATTGTATGGTCAACAAATCGTTCTTTTTGTTATTTGAAAATTCTGAATGAGTTACTATGAACTTACGCATTACCTCTGGCTATAAGACAGAATGTAACCAGATGGTTATATTTGTTGTCAAATGCTTGCATTGAATTAATCATTCACAGCTTAGGAAGCATCATCTAATCTTTTCACATCTCATGTTCTCGTACAAAAGTTTGTCATTCTAGAAACATAGCAGCACATACCACACTGGCACACTGTACTCACAATGCCTTGTTTTGATATTCCTGTTGATCAGTAAACAAACTGACATGTTGAGATTTAGGTACAAGAAGATGGAGACATGCATATCACCACTTCCAGATGCAAATAGTGAAGACGAGATTGCTGGTGGAGCTCTTGAGAAATGGCCGAAAAGAGCATTTGCTGTCCCACCAAGAATAAGCCGTGGATCAGTTTCGGGCCTCACCACAGAGAAATTCCAAGAGGACAATAAGCTGTGGGCAGAGAGAGTGGATCACTACAAGAAACTGATTCCTCCACTAACCAAGGGGCGATACAGGAACGTGATGGATATGAATGCAGGGATCGGGGGTTTCTCAGCTGCATTGATGAAGTATCCACTCTGGGTAATGAACGTGGTACCTTCAGGCTCTGCTCAGGACACCCTTGGTGTTATCTATGAGAGGGGATTCATTGGAACATACCATGACTGGTGTGAGGCTTTCTCAACGTATCCGAGGACATATGACCTCATCCATGCTGACAAAATATTCAGCTTTTATCAGGACAGGTAATGCAAAAACTGCATGGAGTATCAATCTGTGTCCAGCTTTATTTAGGTTTAAATCTTCCCTATTTTCCTGCAGAGTTCAAATGCATTATGTTTCGTATTCATGCCAATGTTAGCATTTAAATTGCTATTTATAAGGATCTTCATCTTAAACAACTAGATACCAGAGACTAATGATTACCAGTGCTAAGGTCCTATTTAATCGATGGACTGATTAGATTCGCTTGAGAACTAATGTTGAACAATGCTGGGATTGATTTCAGGTGTGACATAACATACATTCTCCTGGAGATGGACCGGATTCTAAGGCCTGAAGGAACAGTGATCTTCAGGGACACCGTCGAGGTGTTGGTGAAGATACAATCTATTGCTGATGGCATGAGGTGGAAGAGCCGAATCATGGATCATGAATCTGGTCCATACAACAATGAGAAGATACTTGTAGCTGTCAAGACTTACTGGACTGGAGAGCCCACTCAAAAGCAATAGCTGAGTTTTACAGCTGCAGCAGAGGCTGTTTCCTTTTGGCCTCTATCGACTGTCTTTGCTAATTTTCTTTTTAGTCTCAGGCTATATGTAAATAGGAGGCAATGTAATTGGGATAGTGTCACCACGATCTTGTGGGCAATTAGTTGCGTGCTTTGTGAGTTGTGACAATTTGCAACGGTATGCAAGATGGTACTTCGTATTTCGATAACAGGCAGATTAATTATTTATTTATTTTCCACAATATGAAAGATCTTTTAGCCCAAAATGAAAAGGTATAGCAAGTCTGAACTATTTATTTTCCTTGTCAAAGTCTACTGACAAAAAGGGCTCTATGGTACAACAAAAAAGAGTTGAGTTGGCGACGATGATAATACAAGTGATTGCTGTAAAGTAAAATGCATCAAAACTTTGTCGAACCAAACAAGAAGAAGCTCAGGGAAACATTGTTTTTAATTTTTCAGTATGAAGAAGCCCAGGTTGCTGCAGCTGAAGCGTCAGGGAAGAGGAGGGTAGCAGAAGTTGGAGGGGATTGGTCGTCGATGAGGCCGAAATGCGAGAGGAGCTTGGTGATGAGGACGCCGGCGACGTAGGAGAGCCCCGACGCGCTGACGCCGATGGTCAGGTAGTAGAGCAGTGTCTTCACATAGCTCCTGCTCCTGGCCGGCCACTTCACATGCTCCTTGCCGATGGCCAGCAGCGCGATGCACGCCAGCGACGCCGCCGCCACCACCGCCACCTTCTTCTCCCTCGCATTGGTATCGGCTTCGCCGGCGCCGCCGCGGAAGGAGACGGCGTAGATGAGCGGCGGCAGCAGGCCGAAGAGGAAGTAGGACAGCACGGCCATGAAGACGTGCAGCTGGTACCTGGTCCGCCGCCCGAGCTGCGACCAGTAATGGCCGACTTGTTCGTCGTTCTCGTCCACATCTCCGATGCTTCTCAGGTCAGCGATCTGCGCACCCCACTCATGTTAATTAAAGAGAATTTCATGTTCAATTCAAGAGAATTAAGTTGCCAAAGATTGGATTTTTACGCTGTGAAAGATGATTGGAAGTCCACCGATGAGGTTTGCTATGCCCAAGATGAATATGTCCACTGCAAATCAACCAACAAGAGATCGAGAGTTGTCTCGTTAACAGAACTGATTACTGATGCATGCAGGAACAAATTAAGAGGAAGAGATGGAGAAGCTAGATGTTACATGTCTTGGCACCGCTGGATGCAGCTGCTGAAACCACAGAGAGACTCGTGATGGATTCGACCAGGCCACCGTACACGATGGCTTTCAGGATGTCCCAGTCGTCCCTTTGCTCTGATGGTGCAGGAGCAGGAGGCACAGGAGAATCAGGCACTACTTGGAGTGATACGTGATCATCAGGTCGAGCTTGTGATCCAACTGCTTCAGGAGGAATCACAATGCCCTGACCTGGTTTATCTAACAGCGGGCTCATCAGTTCTGCAATTCCATATACAACGACATCAATGTCACTATGGTGGAAGCTTAATTAGCCAGATCGTCAATAAATGATTAAACTAGCAAGTGACAACACCACACCTGGTATAGATATAGCTGGGTTTGCATCTGGGACCTTAGCTTCTGGAGTAGGAAATGTTTGGCTTCCTGTTGCGTTTTCTTCAACATTTGGAAGAGAACATATAAACTGTCATATATTGTCATGATTCATCTTCTAAGAAACAATGGTTCATGCATCCTGACCAGGCTTACCTTTCTTTTGTGTACCTAGGTGAGCTGCTTCTCCAGGCTTTGGAAGAGTAATCTGTTGTTGCCATACGGCGTCCTGCTTCCCAATCACCACATGCGATTCCCCTGTCTGCACGAATCCTGCATAAGGGGCTTCAACTTTCAGGTGCAGTCATTGCCAATTTTCTCACCAATTATCACAAATTATTGCAGATTTTACGAGTCTATGAGGGCATTAAACAAACCTGTCGTGCTCTGTCCAGGTTTGATAATGCTGGCAGATGACGATGAGTGAGCTTCTACTGATGATGATCCACCAAATGACACTGTGGCAAAGTTTTCTTTCTTTGTATTGCTAGGTTGGAGATGGGGAGATGACTCAGCTGGTTTCTTGGACTCTTCTTGTTTGACACTTGTGCCATGACTATATATGTATGTTGTGCTACCTTCAACTGATGAAGCTGCACAATTATTGGGCAATTTGTACAAATTTTTCAGAGCAATTATGAGAAGATGCAGAGGGACTGTCTGCAACATTTTTTGCAGATTACATACCCGCATCAGCTTTCTTTGGACTGTCTCCAGGCTCGAAACAAGAAAGAAGCCAACTTCCACAACTATCAGAGCCAGGCATTGGACGTGTGGCAGAAGGTTCCTGTACCTGAGCTTCTTGGTTCACCTCCGTCCTTCCAAATATACGGAATATGTTAAAGCCACAGCCTGGTGATAACAAACAGTTTAGTCTGGTTCATTTGAGATGAAATATTCAGGTAACACCTGTACAAAGCAAGACATTATCCTAAAACTGAAATAGGAAGACATTGTAAAAAAGGGGCAGAATTCTTCCTCCAACTCGATATCTGAACTGTGGATGAAATGAATAATTTGAGATTTTCAGTCTGTCTATTGTGCAGAAATGCTGAATCTCCAACTGTATATACAAGTATAATGATTCTAATTTCTAAATAACAATTCTCGAAGTTCTTGTATGAATTGTACTTCAGTTTAATAAGCTTCATCCTTCAGGTGATGAATACGATTACAAGAGCTGCCCCAAACGATACCTGTTGGAATGAAGAAGGCAAAACATGATAAACATCTGAATATTGGAGGTGAGGCTGGCTCTTGTCTTTCAGGTACTGGCGGATTTGAAGTACCAGCAGAGGGCTCTTCAAGTTGTGGTTTCTTTGGTGGCTCATCACGTGTTGTTTGTCTTACAGTCCTTTTTCTCTTCCGCAGAATCACCCTTTTAGTTATGCATGAGTTGCAATTGGGACAGAACAGGTCATGAGTTTCTTGCTCGCCAAGAATTTTCTCAAGATCATACTCTTCAATGTTCACTTTGCCCTCTATGACATCTTCATCCTTCTCAGCTTCAATTTCATGAATATTAGTTTTGTTCATGCTGCCATTGGCAGCACCATTTGAGTTTGCCATGATGTTTTGGTTCTTGTCAATGATTGTGATCATTTTCAATCCTACTTCTCCTTTTGCAACTGTAACAGTTTCACCACTGTTACAGACTTCATATGAACCATTGGAGTGTGATCCGTTCTCTAACCTGCTACCATTAGAGTCGCCGTTAGTTTCTTGAGAATAAATATTCTCCTGTGTATCAATCTTTTTTCCTTTTGGACTTAAAATTTCATGCGCCTTTTCCTTTTTAGCAACAAACTGCTCCACTTTTGTAGCCTCATTCTTACCACTTACTTCAGTAACATGCTCAGAATCTGAAAAGAGAGAAAAGGCAATATTATTAATACTTCAGACATTACCAGCTTTGTCATGATCAGTATCATGCTAATTTCGTGCATAAAGAACTACAAAAATGTATTACAAGAGCTTAAATAGATTAAGAAAAACTCGCAGGCGTGTTGATTAAACTGAAGCAGAAGTAGCCCAACGCCGGTACAGCCAAATGGAAGCGTTAAGGCATGGTTAGTGGCCTAGTTTTTCTAGTACTGTCTACGTTTCATAATGTAAGACGTTTGACTTTTTACTTGCGACGTTTGACCATTCATCTTATTCAAAAAACTATGAAAATTTCATTTATTTTGTTTGTGACTTACTTTATTATTAAAAGTATTTTAATTATGACTTATCATTTTTATATTTATACTAAATTTTTTGAATAAGACGAATGGTCAAATATAGCATTCAAAAATTCAAAACGCTTTATATTATGAAACGGAGGTAGTACTATTTTATTTTATTCAGTTTGAAGAAAGCTTTAGAAGCTAACCATTTGTATTATCCTACGCTTCTGAAGACCCAACACTAACCTTTGCTTGGTGAACTGTAAAATGATTCACTCTGAACTAACGATTCAACATTCCTCGTGATTTGGCAATAGCCTTGATGATTTAGGATATCATTTCTGCATGGACCACTCAAGAGGTATGTCCAATCGCAGTGACGGCACTTCCATAACCCTTCAGAAAAGAAATAGATGGCTAACTTAAATTATTTTAAGAGGGAAAAAAGGTGGTCTAAATTCCGTAACTTGTATTACTACAAGTAGTATCTATGGATTAACTTGCAGCACAAGCAAATCATGGTCCATTGGATATGCATTCCAATAGAAGATGAAGTGTAGGCTGTAGTATCCTTTGAATAAAAATACAAATTACCATGTAAATTTGCAAGTAGGAAATTCTGCCTGTCATCACAAGTTCCATTCTGTCAGCGATTTCCGGTTTGAAGTTGGAATAGGTTGCATGTAAAAAGGGCAAATATATTATCCTCCTTAGACTTATTCTGTTGCTATCGACATATTCTGACAATTATTAAATTTAATTTGCCTTGACAATTGGCATTTGTCTTAGTCAATCAATAGACATAAACAATATGCAGTACAGAAATCAACTATACAAATTACAAAGATCTGATGCCATGTCTTTGAAGGCCAACCTAAATATTCTTAATTATAAACCTGCACAAGCTGATGGTTTAATTTATGCAGAGGTATAAACCCAGCTGCATGTAACAAACTTACAATATGAAGCTCCTCTGTCCTGTCCCCAATATCAAACGATGTGGTTTCTAGAAGATGGAACACGCTAAACATGAAGTTCAAATTTAACGCAAAAATAAATCTTTTTTTTCTCAAGGTACTTCCAAGTTCCAAGAGTGTCATGACATGTGTCCATAGAGCTCATCGAAATCAAAATGTCTTGATTCCTAATCAAACAAGTAAAAGATTTTTGCCTAACTCCAAAAAGTCTGATAGCAAGTGAAGCCACCAATAAAAGGAACAGTCAGAATCCACATCAGCCACGTTAGGCACGTGATGTTTGCTGAAAATTGTGGCCAAGAAAAGATGAGATGATTGGATGAGGGAAAGGGACCCCCAAACGAAGAATCTGCAGGGTAGGAGATGTTGGTGGTATCTATCTGTCTCTGTCCCAACCATAACTAGCATGCGTTCCCCATGTTAACCTGCGTATTTTCTTCTGTTTTTTATTTTTGCAAAATCTGTTTGTTTCGTTCTTAAAAGGAACAGGAAGAAATGGAGAAGAAAGGTAGGCAGGAAATAAAATCAGTACAGCTGCAATGCAACAGGAGTTGTCTTGACTCTACTTCCCCTGTTCCCCCAGCTACCCAAAGAAATATCAAAGGAAGAAGCACAAGTAAATTGATTGGTATTCACTGCATCAGTAGTTCAGTACTCGGTAGCTAGTGTGTTGTTGAGGTAAAAGAAACAAAATTAAGAAAGCAGTGAGAAATGAAGATTGTTTCTCACCTTGGGATGGATCAAAGAAAACGCTCTTGTGCTCCTCAACGACCTCCTGCTCCTGCTCATCTTCTCCTCCATTGATGAGTGCGTGGTTCTTGTTCCTGGCCCTTGTCTGCAGGCTGCTGCTGCCGTCTTCTTCTTCTTCCTCCTCCATGATTTCCACATCCTCCTTGAACTCCCATGGCTTCTCCACCTCCATCATTGTATCTCACTTTCTTCCTAAAAGGCCTGGCTGATTTCTTCAGTCGCTGCTAGCTAGCTCTCCGCTGCGCTGCGCCCAAGAAGAGGGAACTGGGAACAGGCCTTCTTTATACTGAGCACTCGAACGGCCTCTATCATTGCATTCTCGTTAATCTATGCCCCGCTTCTTCCGTGGGGTGGTAGTTCCTTTTGTTTAATGCAGATATCAATGTTGATGAGCGGATGGCGAGACACCTTGACTTGACTTTGCCCCCCTCCCCGGCCCGTCCCTACCCACCATGACCCCATCTCTCCGTATTTGTGGCTGCCCAAGAGAAGTAGGCCCCATGTGCTAATCACGGTGAAAACCAAGCCCATTATTTTAGACTTTTTAAAAAACTTATTTTACAAATATACATCTCTAAAAACTTATTTGGATCTTTTCATGGAGCCAATGTCGTTGACGCCATGGCCTAACTATCTAGCGTCAATGACGTTGGCACCATCACCATGCCACGGTGGTCTAAAAAATTGTAAACCTTAAAAGATTATGTAGCATCATTAGCGCTATAAATAGGTCCTCGATGTCAACCTATTGGTAAAATTAGTTTTAAAAAGGCCTGTTAAGAAAATTAGAGCATAACATAGACACGGATTTAACTTGAAAAACAATTGCAGAAAAAACCACGAGTAACTATTATTAGTATCGAAGAGTTGATACAGATATTGAAAAACAATTGCAGAAAAAGCCACGAGTAACTATTATAGCTTAGGTTAGGGAAAAAAACACAGAAGTGCTATTAGAAAAAACAGAGTCGTAGTAAAAATTAATCTAACTACTAAGAGTATAATCTAAATACTATAAATACTAGTATGTAGGTAGAAATTTGGATTATATCTCTAATAAAGACTAAAATGTAAAAAAGGCTGAAGGTGTGTGGTGTGTGAGAGAGAGAGAAGTGAGAACTACCGAGGAAAAACGTGTTCCAAACGATAGAGAGACTAGTGTTGAGTATACATAATAGTCTGTTCCACCCTGTGCTCGCCACGCCGGCTTTTGTTTCGTCCGTCCTTAATTCCAGAGTTCAACAGATAGAAACAATTGTTTACAAGATAATATAAAATATTCGCATTTGCCTCAGTGGAAGGGAAGCAAGCATATATATACACCTGTTTCTCTTGGTAATTGAAAAACGGACTCGTGATTCGATTAGGAGCACAGCAGCACATGGAGGGAGGACTATACTGCACAAGACTTCCAGCATGTCTCAACAACAGGCAGCTGGTTGTAACCGGTGGTAGGAGCTGAACTAATTAACTGACTGACAAATGCATATATACATGTCTACCTCACAAACTAATTAAGTAACATTGACGAGTACACATGCGAACTAGTACTCATTCATTCTTTATTCTATTGTTAAACAGATGTAACAGCAAAGCCAATAGCTAACTAAACATGTGAGTTGTCGACGTATATTGATTTAAGAATAAGCCCATGAATGATCAGTTTTGTTTTCTCTCTTATTAAAAATTGCTAGTATACATTTTACAGGTTTTACAGGTTGGTGGAGAACAGAGTGGATTAGGGAAAGCACAACACACACACATATATATATATATATATATATATATATATGATCTTGGCAGAGAGTTTGGCATACATATGTAAAATAAAGAACACGTCAATATACATAATTAGCAGAAAAGCTAGCTTGATTTCGTCAAGGGCACAGTACAGCAGGAAATGGTTTGTTTATTTTTGTTGCGATATCTTGAAAGATAATGGCATGGATATAGTTTAAGGTTCTGCTACATGGAATGGGAGGAGGTTGACGTACGTGTGTATGATTAATTTGAGCTGTCACTAGTGTGCAGGGGGCATGTTAATTAGATTGTCCCTCCAGTGTCCTAACAGTAGTAGCTCCTGTTGTTTATTGGGTACTGTCATGTATATCTCCATCTCAGGTTCTTAAGGATTGACTGATGAAGTGATGATCGATCATGTTAATATTGACTATCTGTTGCAAATATAATAACTGCACAAACATAACACGCGGTGCTACGTGTTGTTCACTTCAAATTCCAGAGCTTAGCTGCAAAGCAAAGCTTTTTGTACAACACTAGTGGTGTCTGCTAGTGCAGGAAGGTGGCAGATAGTAGTTGGTTCTCAATGTTCACATGAAATTGAATCAATGTGCATTTTTCACGTTTGTGTGTGCGTCATGTGTCATTTGTATGTTCTAGTAATCGTAAGGAGTAGTTAAGAGAGCAGAGGACACCTAAATTAATTAGAGAAGGTGGCTGCGGCCATTTAATTCCGTACGCCTAATTTGTTGATACATGTCTGATAGTAGATCTTATATAGTAATACACACGTATAGGAATTTTCTGTACAAAATTGTATAGTCCCTATATATATAGTCCAACTGAGATATACAGTATATTCCAGCTGGGGTGAGGGATGGCATCTGGCATGGCATGCAGAATTGCAGGTTAACCGTACCTAATGCTAATACTCAATTAGGGACCATTTTTTTGGAGGAAAACGTCAGAAATTCACAAGATTTTAATCCTTTAGGAAAAATTGCAAAGGAGGCTTTTGAAACAAAGGATCTGGAGTTTGGGCTTGACCAGTCCTATGAGATTTTAATTCCTACGAAATGGTCCAAAAAGATGATATTTTGGAGAAAACTTAGCATAAGATCTCAGTCATGCATTTTTCATATATTGTGCAATTACGTGATAATTCTGTTTTTCCCCCTCCACTTTGACCATCCTAGAATTCAAACGAGGCCTTACTCGCAAACCAAACAAGAACTACTACTACTACTCCAAATAGATTAGCAGTTGAGCAGAGAGGGGGGGGGGGGGGTGAGTGAGCACGCGAAGAGCGTTGCAATTTGTTTAAGGGGAGTATTATAGATTATAAAAGCAACCGATCGACGATAGAGAGTAGTGCGTTCATGGCGGGCTATCGTGAGAGACGGGGCTGACTGCATTCATTGATGATTTATGACCTGCGTGCGTGTTTTATTAGAGAGAGAGAGAGCAGCAGCCGCTCCTGCTCCTGTCTCCTCTCCTGATATGTGTGTGTTTTGAGATCGAGGAGCTCCTGACCTGATTATTTTTGAGCGAAGGACGGAGGGATCATGCCTGCCTGAAATCCGAATCCAAATCTGAGTGGGGCCGAAATTTCATTATCTTCTGGTGGACCGATCGATACAAGGACACTGTCACTGCTGCCGGCTGCAAAAACGTCTAGGTTTCGACTCCATTGTAATTCTTGTTGCCTGTTGAATATTTTTTTTTAACATTAAGACGGCAAAAGATTTGCCGCAATATATTAGAAGAAAATTGTCCCTGTTTATAAGAAAAACTAGCCCAAAAATCATACAAATCACGGTTGATTAGGGAGAACCGGTAAAACCCGACCAACCCGGCAACAACTTAGAAAGGAGAAAGGGAAAGGAGAGAGACCCTAAAGGATAGAGAGAAAAGAAACAACAAAGTCGAGCTCAACTAAAATAGAAACGACAACCAGAGAGGATAGCCGAGACCAGAGTAGGCACGAGGTTGCCTCTTCAAAGCGACGCCTTCAAGAAGGAAACAACGTCAAAGACGTTGACATCGCCCGCTCGGAACACCGGACTGAGTTTTCACCCGAAGGAGGGAAGGAAACAAAATAGTACGACGCCTCCAAGGAGGAAGACGGCAACCACGGGCGTCGCCGTCGTAAGCACAGGTTCAACCGGGCAAGGCTTTCGCCAAAAGTTCCCTTGAACAACCAAAACACGCAGCCTCCAAGGTGCGAAAACGCAGGAGTGCGGGTTATCGTTGCCCAGCTAACCCTTAGGCAGCAACTCCGACTCCACCACATCACAAACGTCGTCACAACGAGGAGGACCCTAGCCCAAATCTAAACCACCACCCCAACATAGTTATCGCTGCCAAAAAGAGAGCTCAACCAACCACGGCGGCCACCCGCCAAGCAGCGTGAAACCAACTTCGAGCCGAACCCAAACCAAGACCTTGAAGCACCCGCAGCCGGGAAGGACTGATTAATAGAAGGGAGGGAGCTGCAACGGTAGAGGAAAACACCGACCGTCAGGAAGGAGCCCGCCGGAAGGGAAAGGGAAGGAGGTGGATTGGGGGCGCCGGTCATCACCGGCGCCAAAACCTTGAACAAAAATGAAGACTAATCAATTCAATCTCGGTCTTGGTCTTGGTCCCAACCAAATCTTCAGTATACATGTTTATGCAAAAATAAATTAGAAGAAATTTGGCACCATTTCTCTTTTTTAAAACATTTTTTCACAATGAAATATCACATATTCATACGATACATTACAACATCACAAGATAAAATACAAATATAACAAGACAATACCATCAATCCATCATAATTCATCATGTACCACACTAGCAAAGTTACACTGTAGCCTAATGACAAATACCGATCCTAAACTAATCAATCTTTAGGTTTCTCTACTCGAGATCTACTCGAGATCATGCTCGAACTTCTCCATCTCAATATTTTTGGTATTTGTCTTTTCCTGCTCACCCCTAGTTGTGTATACTACAGGCATGTTTGGCAAAGCTTTAGCTCTAGCTCCACCTTTACGACAGTTAGAGCCCAACCAAATAATTTCAGCTCCACGAAAAAAAGTAGAGCATGTGAAGTGATATGAAAATATAAACTAGAAAGATGAAGTCGGGTTCATGCTACTCCACGACTCAGTCACGCTCATATTTAGGAGCTCCTACATGTCTACATGAACATCTGCCGCAGCCACACACACATGTGTGCTGCTAGTGCTAGTGATCAGCCACTGCACGAGGAAAAGTCCATTTTACCTCCCCACCCTCCTCAACTCTTATATTTGTCTAAATTACACCTCCCAACTCTCAAAACTATGCAAAATACCCCCTCGAGTGGTTTTAACCCGGTTTTCGGCCACGTGGCGCTGGCGTGACTGTCTAGTCAGCTCAAAAGAAATAATAGGCCCACTTATCATTCTCATTTGCCTTTCCTCCATTCCACTCTCTCCCTTCAGTCCCCTCGATGGTGTTGGTATTCACGGCGACGGCCGCTCAGTGCCAGACTAAGGAGAGGGCACCGCCCGTGAAGGAAGGAGGCTAGGCAACGCCGATGACCATGAGACGACGCTGGAGCAGGAGCAGGGGCTCGACCTTGGCTAGATGTTGTCGACGGAATGAGGCGGGCCTCAACCGCTTGCCGCCATCCATCGACACCCCTCTTATGTGAGCTCGACCATGGTTGGCGACGAGGTAAGCCTCCACGGTCACCCCTCTTTCCTGCACCCTCATATGTTCCCTCTAAGGCCCGCCGCCGCTGTCGAGTTGAGGAAGGGGAGACGAAGCAGTGAAAGGTGGCGGTTGCGACGTGACATGCAGAGCAGTGGAAGGCGGTGGCATAATCCTACCGTGGTTGCACCGAGACCACTAAAGACGATGTTGCCATGATTGTTATCGCCGCATGAGCATCCATGTCGATATCACGCCATCATCATCTCACCTCAACGACGTTGCCTCCTCGCACTGTGCTCGTCATCCCTGCTGTTCTGGCCAGCCCCCGTTGTGGCCCCATCTGGATCAGGCACGGGGATGCCAGATCTGGTCATGGGGTGGCTGGATCTAGCAGCGCCCTCACCCAACACCACCTCGCCCGACGCTAACACACAGGTGTCCAGCCAACGAGGCTATTGTACTTCCGCTGTTGCCGCCCCCTATGCCACCGTTGCCATTGTCACGGCCCATCCTCTGCCGCATCGAGGAGGAAGAGACAGTAAAGGAAGAGAGATGGGGACTGACATGTGGGCCCCATCCATTTTAAACTGACCAGACCAATACGTCAGTGCCACTTGGCTGAAAACCAAGGTAGAACTACTTTAGCGAGGTATTTTGCACGGTTTAGATAGTTGAGGGGTGTGCGTTGCCCCGTTTCATAGTTGAGGGGTGTGATTTATAAACATAAGAGTTGAGGGAGGTAAAATAAACTTTTTCCTACTGCTCGAGCCTGCTATATATATCTTGGGAACATATCCAGTGCACGTAAACTTTTTCGTACACACACGTACACATAAACTAACAAATTTCACCAAAAAAACTTGTGTGCACGTGTGTGTGCGAAAAAACTTGTGTGCACTGATATGTTCCCATATATACCAGTAATTCAGTAAATCGATATATTTATGCATAAAAAAATTAATGAAGAGAAAAAAAAGGAGCGAGGTTGGTAGGCAAAGACCAAATAGAGAGAGAAGTGAAGAAGAAGAAGAAGAAGAAGAAGAGAAGAGGCAGATGCCCCGACGGAGGACCCTGCCGCAGCACCACCGTCGCATCCCCATGCCTCCGGCCAACCTCTCCATTTCCACCCCCGCCGCCGCACCACTGCCACCCCTTTACCGCCGCTGCCGCCCGCTCATCGCCGCCCTTGCCGCGCTCCTCCTCCTCCTCATCGTCCTCGTCGCCGCCGGCCTCCCCTACGCTCCATGGCGCGCCACCTCCGCGCCAGCAGTCCTCCTCGGCCGCCCTGCAGTGCCTTCTACGCCCCCCGCCACCAAGTTCTACTCTTTCGACCTGATTCGAGAATATCCCCATGATCCATATGCCTTTACCCAGGTGCACACCTCCTTTTGATCCCTCTCCTTTTCCTCCTCGATCTCATTCTGTCGCCATCAGGTTCTATTGCCATTGGGGCTCCCTAATTACTGTAATTTTTCAATCCTGCTTGATTGCAATAGAGGCATCACGCATTCAGGTTTCCTTGTGCTCTGCAGGGTCTCTTGTATGCTGGAAATGACACTCTTTTCGAGTCAACTGGCCTTTATCACAGGGTAATCTTGTCAATCCAAATCATCCAGCCCATTCCTAGTTATTTTATTCCAATGCGATGCTGTCTTGATGAAAAATCGTTGCTTCTATTGTTTTGTTTCTCGACAGTCATCGGTCCGGAAGGTTGATCTTACAACTGGAAAAGTATGTCCTTTCTATTGCTTTTCATGCTTAATTACCATTGCGTCTCCTATCTTTGCAGCATAGTTTGATTACCCTTTCTTCATTAAATGGTTATTCTGCTCCTAATTACACAAATTTCTTGGCTATTTCAGGTTTTAGTTCAGCATGAAATGGAGGGACGTATGTTTGGAGAAGGTCTAACGCTTCTCAATGACAAGTAGATAAAACTCGGTTACAATTTACATACCAAATGTTTCTTGGAAATAACAGCCTTCGTTGCTTCTAAATGTCTTGCTAACCGTCATTTCATTTTGTTTAAACTTTTCCTTTGCAGATTGTTTCAAGTTGTTTGGTTGAAGAATGAGGGGTTTATCTATGATCGACATAACTTTAGCAAAGTATGCTTGTGCATCCTTTTCCATGCTTACTGCAGCTATGCTTGTGTTTCCTATAATTTTTCAGTTTGCTACTAGTCATTTCAATTTGTGTTTGCTACATGCTCCAGCCTCGACTAGCTTCTCATTATGTAGCTGTCTTCTGGGATTCTATGCTCCAATACACATGGTGTTTGAATACAATCCAGCAAGTTGGAGGCACGCTTTCTAGTTATACAAATGTTAATGTGTTATATGCTGGATTTGCAGCGTGAGAGTTTTACCCATAAAATGCGTGACGGGTGGGGACTGGCTACTGATGGAAAAGTTCTTTTTGGCAGTGATGGTACTTCAAAGTTATACCAGCTTGATCCAAAGTCAATTCAAGGTATTTGTCCTTCTATTTTTGTGACTTTCATTGGTTTATGTGATTCACATTGGTTTTATTTCTAGACCAGGCAACTTGCTTGGGACTGAAGACTGTTGTTTTATTGTTTGAAACTTCCGTTTTGATTATTTGACATTTTATTTGGTGCAGTCATGAAGACAGTAACTGTGAAATATCAAGATAAAGAAGTCCCATTTCTTAATGAACTGGAATATATAAATGGTGAAGTATGGGCAAATGTGTGGCAGGTTAGATGTCTATGATCCCCTTTGCTGGCAATATCTTGTTAGTGTCAAAATCATGCATTCACACTTGATCAAGGCCTCAAGGACCAGAACTTACTATTTGCATATCTTAGTGGTGCTACATTGTTGCTTGGTGTCATTAATTATGAATATATCATCCAGAACAAGTGCATATGAGATTTAACAAACTTTACTATCAAAACATTGTCTCTGTTTTGGCTAGATAATTATTTGTCTCAGATAGTGTCCTTTGATCAACAGTAATAAACCCTCATGTGATTTCTAGCGTTGATCTAGAGACCATACCACCAACTCAGAAGCTTGCTTACTTGCCATCTTGTCCATTGGTATTTTGAAAACAAGAATGCCATCTGTCTACCCCACCTCTAGCTCCTTTGCTTTTTTCTGCGTAAAATTTGGTTGTAGTCTAGTAAAATACATGATCGACCAATACAATGAATTCTCAGTATTCAAATCTGTGATATATAGACAGATTGCATAGCTAGAGTCTCCCATGAAGATGGCCTAGTGGTGGGTTGGATTTTTCTTCATGAGCTAAGGTATGTTGTCAGAAAAAATACATTACTGTATTTTGGTTTTTTTATACTGCCTGCATTTGGAATAATAAATGATGCTCGTGTTCTTGCAATCATGAAGGCAGAAGTTGTTGAGATCTAGCAACATGGTGAGTACTTTTTTTTTTCTTAACTTTATTTGTCTTCCTTCACTCTGATTTTCCTTCTGATCATCCTTTGGTCAAGTGAGCTTCATTGTGTTCAATATCATATGGTAGCTTAGCAGGAAGACATGGAATAACAAGTAGTACAAAATTCCACATTTAATAGCGAAGGTACATGGCATAATGATATAGATGAATTTATTTCATTTCCCAGGAACTCGATGTTCTAAATGGTATAGCTTGGGATGAAGAAAATCACAGATTATTTGGTGAGCTTTTATCATTCTGTGTGTCAATTCGTCATAGTGAAACCACTCAGGTTCTTCTGATCATGGAGCAATGGTTACCCCTTTTCAATGCTTGCAGTGACTGGGAAATTGTGGCCAAAGCTTTACGAAATTAAGCTACGCCCTGTAGATGGGCCAGAAGATGGATCTATAGAGAAGCTATGCCCCAAGGCAAGCTTTTACCGTTGAGTAGTGTGCACTGCCCAGTGGGGATCCCATTTCCAAATTCGAATATCGGCGACCTGTACACAAGATCTCAAAGGTGAGAAGAGGAGAGAAGGGGATAGCATATTGTTTTGTGACAGAATGTTACAGTTCGCAGAACAACACACACCTCGTTGGAGGTAATCAGTTCGCAATTTACCGTTCGAATACGTGTTGTATCTCGACAAAACTGACTGTATTTTGGTGATCTGATGGTAGCTAGTACCTGCTAATCTGTTGCTAGAGCGGCGTATAGTTGTCGATCAATTCTTCTCGTTTTGATGTCCATTGCTGTAACTTGGGGATACTTTAGAAATTGGAATAATTGAGAAGCGAGTATTTATGCAACTGACTGATTCTTTTCCTTTGAAAAACTAATGTGATACTGACCAATCAAGTCCAGTAATGATTTGGATGGAACTACCAAGTGAATAGAATGGAATCTGTGTGAGCTACTTGTGTTCTGATAGCCCAATACAAGGCATGACTCTTGATTTCCAAAATGTCTGTATGCTATATGTAGGGATAACGCTCTTTTCTTGGCTGCAATTGTACTCGGTATGATATGAATGTACAAGCATGGCACACATAAAACTAGCAGATCAACAAAAAGTGGCTAAAACCCTGGCAAAACTGACAGGTCGGCTATCCCCTTGGGCAGACTCGCAACCTTTGATAGCAGCGCCAGCCGATTGTTACGGACTTTCTCGTCTTCCTGTATCACCACATGAAGTAGCATACACCATTACCAAAGGTCAAAAGGTAAATCTATTCGAAAATTGACCAGACAGCAATTAAGCTCACCGCCATGACAAAAACATTGGTAAAGAAATCTTCTAGGGGTTGCAGCAGTTCCAGAGAAGCGTCCGCAAAGGTTTTAATGTCCACGCCTACAGGATGGACCGGTGGATACAAGTAAACATTAACATACAGCATGCACGGAAGAATAGACGATGAAAACACAAATTTCACAAGATAGAAATTTGAAAAGAAAAAGATCAACACAAGAAACAGTGGATCTCAGATCTTTTTCAATTCAAAAATGGTTGTGTACCTGGGTGAATCTTATCCACAACCTCCAAGTAGGCAACCCACAGAGCTCTTTCTTCATCCTTCTCAAAAACACTTGCATCGACCTGCATATAAATTCACAGTGAGAAAAAGATGGCCCTCCAATGAGTTTCTTTTCCAGTAAGCTCACCCGAAATAGCCTCAATTAGCATCTCTTAAGGGGGATAGTTTTTTGGGATGAGCTATTTGCAAATAGCCCTCCTGTTTGGCTCCCCAAGGGCTATTTGGGGCTAAAAGTGAGGGGGCTAAAGAGCTTGTTTGGATTCAGGGACATTTTTTTTAGTTCGTGTCAGATTAGATGTTTGGACGTCAATTAGAAGTATTAAATATAGACTGATAATAAAACTAGTTATATAAATGAAGGCTATTTCGCGAGACGATTTTTTAAGCCTAATTAATCCATGATTAGCACATGTTTACTGTAGCATCACATTCGCTAATCATGAACCAATTGGGCTCAATAGATTCGTCTCGCAAAGTAGTCTAAAATATGAGGTGGGTTTTATTAATAGTCTATATTTAATACTTCTAATTAGTGTCCAAACATCCGATGTGACAGGGACTAAAAAAAAGTTAGAGAAACCAAACAAGCTCTGAAAGTGAGTGGGCTAAAAAATAACCCATGGATCCAAACAGGGCCAAGGAACAACACAACTCTACAGGCAATAGGCTAGTTAGTGTGTTGTA
>CM002484.1:42079-117257 GCA_000325765.3 Leersia perrieri | reverse complement strand
GGGGGGGGGGGGTTAGTAGGTTTCTTTTTGACAAACTTAGTTCATACTCCCTCAGTTTTTCTATATTTGGCGTTGGTTAGCTCAAAAATGTTTTGAGCTAACCAACGTCAAATATAAATGGATGGAGGGAGTATTTCAAGCTTTAATCAGAGTCTCAAAGTTATATCATCACGGTACATGTTTATGATTGTATAAATCATCAGTTACCTCTAAGCCAGACACAATTTCTTTTCCACGTATTATTCTTGTGGGCCTTGAGTAGGCTTCAACAATTTTTGGAAAATCTTCAGTTCTTGCAAATGCTTCCATCTGCAAGGTCAAGACCATTACAATAAACCCATAATACTCGCACTCATTCCAGTGAAGTACCAAGCAGATATTTAACACCATGAATGTATAACCATAGTGTATAGTTCCTGATTATAAATGTGATATTTGAAAACAATATCCAACATCCAGATAATTCAGAAATGAAGAATCTTACTTCAATTGCTGTTTGTGATGCTAGATAAGGGCAGTTTGCCCGCTCCATAAGCACTGAACGGACTATCTCACAATTAATTCCATCATCCACCTGATAAAATGACAAAAAAAAAACCATCACTTTAAGAACAGATAATGGATTTCCCTGACTATCACCGAACACTGATCAATGTTGACTTCTTTTAGACCAGAAATAGGATCAGAAGCGAAAACAGCAGCACAGATGGCAATAAGTACCATACTCACTACTATGCTAAATAAGAAACATGAATAAACAAACACAAAGCAATAATAAATGAAAATATGTATATTAAAATTCCGAATTTGTGTCTATGGTAAGGGAGAAAACACTTCTCTAAAACCAGTTTGTCTGGGAAAAGAACACTTGCACTTCCAGTGTAGTTAAGCATCTACCTCTAATCCTTGGTAGATTCCAAAATGGTGGAATCTTGAAAAATAAAAGCATTATATGTAACTTGGCTATTATTATTGTTTAAGGAAATACATACCAAAAGTTGCTCCAATCTCCGCGTGACAAATTGTACTACCTAAAAATTGACAAGTATTATCACAAACCAGATAGTCTACAAAGATTCAATATCATGATGATTTGAAATATGTACTCACCTCATCTATAACACCACTATCTATTTTTATAGGCTGCTCCCCTGCCACTAAGGTCAAGGCCTTCGCGAGGTCAAAGTTTTTCTTGTTTTCAACCAATATTTCAACCTAGATAAAAAAAAATATTGTAAGAACATGTCATAATATAATGGTGATTGTAGATTCTCAACTTCTCTTACCAATCCATAGGAAACTCTCC
Organism: Leersia perrieri; assembly: GCA_000325765.3. Lineage (NCBI taxonomy): Eukaryota > Viridiplantae > Streptophyta > Magnoliopsida > Poales > Poaceae > Leersia > Leersia perrieri. The sequence continues at coordinate 115,951 of CM002484.1, read as the reverse complement.
TCAGCCCAAATGGATCATTTGTAGAACTTGGTTGGCATCCAGCTCCGAACAGGCCCACTAGACTATCCAATCTGTGTAACAAATAAGAAAAGATTGCAACTTCTACAATTTGTGCTGTGTTTGTGATGCAAATAAACTTGCAATATTATAGAATTTGTTTTATCCTGGCAGTGCTGGTAAACAAATCTGGCAAGAATCAAGATGCTGTAGTTTTGACTATGTGAAGTAACTAAATAGCTGCACAGTCCTACTGTGCCGCCCACACCCCAGTCCAAAAGAACAAAACTGGAGCAGCTCTCCTTCATACCAACTGTGCAGAAAGAATACAGTGGCACAGGCATACGGCATTCTAAGAAAGGAACATGCCACAATGATGAACCATACAAACAACGAACATTGGCAGAGACATGGTTCTTTATATTCCCGGCATGTATTTTAAGGTGCAGACTATAATAAATTGAATATGAAAATTGCGAAAAGAGGAAATACCTATCAGCAATCGCAAGGACTATGCCAGCATCTGTTTTTGGGAACACATCACCAGAGAACCTTGGAAGTGTTATCTCAAATAGAGCTTCTGCAATCTGACATGAAAACTACTCAACCAAATGTGGATGAACGGCCATAACTATCACACTGAAGCTCTAAAAATAAAATTATCACTAATAAACAGAATCAGAAACCTGTTCTGGAAGGCCATCTCTAAAAGCATAGTGCCGCGCCATAATTCCTGCCAGTGAAGTAAATTCTGTAACAATGTTAGTGGCAAGATCTGACATAGCCAATGCAGCTGCATCTTTGATGACTGGGATCATTTTCTCATTTATTCCGAGGATGAGGGCTAGTTCTGCAACAGTGTTCTCAACACGTTTCATTTTGTCAAGCATTGTTCCAAGTTTTTCCTGTTCAACATGATGCAAATGTTATGCAAGTAAACATAAACAAGAAGCTAAGAGAATTTGGTACACCATACTTACATGAAAGAGAATGCTGCTGAGCTGATCTCGAAATTCAGAAAGTTTCTTTTGCGTATCCATCTTATAAAAGAATTTAGCATCCTCATACCGTGCCCTATATTTATATGCCAATTCAGAATCTACCATTCCTCACAAGAAAAAAAAAATACAATTGACTACAGTTATCTTGCGGAATAAAAAAAGGAAGGCATAAAAGAACAGTGCAAACATAATGCTAGTAATCTAACTATAGCTATTTCTATCCATTATCTAAAACTATGGTTACTTCTTCCAGTCAAGGCTCCAGCTATTAAACAGTAGAATTCCTAAATTTTTCATAAAATCTTGATTATTAGCATAACCTGAGTACAGCTTCATTCCCTTTACGGACCACTTCTTCCCTAATGGCACCATTGGCAACCTAGCAGCCAACACTGAATTAAAAAGATGACAAAAGGAATTACCCTGATGTCAAGTACACAATTGGGGAAATCATCTCACAGTAATAAAATGCGGTAGCAGATCACCCGTGGACTTGCAGGTTACAGGGAAATACCTCTGGTGTTTCTGCATAACCTGCATATGGGGGTCTGATAAGAAACATGCATATTATGAGATATTTTCTTTCAGTTAATAATTTCCCACCAATGAACTATGTTAATGGACTTATCATTTTGGTGTTTGAATAAAAAGAACCAACAGAACTTATCATCGCTTCCACACATCACCAATCAAAAGATAAGCATACCGTTATTAGTACATCCTTTGGAAGTTCTAAGAAGGAAACATCGTATTGACCAATAATCGGCATCGGTGCCTCAACAAGATTGATAACCTTCATCATATGGTGTAAAATATATCTTGATAAGTTGAATTTTATCAAGTAAATTATGTACAAGAAAAGCTAAATGAAAAACAGAAGAGCATCTACCTGCTGCACCAAGCTATCAGGTGCAATGATATCACCACCGACACCCTCGGCTAATCTACTAGAGTCATACAAGATTTGTCTTTTGCGCTCCTGCAGTGGAGTATTAGATACATCGTAAGGTATAGTGATACCTAGAATGCTGAATAACTATGGACTCAAACAGCATGTTTCCCTGTTTCATGCAGGCTATAAGAGTTGGCACAAATATTCTTAAGTGGGACGAATAGTACATAAAAATGGAGCTTGCAGGTATGGCACCTATGAAAAGTTAAAACATGACTTGCTGGATAGCACATAAAAAGATTACATGTGTTCAATTCACCTGCATATCAATCAAGATCCCAGCTTTTTCCATGGTGTGTAAATATAATTCCGCAGTTTCGACCTGAAAATTTGAGAAAGTTAAAATTACTCCTAGATAGCCATGGATATAAGAATAGATAGAAACAAATACATCCTAGCATTCCCTACTGGATGTTTGAGGTAATCTGGATCAAAGGTCTTTCATACTGCTTGATGCAAAACACTTTTAATTTATGCAGCAATACTCTTAGATACATAAGAAAATGAGAATGACGAACATGAAGATAAAAACAATAAGAGCAAAAAAAAATCCGGCTTGTTGTAGTTGCGTGGAACCAGCTAGCCACCCATAACACATTTGATACCTTGAAGTTAGCCAAGGAGGAGTTACGAAGGCCACACGACTGGTTTCCACTGTGCCATTGTAAATCATGTTAGTTAACATTTACAAACAATATTTCACAAGGAAATGATTATAAATAAGTGGATAACAAGTAATGTTTTCATTTGTACATAATTCTATACACATTATGGTGATGAATAATAGCTCCGTACTTGTGACAACTTAATTGTTCTATTTCCCCCAACATTTTAAAAGCAAAGTTCAGAAACTGGCTCGCGTGCACCGTGCAGTCTAGAGACTAGAGGTTTTCTTCCTCCAGAAATCTTTGCATATCATTATGCATTTATGCTAAAAATAGAAACTAAAGTGCATTACCTAGTATGTTTGTAAAATATTACCTTGGTATGCCAGCAAAACAAAATGGCACAATGAGATCCCCATGAAGGGCCAAGATCCATCGTATTGGCCGGCTAAACACGATCTGCAAGTGACCCGTCCTCAGTTGGAATAACACAGAAGCATAGATAACACGCAAAAATGAATTCAATTGTAATCTGATCTTTACAACACATCTCCAGTGATAAAAGATGCTAACTACAGCACTGCACACATGTTAGAATTCCAAACACTTGTCAAAATTCTATATTTTGGGTTTGGAAACTAATGATAGGATTTTGCTTCTATTTACAAAAAAACATAATCAAGTGATCAACCAGTTTAACTGTAATATTTTATGGCATTAGAGCATTCCTCGAGTGCCTTGATCCCGTAAACACAAATATACAATATAATGTTATCAATGCCAATGGAGTTCAAGCAGCTGAAAAAAAATTGAATTACTGTCTATAAATAAGATAAGTAAATTAATCCTTACATTGGAGTTCCAGCGCATAGACTTTGGAAATGAAATACTAGATATAATAGTCGGTAGATCTTCAGTTAAGACCTGTAGTTCACATGCTACAATTAATGAATCAAGCCCAGAAAAAAATGAAAGCGCGACCTAAATAAATTGAGAAACTTGCACAATGAGCAGTGGAGAAACTATGGAGGCCTCATCGTTTGGCCATTTTGGCCAAATTGCTGAAATTGCATATTCATTAATAAAAAACAATGTATTTGTGAAACTTTTGCATATGTGTTGTTCATGGTTTAACAGACACCTAGAAAAAACTATGATAAAAAACCCCTAAAATTAATTTCAAAATTAACTTTGAAAATTCAAATTTTGGCATTGGATTATAATCCAATTGCCACACGATGAGGCACTGGATATATAAATATGTACTTATGCAGTATGAATTTAGTTGCTATTTTCTAGGTACTTGATGTCTTAGGGTGCTGAGTGCAAGACCTATCTAAATAATGCCTAATCATTACTTATTAGAAGAGACCCTCCTTTCAAGTATTAGAGGCAAGTTTGTTATGAGTTATGGAGCTTGAATTGACTTGTATGTACTCTTATGGAGTAAGTATGCGTGTAACCTTGATGACGGGCCATCTGGCCTACTAAATGTAATGTGACTAGGTTGATTTGTTGAGCAAAAAATCCATTCCCCGAACCCCAATAACTTACAAGGGACATTTCTTCTAGTTTGCAAATGCTGTTCATGATAGACATCATTCCTACTTACAGCGATTGCCTCATAGAATGACTTTCAATAGTACATAAAGGAAAGGAAGAAATACCTCATCAGCAAAACGTGCAGACTCTTTGACCTGAGTGTAGATATACTCTGTTTTACCTGAAAATGTTTATTCACAATTTAGATCTCTTTAAGGAACAAGAACAATATAATATGTTAGGCATCTAGTAAATGATAAATTACCTGTAACAGACTAACAACTAACATGATTTCTTTAGGCCTATATTCATTCAGATTAGTCTTATCAAAATAAAACCCAGTATTTAGTTGTTAACTGGTTTATGCAGCATAAGCAATTGAGAATTGAACCTTAAAGTCATTAACAGTGGAAATAAACATGCCACAGTGTCAGTTGATTATACCACTTACATGTATAGGCCATTACCCATGCATATCTTCCATATCTAGCTAACTAAATCAAATACCAGAATAATATATTTAGGAGAGACTACGCGTATGACCTGGAACAGCCAATACATGAGTCATGACTACATGACTGGTGCAGTGAGAAAAGGAGATTGACACTACTACCCAAGGAAGGGCAGTTTACATGGGACTGTAAAACAATGGACGACTCTCATACCATTAATTATAAAGAAGGATTTTTTCTACGTGGGACTCCACGTTACATGATGAATCGAACAAGAAATAGAAACAAGAAAATGAAGATGATTGTAGATCACTAGAGTATCCAAAGAAAATTTTAGCAGTGATGGCAAAATACATTGAAATGAAAGCGGGCAATTAAAATTTTAGAGAATCATTTCACGTACCATCAATTCTTCTATACAGACTATCTATGGGAACATTATTTTTTCGACAAAATCCTTCAGCAGCCTGAATAAGAATAGAAAATTATTCCACAAAAAGATCATCAGGAGCCTGTGACAATAGCGGGAAAAATTCAAAGATGCAAAAGTCCCATGACAGCAATAACAAAAAATGGAGGTTCATTCCAGAAAGAATAAGCAGTGTGCAGTTTTTGTTATTTAATGAAATAGATGTTTATGCAGACATCACTTCCTGCTTCACTGAAGTACCAGTACTATTTTCTTCACGCATGCTATGGAAAAAATAAGCAATAGCAGAACAGCAGAAGAAAGTTCAGCTCCCTTCTGGATAGTTAACCTTAGTGGGTTTTCCTTCTTGGTCAAATGCCTTTGCAACAGGTGGACCGCGTAATTCAATCTCTTCCTCCATTTGCTTCATGTTAAGATTTTGAACAACAACCTGCAAATCAAAGGAGGTCTTCTTATAGATTCAAACTGGAAACCATGAATTGTCAGTTACCAAGCATAAATGATGCATCACAAAGATATATCTTCATCAAAAATGGTGCATCATTAGGCAAATCTTTTTTTTTTGTATTTTCATACAGTTAAATATACACCAATATGGCAATATCACAGTCGCTACTAAGAAACTTATAGGGAACCTACTAATTAGATTTTAAAAATCTCTCCATCATGTGCTTTGCACTTGCTATCAGACTGTATTACAGTTTGTTGTTTGTGAGGGCCTCTATTTTGTGTCAAACTGGGCCTCCAGAATGTTAGGATCTGCCCTGATCTTTACTGATTTATTCGGCAAAAAGAAAGATAGCAACGTAAAGCAACAAAGGTTAAACTGGTACCGATAATCTCCTTGGCGTCCCATAAGAGCACACTTTCCCATGGTTCAGTCTGCGTTTCTCCAATAGTTGAATTAGAGATTTTTCCAGCTGGAGGATATCAATGATTCATAGGTGAAAAAAGCTAAAGTCATTCCACAGAGAATTAAAGTACAAATTGCATTACGAATAAATTTGTTCAGAAAGTGTCATCATTTTGCTTCTTATGAGGATAAAAGTGTTAGGTTCAAAATTCTTCTCATCAGGAGAGTGTTTTATCTTATAAAGGTGAAGGAGGAGCTTTGGTATTACTTGTTTGGCTGCTTCTATCACATCATGAGGTGGCAACTCTTCTGTTCCTATTTCAAGAACAAATGCTCGTGGCTCCCCCACATCTCCCTAAGCAACAAGCACTGAAGATAAGTAAAAAAAAGGTGTGCCTTTGCTTTGGCAGAAATTACGACACAAGCCATGCACATTCATTTTAATCAAATATTAAAAAAACACACACAAAGTGCATAGTCATTTAATTGAATACCTTTCTTGTAGACTTTTCAGATACATAAGGATAGATAAGATTAGATTCTTCATAAGTGCCCAATGGATGTCCAAGGTTTTCTCTTGTTTTCACCCAAAGCTGAGCACACTGCCGAGCAAGACTGCTCAAAAGCGTCAGCAGTATGAGAATTACATTTTAACTTTGCGCAGAAGCTAGAAATAAGAACACAAAAAAAACTAATAACTGGTAAAAAGAAATAAATCAAGTCAACAAAGCCAGATAATTTAACATTGAAGTAGCTACATAAGACCTCAAAGAAGTAATACTAGATTAACAAACAAAATATTGATGTAGTGAAGATTGATACCAAAACATAGTAAAACTTGTGAAACTATATTGATGAATAACAGCAGTAAAAGCAATTCATATCCTAGTTCAAACTTTTGACCAAAGAAGTCAAATTCAAAATTTTCCAGGATTTGTGATAAGAAAAGTCATAGAAAAAAAATCAAGGAAAGTAGGCCCGCCGCACCTCCGCATGCGACCAAAATATCTTGCACGCTCAGTTACACCAACAAAGCCTCTAGAATCTAAAATATTAAAAGCATGAGAGGCCTTCAGAACGTGATCATACCTAATCCAATGTAAATCAAAGGTCAGTTTATCAATTCATAACAAATAAAACATGTAAGCTAAGAAATGAGTGCCTCAGTCAAACATACGCAGGAATAGGAAGCCCAAGAGATAGTAAAGAACGAGCCTCTTCTTCAAAATCATCAAAATGCTTTTGAATGCTATCAACATTTGCGTGTTCCAAATAATAAGCACTCATCTCTTTCCTGCATCAACAAACCAGACATACAGTAGTGAGCCTAAGCATAAATTTTTTAGTTCATTTATATTTGATTAAGAGAACAGGAATATTGTTGCTCAAAAAAAAGAGAACAGGAATATTTCACAAAACTGTTTTACATAATAAAAATCGACCAGCGGACGAAAGATAGCCCCCCACGGTTTTACACTAAGAAGAAACCTCAGCCAATGCTTACTGTGCTCTAGTAATACCTACCAGCCCCTGTTCTACATAATGATATATGTAGCAAACAAAAGGATAGGAAACAATAGGGGAGAATGGTGTCCTGTAGGAAAGATGCTAAAGAAAAAAGATAAGGTGCACAAAGCTCCCAGAAATTTTAAGAAGACACATACTCGTTCTCAAGAAATAGTTCTCCATATGTAATTCCTTTAGTGTATTGTATATTCTTGAAATGATCTACGCCCTGTCAAAACATCTAAATCAAAGTAAGGTCAGCTCTTTCAAAGGGTATATGATCCAGCAGGGTAGTAAATATTCGCAAAAGAAATACCACTCGTATTTATGAGACTCTGCAAATAAGGGTGCAAGAATCCACAATCAACAAAATCAATAGGTGGTGTGTTAATCATTTGCTCATCTTCTGACTCATAAAATACCTATTGAGGTAAGTATACAGTCATTTAAACTCACCTGAAGAGACATGAGGATGCGTTCAAGTCCATATGTTATCTCGACAGAAACAGGCAGCAATGGAAGGCTTCCTGACTACAGAAATTAAGATAAGAAAAAGTATGTCTTAAATTTTTCCAAGGATTAGAAGGGAATAGGACAAATAAAAAAATATTGTGATGCCAAAGCAGTCAACAGAATGCACTAGCTGATGTACTTAGTTGTAAGTTGTCACAGTGCATCAATTTTTTGAAATAAAGAAAGAAACTTGATAAAATTTGACAGACAGTAGAAAACAGATTATGAACATATTTGGCTTTATTTCTCAAGTTTGAAGATGGGCATGGTTTAGCAAGTTCTTGCCAGCTAAGGAGCTTGTTTGGGATTGGAGAAAGGATAGTCTACCTGGGTATCGAGAACTTTGCATGGTAAAAGAGGCTAATTTGATGACATAACATGAGTAATTGGTTTGGTTGGTCAAGAGTGAAGGACTTTCAGCTTTCTTTCCTCTTTACATTTTTCATCCACGCTTTTTGTTTGGATTGCTTGTGGCTACCTAACTGTACATGTTTAAATTATGTTAGGTACTGCCAACAAAACCTAGTGTTGCTTGACAGGAATTCAAAAACCTTGTTCAGAGTACAGCATTAAATCCCAGATGAGCAAACCTAACCGCAAACCTAACCACAAACATTGAACTACAAAGCTAGAAAATGAGATAGCACAATTTGCCTTTATCCTGTATTCTTGTCTTAGTTTTCCTAAGAGCCAAAATACCAGACCAAGTTTATTAAAATAAATGAACAAAGACAGATGAGTGTACCTGCTGAAAATATGTGAACTGTGTGATTTCCATGCCATCCATCCAAACCTCCCAGCCTAATCCCCATGCACCAAGAACCTGTCAATCAGTGAGAAGAAACATGAACAAGGCAATGCATTAGAGATATTCAATTGCAACAACATATGATAGGACTTAAATAGATATGTTATGGTTTCATCCGTTGACATTTCAAGGAAAGAGCAAAAGAGGAGGAACTTCACTGGACTCTCCCAGTTGTCTTCGACAAAACGGATGTCATGTTCACGGACATTGATACCTGCAATACAAATACTTAAACCAATCATTGACTTGATGTATACTTCATTTCTTTTTTTTTCTTTTTTTGAAGTGAAACCGAGACTTATTAAATTGGGTTCGAGATATCCTCGACCAGTAACTGCCGAATCCCCTCTACGACATCGACCGGTACATGTTCAGAATCCAGGGAACAAATGGATCCGAGTTCACCTAGGCTATGAGCTACATAATTACAATTTCTCATCTAGGTATACTTCATCTCATATTCATAAAAAAATATTAGAAAAGAAAGCAGTGTACATTAGTGAAATACCTAATGCTGAAAGGCTGTGCAGAAAGAGTTCTTGTGAATTTCCAGGATCAGGCTTCAAAATCACCTATTGGAAAAAGGCATGTTTGAAAAACATAAGCTACCAATTACCAAAGGTTCAATAGGATTAAGCAATTGAAAGTTGATTGAACCTGAAATTGAGTATGACGCTGAAGCCTATTAGGATTGTCCCCGTAGCGGCTGTCATCGGGTCTTATACTTGGCTCCACATAACTAGAAGATAGACAAAATCGGCGCAGTTGTGAGGAAAGAGTGAAAGAGATAGTATCGGGAAATTCGAGATTGGAGGACGATGATGGGTCTTTCTTACGCAGCATTCCATGGCTCGGGGCCTAAAACCCTGAGGAATGTCAAGGGATTCATGGTCCCTGCGCCAACCTCGGTGTTGCTGCACTGCATGACAGCACATCCGACAGAGGCCCAGTAGTCCTGGAGGCGCTGGATGGCCTGCTGGAAGGTGAGGACGGAGGAAGGGGACGAGGGGGAGGGCCCCTCGGCGGCGGAGACGGAAATGGAGGGGGCATCACCGTCGGCAGCCGCGGATAGAAGGCGGCCGTGGCGTCGGCGACAGCGAGAGAAGCGGGTGGTGGTGGAAGAGGGGGAGGGTATGGTTGGAGAGAGGGGGAGGAGGGGAGCCCAAGCCAAAGCCATGGTGGTCGCCGCCATTTTTGCTCTCCTCCCACTGGTGGGAGAAGATGGATAAGCGGGAAGATGACGATGAGATTACGCTCTTCCCCTATTTCAGAGTTTTTTACGACTCCCGTGCAAAAAAACCTTTTTTTCATATATAAGTGCCCTTTGATTTATAGAAAAAGCATAGAAAATTTAAAGTTTTCTATTTCTATGGGAGTTTTTCTTTATGGTCTTTTGAAACAAACAAATGAAGTATGAAATTTCTTTGGAATGGCTCAATATATGTGTTTTTTTTTTGGAAATTTTAAAAGAGCTTTAACCTCTTGGAAAATTTTCTTTGAGATTTATCTCTCTAGTCTAATTCTGTTCCTGCGGTCCAAACAGACGGGTCATTCTTGTGCTTCGTAATACTCCGTTTTGCATATGCATTTATACGAAAGTGATGTGTTTTTTCGACTCACGTATTTTTTCAAAGTGATGTGTTTTGGCCGCTGCCCCAAAGCTCCATCTGCAGAGACGGAAGGGGGGAGTCGGCGGCGACGGGGCGGGAGGAGACGGCGGAGCCAGCCGTGAGGTAGGAAGGCGAGCACGGGAGGAGAGGGGAGAAGAGGCGGAACGGAGGAGAGGAGGCGGCCGGCGTCCTCAGAGCTGAACCGGTCAGAGAGGAAGGTGAGGAGGGAATTTGGGGAAGGTGATTGGGTGGATTTCATATTATTTTCTTGCTTTGGGGGTTCTTAATGCAAATATTTGGACTGATACGTAAAATGAAACTAAACTAAGGACTTAAATGAAAATTTTAAAAGACCGAAACAAAAAATTTCTGTCAGGAGGTTAGACATGCTTGCACCGTGGGACTTATCCTCTGGATGTGGTTTCAGACCAACTTTTAAACGGGGCAACACGGTTAGGATGAAAATCTTTCATTGTGAGTGCCCTAAGATATATGTAGGCCATGTTTAACAACCAGAGCTCCAGATCCTAGAACAACCATGGATTGAAAGTCAAATTAAAGTGCTTTAAAATTTTATATTTTATTCTAAATAGAAATAAAATGATTCATCAATATGTTATATTGTTATAGATGTAATCTGTATCCAAAATTTCATACAACCGATTGCTAGCACATAGCAGCATTTACAATATACAAAATTAGTTCCATTAAATCCAACATTAAACATATTTTATAGTATATTTGTTTAGTGTCGAAAATGTTACAACATTTTTTAATTTTTAAACTATGTGAAGTTTAATTTTGAAAAAAAAAACAGAACATCTTTCATTGTTGGAACACGTCTCAGGATTCAGGTATACCGGCACGGTATCTCACTAGTGGCGCTGGACGAACAATAATATAGCAGTAGAATACCCTTGAGAAAGGAGAAATATGGTGAAGTTTACAGCTATACCAAATCACCAGGCTACACCTCTCAAAAGATCAAAGAAAAAAGATAACCGGACTGCTAATACTAGTACCAGCCAGCACCTTACAATTGCATGCTGGCTATTTTGTCTTTTATTTATGTAATGGTATATATGGTAACACAAGAATTAATGGAGGACAATGGATAGGGACGACTGGTGTTGATGCTAGGATCATAGCCTGGAGAGCTTGAGCTCCTGCTTGAGCAGAGGGCGGATGTGCTCATGGTAGCCGTCCGGCACAACCGAGTCGTTGAGAGGGTCCTTCCATGCCTCCTCGTACAGCGCCGGGTAAACGTTGCCGTCGTAGCGTCCCAGCACGGAGCCCAGGTAGTGGTCTGTGTAGTTGAACGCGTCCACCAGCGCCACCGCATTCGGCCGCACCTGCATTTCACAGTCCATTCTCATGTTCAATTCTCAATCCACCCTTGGCATCGACATCAGATATTTGTACTTGTACATACCTGCGCGTACAGCTTTCCCAGCTGCTCGTTTGCCAGCGCTCCCTGCCTTGGCGTCATGCACCCCGTTGCCAGAAAGTCACCCAGATGCTTGTGAACAAGATACAGTGCGTACACATTGCAAAGAACACGCAGTTGCTCCTTCACTCCCTCACCGGGGATGTCTTGCTCTAGTTTCTCAATGAACCTAACCATTATAATGATACACACAGCAAAATAACCAATTAATACATTAATCGATGCTTTATGTAAGAAAAGAAATTCATCAAAGTTGCCCCAAGGCATACTCACTTGGTTACAATAATCAACTGGATATGGGCTACCGCCACCTCAAGTAGATCAGGAGATAGCTCATAAAAACCTGCATTCAGCAAGGCACAACACCATTTATGCGATTTTTTAACAGACCAAACAGTTTATTACGAGGAGAAACAAATAGAAGGATCCATACCTTCTTCCTGACTAGGCGCCTTGTTTATGTTCTGGGCACAATTCACCGCCATCCTGAGAGCCCGAGCTTCAAAAACCTCTCGTATGGCAGCAGGATTGAGCCAATCTTCAGCTGTATTTACACCACATTTGCACTGCATCAAGTACTGTATGTTGCCCATGTAAGCCGTTGTACCAACAGGCTGTTTTCCCGAAGCTAACTGGGAAACAGTCTTCATTAAAAACCTTGCAACCTGCAGAGAGCACCAAAAGGTTATGAATCTAAATTGACCAACAACCGAGAAAACAAAAGGATTATACTCCCTCTGTTTTTTTATAAATGACGTTGGCTAGTTCTAAAATGAACTAACAAACATCATATATTCAAATATGGAGGGAGTATAAGATATAAGATTTGGTCCAACACGGTAGGCCATCCATGCTCAATCACAAGCAGGAATGAATACTATTAGTATCCACCAAACAAAAGCAATAGCATACTAACCTGCAAAAGCAAAACAACATTGTCTCCTTCATAAGTGCAAGCAGGAACATAGGTAGCAAACAATTCAGGAAGCCCGCTGCTGTTCAGGTAACCATGTCCACCACAGAGCTTTCGGCATTCTTCAATTCCATCCTGCACCCCAAAAAGAAAAGACTCATTACTTGATAACAATGAACTGTTTAATTCATGCATTACAGGTAGGCCGTTGGACCAGATACGCTTGTAAACTTGGATATTACTAATGCAGTCTGCCCATTATTTATTCATTTAGAAAATTTGCAAACTCAGTATGACCAGTCAGCAAGTAAAACTGTTTAAAAGCATGAGTGAGTTAAAAAATTGTACGCACAGCTGTCACAGATGTTGTCACAGCCTTCAGACCAGCAGTGCAGGCATGGGCCTCTTGTAGTGTTGAGAAATCCTTAGCTTCCAGTTTATGTGTGACATCCGTGTATAGCCACTTCAGCCACTCACCCACAAACCTAAATGCATAAGCTGAAGCCAACAAAGGAAAGAGTCTGCTTTGCTGAGTCTTGTAGTTGAGGACCTGTGTAACCAATATATATCCATTAGCCACTTGTCATTGGTAGCAAAATGCTACACTCTTAATTTTCTCTTTTAATTTTTTTTAGATGGACAGAGTACAAATATTAATTCAGACAATGTTTTTTTTTCCAGGAAAAGCAAAAGGACTGCATGCCACAGGATAATTTTTTGATGGAAATAAATTAATAATTTTTTGATAGAAATAAATTAATAAGAGGCAATAGGAAATGCCAGCTATTAATCTGACATGGTACCTGAGTCTCAGGGCCACCAGTTTGAGGACCAAACTGCTTTCGAATAGCGCTGTATCTCACAGCAATGCAAGTAGCACGTGATAAAGCCTTAGAAGCGTCTGCGACAATTGTTTGACGAACATAAACCATTGTCCCATAAAGCAGCTGCTTTGGGACATCTGAGTGCACATATTTTCCCTCTTTCGTAACTTGTGAAAGCCTACATGAATAGCATGGGTGTGCTTGAGAATGATTGCATCATTACATCAAAGTATCAGAATGCATTTGATAGATGCCCGAACAAAACATGAAAATTCAATGACAAACCTCATCAACATTTGATCCCTTGGGATGCGCACGTGGTCAAATCGCAGAACTCCATTATCCATACTGTTGTATGCGCCACTACCAAATTTCCCACCAATATCACCAAGAGTAACACCAGGAAGGGGAGAATGATCCTCTAGGCTTCGCAGTTGCACAATGAAACCTGGTATACTTATATACATGAGTTGCAAAGAAAAGGTTTGCTTAGATGCCACCTTAAAATGCAAAAGACTCTACCATGTATGCCGTAGTCCTTTCCTTCAGTTATCAGACGAGCATACACGACTGCATGAGTGGAAGCTTTTCCCAAGCCACCAGGCCACCACTGCACATGGAGTAAAATCATGAGCCATGCAACAAGATCGTCAAGAAATTCAAATTAAAAAGAAATATAGACATCTTAATAGACAAGAGAGGAATAGTAGATTAAGAAAGCATTACCTTGCTAGAGGTCAGAGTCGGGCTGTGTATAACAAACTCATCAGTATTTGGGTCGAAAGTGGCTGTCGTTTCAAGGCCCTGAACATTGGAACCATGTCCAAGTTCAGTCTGAGCATAGCACCCAATAATTTGGAACTTGTAGGCCAGCGGTAGCCACTTCTTCTGCTGCTCTTCAGTCCCTTGGCCTTTTATAGCAGGAACAAACATGCCCTGCAAAATAAACTTTCGCACTAAGTACTGATCCCTATTAATTATTAAGTGTGTCAAAGGTAGATTCTCATGTAAGTTTAGAGAATGCAAGTAAACTTGAGTGGCTTAAATGTTGCATGTCAGAATACATAGTGAAGACAATATGGTCGAGATTCATACCCAGTGCAGATCAACATAGCCAGGCTGGTCCACAAATAGCCTTAGCAGATTTGCCTCCTCTTCTGTTAATCCATAATAACAACATTACATGAGTTATAAGAGTAAAAAGATGATATGTACAAAAAAGATGATGGGAACCCATGGGGCCTCACCTGTAAGACGTAGCTCGACAATGCGCTTCCACGCATGGGCTGCCTTTCTGAGTGTGTCCTTGAACAGCTCCTTCCTGGGGAGCATTGTCCTGTTATCCTTGCGAAACACCTAGATTGGAAAGGAGAAAAACGTAAGCAAAGCATTGTGAGTGTAAAATAGTCTCTTACTTGTAGCGTGCTTCAATGGCGGTAGCATTTGTTAGCAAAGAGGAGGTTGCGGGGAAAAAAAAAAGTGGAGGTGATTCATCAGGTATGAATGTGAGAGATCTTATCGATACTAGATTTTTGTGTTGGTAAAAAGTAGGACGGTTTTGTTGGATCTGAAGAAATCCAGCACGAGGAGAAAATCATTGTAGCATTATAGTGTTCAACTTATTAGCAGTAATAAAGGTGATATGTTTTCAAGAAAATAGCAGCAGTTCAGTGGAGTAAAACACTAAAACTAGTCGGAAGTCAGAAACTAAAGCTCCCATCTGGAGTAGGGTAGCTAATAAAAAAATTAGTGTAGCATCTACTGTAGTTGTCTAAAGAGGCTCCGAAGCAAATACTCCGGCTGCTTGCTGATATAAAAAAAGAGGATCTTTTTTGTTGGAGGCAAATCCGTCCGGCCGGCGTGGTGTGCGGTTGGTGAAGCAGAAGGAAGGGGTAATTGGGGGAAGAGAAGAAGAGCAGATGTTGGAATTGAGATCCATCCATCCATCCGTGCGAGCAGGCGAGGAAGCAGAAGGAAAGAAATTGGGATGGGAGGAAGAGGAAGAGATCGATTGCTTACGGGGTCGGAGGCGACGAGGCGGGCCATGCGGTCGGAGACGTCGACGGCGTGGCGGGAGCCCGCCCAGGCGACCTTCATCTGCTCGACGTCGAACTGCGCGGTGGCCCTCTCGCCGGCGAGGTGGTCCACCTCCCCTACGCCGCCGCCCTCCATCGTTTCAACGCCTCGCAAAGAATCTAAGCAAGCAAGCAATCGAAAGGAAGAAGATGAAGATGAGATCAGGAGGAAGAAGAAAGGGTGGGGGAAGTTGGGAGTTGGCTCTCTGTATTTATTGATAGGCAGAACAATAGTAGTTATAGTGTGGATTTAGGATTATTATCAAGTTTACCGTAAAAAGTTTGGTGTCTGTCAACTAGTATCCTGCATTGCCGCTACAGTATATACATGTACAGATATGGTTGTCTCCGTCTCGTATGCGTCCAAGTACTCTACTTTGCTACTACTAGTAATCTATATTTTCTCTTTTGTGACTTTTTGTGTGGAAGTTGAATAAAACGAGTAATTTCTAGCTACTGTACGTGCGTCGACCAATACAATGCTCAATATATTTCAGTCGTGTACGGTTGAGCCACCTACCAACCTGGCTAATAATACTATTATTAATAAAAAAAGAGTATAGTACTACTGTTCCTTTTTTATTAATCCAGTCCTATTATCTCACCCTATCCTATCAGGCTGATTATTCAAAAAACACTCACAGGTGCGTACGTGTGGAATACGAATACGAATACAGTACACCACCGCTCGCACAAATCGACGACCGTAAAAAACAAGGCAATCAACACAGACAGAGCTAGCGACTAACTCCATTGATTATTGTTTCGATCAGCGTATATTTCCTTTCGATCTTTGCTTTCATCGAGAATATCCTACCGACTATTAACTCCTTAATTCTCCTGCTTGCTTGCGTGATGACCTGGCGGCCGGGCTGGATATATTTGGATTACTTGAAGGAGTTTAATTGTCAATTAATAGTATCATCTGATTACTGGTCCATACATATTACTAATCATATGATATACTCCCTCCGTATTTTAATATATGGCGTTTATAACACTAATTTTAAAGTAAAAAACGTTATATATTAGTGTCCGGAAGAGTATCATATATATGAGTAAACAGCCGAGCGGAAAATATAAAACCAAAATCGATTGACCAACTTGTAGGAGTGACTAGTAAGAGCTATCAGGCTACCGTGTTAGGCAACATGTAGCTCGACTATAAAGTGTAACCAACTAGACGGTGGCATTAAGCACCGTAATATGTACAAGCTTAAAAACAGTAGTACCTCCGTTTTTCTAAAAAATAAAAAATAGCAAACAAGAACGGGATCAGAGACATACCTACAAATTTGTCTTTGCTAGGCAGCTCGACCGAGCTAGTTAGTGGCACGGATTGAAATAAGTGATTTAGAACATGATTAATTAAGACTTATGAGTAACTATTATAAATTAAAAACAAGCTTATTAGAGAAACTACTCCCTCATTCCCTACTACGTTTGACATCATTGACTTTTAACACACGTTTGACTGTTCGTCTTATTCAAAAACTCTTGTGAAATAAGTAAAACTATAGGTAATATAAAATTATATTTTAAAATAAATTAAATGGTAAAAAATAATTAATAATTACGTATTTTTTTAATAAAACGAATGGTCAAACATATATAAAAAGAATTAATGACGTGAGAGAGCATTTTTTAAGAAAAATTATGCAAACTATACCGTTTGACGATCTTAAAAGCACTTGTGTGATAAGCTGATAAGAACCAAAACTAGTAAGGCCGTATAACTGTGGGTGGGAACAGCTCTCAGCGCCCCTGGTTTGCCGTGTCTGATTTTAGAGATATTGTCCTAGTTGTTGTAGCACGTTCAAATGAAATTTTGTTTAAGACATGGTAAGCTAGTATGATGTTTGTTGAACCTACGTGTGGAATCGAATCGAATAGTTGACCATCGCAGGGATCGCACGTTTAGCTCGTTGCTCCGTCCGTGAGCACTTTACAGTTTACACTAGTAGCAGTACTGGTATGAATCAGCCGTAATTACTCACCGCACAACACAACCACATCAATCTCAATCATCAACCCAATCATTCGTCAACCGGAGCACTGGGATCAGTGTCGAATGGGCCTAAAAGATAGGAGTGCTCTTTTTCCTAAATACAAGTATTTTTATATCCCATATTCATGGTACCAAATGTGTCACGTCTATAAAAAAATATTTATATTTGTGAATAATAGTAAATGCAAGAGGTGGAGGTGGGGTTCTGTCTAGAACAAAAAATATTAAAGACACATAAGAAGGCCGTATTATTTAATCAGAAGGCTCTGCCAAAATGGAAATTCACATTCCCACAAGTTAACAATTTCGTCGGTCTTTTCCTTGCCGTCCCATAGAGACTGCGATTATTGTGTGGTAATCATGAAAAAATCGCTATAGATTTGCAAATCCAAACATCACCACAGTTTTACATCCTAATAAAAGAAGTGAAAATTAAAACCTCAAAAATCTAGACATGATTTATGGCTTACCTCATGGGTTAGTTTTTAGAGTGGGGCAGAATTAGAATAGATTTTTTTAAAAAAATTATTTTTATTTTCAAATTTAAATTCATCAATTTGTCCCGGCGGTAACGACCGGCGTGACTGAAGCCGTGCGTGCGTGCGTAGGTAGATGAGGCCCGTCGGACTCGTGTCGATCCAAGTAAGAGAGGCCCGGCCCATCGATAATTTCTCATCCATCTTCCTCCTCTCCTCTCCTCTTTACTAGGGTTTAGTTAGGAATTAATCCAATCCCCCTCTCGATCGAGATCTATCAGATCGCCGCCGGCAATCATGTCCTCCACCGGCGGCCGCCCCTTCAACCGTCGCGGCGGCGGCGGTAACTACGTTGCCCGCCCCCGCGCTCCCAACCCACCCGCCCCCGCTGCTGCTCCGCCGGCGCCGCGGCAACTGCGTAAGCCGGTGTTCACGACGGTGGAGCAGCTGCGCCCCCAGACCCACGGCCACAACTTCACCGCCCGCGTCCTCTCCTCCCGCATCATCCTCGACAACCCTCCTCCCCGCGCCCGCGTCGCCGAGTGCCTTGTCGGCGACCACACTGGCACCGTCCTCTTCACCGCCCGCAACCAACAGGGTACCCTACATAATCTACTACTCCCTCTCTGCTCTGCCACCATCATAATATGCTTGCACATCCATCTATTGCTTGTTTCATGTTTCATCTTCTAATATTGCTGCCTATGGGGAATTCCTAAATATCTATCTGTAACTGCATTGCTTGTATTAAGTCTCTATGTTCTCAAAACTGTCATGCCATGTATGCTATTGTAGTCACTAAATTGTTCTTCATGGATCCAGTCTCTTTTATGTTTCATATACATAATACAAACTAATGATATATGTTCTTACTGCTCCTCATATCTAACAGCCTATCTATCAATTCCCTCTTCGTATCATTGCATTATAATGGTGCCAGTGAACTCATCTTATAGGCAATGAAGGAGACCCATAAATATTGTCTCTCAAATTAACTATCATATCTACACCATATCATGCAAACTGTCATATGCTCTTATTGCTTCCTTGATATGAAACATTCTAGTACCATGTTCCACTCTTCACATCATTATGTACTAGTGGCTTATGCTTCCTGATTACTGTTTTTGGTTTGGTATCTTATGCCAGTGGATTAACCTTGGCCCTCAATATGTGCTAACCACTTACTAGTAATCTTATATGCCATTGCCCACTTCCTGTTCAAGTTATGGTGTGTCTCAACTAAGCCCTATCCTTTGTCGTGTCAACAGTTGACGTGGTGAAGCCAGGCACCACAGTCATCTTCCGCAATGCCAAGATTGACATGTTCAAGGGGACCATGAGGCTCACAGTTGACAAGTGGGGCCGCATCGAGGTCACTGAGCCTGCCACCTTCCAAGTGAACCAAGACAACAACGTCTCGCTGGTCGAGTACGAGCTGGTGGATGTGGCCGACGAGGATTGATACAGCACTTCGATTGGCTCTCAGGCTGTGGACATAGATTTTGAGGCAGTGGTAGCAGTAGCTTCATCTTATGAGGCAGTGGTAGCAGTAGCTTCATCTTATCCTGGAAGGCTATTGAAGAGATTTTAAGCTAGTTTCTTATGTACAGAGGGTGGTCCAACTGATGCTTTTGTGCAAGTCCTGGTCTATCATTAGGTTCGGTTTATGAAATGTGATGATGTTTGCCGGTGGTACCTAAAATTTGGCAAGCGTAATGGACTTGTTTCTGTCATAGTTATTGTTATGGAGTTGGATCTTATGGCATTGATGGTTCGATATTATGGAGAATATTTCGGGGATGCCTTCCTATACACCTTCTTGTGATCTGCATTGTATGTTTGCATGTTTGGCATCTTTATCTACCTTGGCTGTGTCATGTGTTTTGGTCACCAGGCATCATATGTTTGTTGCGCTGCTTACCTGGTCTTTTGATTTGTACAAAGCAATTCTGGCTGTGGGGGGAAACACCAAAAATTGTGTTCTTTTGTGTTGCACATGCAGGGAAAATTTATTTTGAGTTGTTGTTGAATGGAGGCTGGTGCCTCAAGCAGACACTCATGATGTTGAGTTGTTAGAGGAGAACCAGTTGGATTGATTGAACTCACTAAATTGCATTTACCCAGCTTAGATACATGATACTAGTGCTATAAACAATCTGCCTGACTGTGACATGAAGGATTGAACCGATGATGATCCTGTTGGAGAAAGCATAGCATAGCTAGCTGTAGAGTTGCTGAATGGAAGCGAGCATGGCATTGGTGATGAGCTGGTTTGTCGTCTCAGTTGGATGGACAGCATCCCAGTAGAGATACTTGGTAGGATCTGTACATGTCGTCCGTCCTCTGCACGTTTGCCCAACCTCTATCATCCCTGATCCACAGCATCCCCTCCAAACCTCCGTCAGCCCTGAATATTTCAGTCACTTTTAGTTTTCAGAATCTCATCAGAATACAAAAGGCACATATATAAGCTGCTCAAGCAAGTAAGTACCTACCGAAATTGCTTGGATTGTTGGTTGCTTCCCTTATGATATTGTACGTGTCTATGTAAGCAGATCTCGCATCTTGTTGGTGGTTGCAGTTGATAGAGTTGGACAGGTCAAGTAGCTTGGAGTTGAATGAGGCTGCCACTTCATTCAGGTTGTCATCGCATCTGTCTTCTCCGGCTCCTAGCAAAGTTCTTGCGATGGGCAAGCAGCCGATTGGTGGAAGCCCGGCAAACAAGAACCTTCTTCCCCCAAGCATCATCATCACCTGAATCATCAATTATCGACAACTCATCAGATACGTACATACATATATCAGCTAGCTTTTAACATATAAGACATTACTAGAAAGAATCTTTGCTGGTTAGCTAATTTGATGGCATAGTAACAAAAAGTACCTGGGTGTAGTTGGCTAGGCGTTGCATAAGGTAGCTATCGTACTCTGGCATGGTATTGTAACCTGATCGATTTGAGTCGAGATAGTTGAAGAGAATGTCGTTTGTGCCGGCGCTTACCACAAAGGTAGCCCTGTTAACGAGTCGCTCTGCTCTTGTTGGTCCCATGAGTTTTCGCATGAGCAACTTGTAGCGCCACAGCTGCTTTATTTGTGTCGAAAATGACACCACATTCTGTTACAAGGTAAACATTACTGGATTACTGTTGTTAGAGTTAGCAAAGTGATGGATGGATGGATGATAAGAAATTCTATTAGCAGAGTAACGTACAAGCCTTTTGGCAGTGGCGTGGTCATATCCAGAGCCTGCAGAAGCGAAGCTGACGCCATTGATGAGCTGGGACAGCTTCAGCGTCGGATCAAAGAAGCCAGGGATGCTCCTCGCTATCCCCAACTTCTCAGCTGCAATATCCATCCATCAGAATATCAGATCACTCAATCAGCAGGTAGCATGAAAAATTTGTCATAATATAAGTATACTAGTATCAATTAACAGGAGATCGACAGTAGAGTGAGTACCTAGCATATCAGTAGGCAGGCGGCCATTGGAGAATCGTCCGGTGGGTGTGGGACTCCGGCCATAGGCGTCCAAGAAGCTGACACCATAAGGCAAGAAATTAGCCTTGGCCTTGGTGAGCAGATGGTTGTTGTTGCCAGGATCCACCGTTGAGTCCCCAAACACCAGAAGCGTGGAGCACCGGCCACCATCATCAATACTGCTAGTGCTAGTATTGTTGTTGCTGTCGATGGCCCTGCCGCAGACAGCTTCTGCCTCTGCCACCGACGGTTGTTGTGGCTGTACAGGATGATGGTCATCCTGCTTCCGAGGAGCTGGAGGAGGAGGTGCAGCTTGTTGTTGTCTAGCATTATGTCGTCGTCGCCGTGGTGGTGAGATCGTCGGTGCCTGCGAATGAGCAGCAGCAGGAACAGCTTGTGATTTAGGCGTAGAAGCTGCTGCTGGTGGTGATTTTGCGCAGCAGCAGCAGTGGAGCTCCCCAACAAGCAGCAGCAGCAATGTCACTACCACGATGACTATTGCTGTCAAAGCAGAGCCCCTCATCCTCTTTGACATGGTCTGCTGTCAATTTGTTGCTCTCTCTCTCTCTCCTTAAGATCCTCTGTCTATATATTCATCTAATACAAACTAACTAATCAAGACCATTATACAAACATAACGTACTATATATATATCACTCATCTACTGTAAGTTTTCACAATTGCATGCATGTCATTGTAACCTGGACACAGGGTAAGTGCTTTGTAGCCCGCTAAGTAGCTAGCTGTTGGGTGAGAACTAGTTATTCTGGCTTAATTTGCGTGAACTTGCACACCAACAATTCAGTCAGTCAAAGTCTCCATTGCATTGGCCCCAACTGTCAGCACACTAATGCAACACTGTAACAGTTTCCTTTGCAAACATAGCTTATGGGATCTCAGATATATTACAGCCACATCCACAGGTGAGTCTCAGGGGAATTGTCTGAAACCATTGCCAGCAAAGTCTGGTTGAACTGCATATCTGTTTGAGCCAAGAGACAGGACAGCTTTACTATGCTTCCCAGCTTCAGCAAATACATCTAAAATACATTCCACTAGTTTGTCTTTCATTAAGTCCTGTTTAATCTATTAACCTAAGTTAGCATTACGCCAACTTTTTTATTTATGAAAATTATTGTGTACATCAGCAAGTTTAGACCATTTTCTTCTCTTCCTTGTTTGGCTTCAGCCCGTTCAGCTCCTATAAAAAAAAAAGTCATTTTCATCCCAGTCCAGCCAGCCTCTGTTGGAGTGGATTCCAATTCCAATACTTCCTTCCCTTTGCATATATAATGTTGTGTTGTTTATTTGTTTTGGTAGGGAATGAATGGGCACGGTTAAGGTGAGCACAAAGACGAGATACAGATACTCATGCCATGTATGCTTGGCGTCAGTTGAGTTGAATTGAGTTCCTTCTTTGGTCTCAGCTAGAAAAAGAAGTTTTTTTCTTTAAGCGGTGCTGACTACCAGTGCAGTTAGAAGGGACAAACGGCGGTCTGCTCTTGAAGCATACAGATAGGGTTAAGATTTTTTTTTTTTCGAAAGGTGAGAGAGGATGAGGATGAGCAGTGAGTGAGAGTCGCTACAGATGGAGACGAGAATACTGGTACGTGGAGATGGCATCCATCGCTGTCTAAGTAAGTGAAGATTGCGGGGATTAGCCTCGTCGCTTGCTTTTGCTTAATTCACCTCGGCCCCTTGTGCTTCCGCTTCCCGGCCATGGCCACCCCGCCGCCGCCGCCGCAGGAGGAGGGCAGGTTGCGGTACATGTCGGGTGGGCTGGGAAACAGCTTGTCGTCGGAGGCGGTGGCGGGTTCTCTTCCCCGCGGCCAGAACAGCCCTCTCCTCTGCCCGTTGGGGCTCTACGCCGAGCAGCTGTCGGGCACCCCCTTCACCGCCCCACGCGCCCGCAATCTCCGAACGTAACTAGTCTACTACCCCACCTTTGATTTCCGTCTTCAATTAAGATTAATCCCTCCATGGGTGGGAACTGCAGATGGCTTTACCGGATCAAGCCGTCGGTGACCCACGAGCCCTTCCATCCGCGCCACCCACCCCACCGCCGCCTCATTGGGGAATTCGACCGCACCACCACCCTCGCCACCCCCACGCAGCTGCGATGGCGCCCCACTGACCTTGTGCCCCGGGAGGAGGCACCCCTCGATTTCGTCGATGGCCTCTACACCGTCTGCGGCGCTGGAAGCTCCTTCCTGCGCCACGGATACGCAATCCACATGTATCCAATCCCCCTCACCTGCGTGTTTGCTTCTTCCCTCAACTTCTCTCATCATGATCCTTTTACAGGTACGCTGCTAACAAGTCCATGGACGGATGCGCCTTTTGCAACGCTGACGGCGATTTCCTCATTGTCCCCCAGCAAGGAAGTATGCTTGCTTGCTCTCTTCCATTTCAATCCACCCATTCATGTCTTCTTTTTCCCTACATTACAAATTACTGCTGCAACTAACCACCTCATGTCACCTTCATATGGATATGTCTGTCAAGCAATCATCTGACATCACTTCTAAACGCTTCCTTTGTCTAAAAATAAAATAAAATAACCATCTGATGTCAGTAAACACTTCAATTGCTCCATTCTTTAATTTACATATATTTCTCAAGTTACTAAGTTTTCGACAACACACCGCTAGCACAGCAATTTCATTTGTTCTCCCTGTCACCATACTCAGCTACCACCATAGGTCCATACAAATGGTATTCCTCTTATAATTGTCCCCTGAATAATTTCATCTCCGTCCTTTCCATTGCTCCACTCGTATCATTCTATCTAGTCTCTCTACTTGTTAACATATTTTTTTAAAGGGAACCAAACAAAATGCTTGAAATATGAAAACTATACTATTCAAATGCAATTTCTTTCCAGTTATGCTCACCTTCTACAGGAATA
The DNA here is from genome assembly GCA_000325765.3 of Leersia perrieri. Lineage (NCBI taxonomy): Eukaryota > Viridiplantae > Streptophyta > Magnoliopsida > Poales > Poaceae > Leersia > Leersia perrieri. The sequence continues at coordinate 91,551 of CM002484.1, read as the reverse complement.
TCTATGCTAACCATAGTTTGTGCTTTTTATTTCCTTTTTCTATCAAGCCCAGGGCTGTTGATCACAACTGAATGTGGGAAGCTGTTAGTCCCACCCGGTGAAATTGTTGTCATTCCCCAGGGTTTTCGCTTTGCTGTTGACTTGCCTGATGGTCCGTCACGTGGCTATGTTTCTGAGATTTTCGGTACCCACTTTCAGCTCCCTGATCTTGGCCCCATCGGTAAAAACAGTACCTTCATCCTTTTGCCTTCGTTTTATATTATTTATTTCTTTTTACAGTAAGCATGCACCGTTTATGTTGCTAGAAGATGTCCAATTGGTGTGCAGGTGCTAACGGCTTGGCTTCGGCAAGGGATTTCCTTTCCCCCACAGCATGGTTTGAGCAAGACCATCGCCCTGGATACACAATTGTGCAGAAATATGGTGGTGAGCTTTTCACGGCCACACAGGACTTTTCTCCATTTAACGTGGTTGCGTGGCATGGAAATTATGTCCCTTACAAGGTTGTAACCTTTTTAGCGGGGCTGGTGACTGATCTTTTGAGTCATGTTAATTCTTTCTTTCTGTACCAAAAAAACGCGAATTATCTGACTTAATTTTCTTCCTTTCAGTACGACCTGAGCAAATTCTGCCCGTTTAACACTGTTCTATTCGACCATGCTGACCCATCAATAAATACAGGTGAATGCTTTTGACCGAGCAACACAATGAATAGTTTTCACTTCTGTTAGGGGGATTTTACATGATATATTTCTTCAACTTTCAGTGCTGACTGCACCAACTGACAAGCCGGGTGTCGCATTGCTTGATTTTGTGATATTCCCGCCAAGATGGTTGGTTGCTGAGAACACATTCCGCCCTCCATACTATCATCGCAATTGCATGAGCGAATTTATGGGATTAATCTATGGGATATACGAGGTCAGATCTGATCACTTGCTATCCTCTATTCTTTCTTCATCTCTGGTGTGTATTGACTGACTAAGTCGCTGGTCCTGATCATAAGGCGTCTTTCTGAATTTGTGCAGGCCAAAGCTGATGGTTTTCTTCCTGGAGGTGCTAGCCTCCACAGTTGCATGACACCACATGGCCCAGACACCAAGACGTACGAGGTTAGTCATGAACTCACGATGACATGATATGGAATAATTCCTTGTGGGTGGAGCTACTCTGTAAGTCTGTATGAGTTTGTTTGTGGGTAACAATAACATGGTGTTTTTTTGCATAGGCAACAATCAGCCGTTCTGATGCCAATGAGCCATCAAGGCTGAGTGGCACGCTGGCATTCATGTTCGAATCTTCACTCATTCCCCGGGTTTGCCAATGGGCCCTCGATTCCCCATCCAGGGATCTCGATTACTACCAGTGCTGGATAGGATTGAAATCCCACTTTGCACATGACAATGGACAGGCAACCAGCAAAGAAGAACCTGCAGACGAAGATAACACAAAGTAGCTCCGACCAGCTAGTAGCTTATGAAAGGTTAACTACTTGATACTCTCTCTTTTGTCAGGTAGTAACTGAATTATTCTTCAGATCCGTGTAAATAAAGAAAATAATGCTCGTCAGGCTGTACAATTGTGTGTGTATCATATCAGAAGCAATTCTTCAGATTATTGTTATCCATTTGACGTGCTTTGGGTGGTCCTAGAATGCAAAGAGTTTATATAGGAGTATTGAGTAGCAGTCACACCATAGGAAGATTCAGGTTCAAAGAACATATACATGTTGAGAAGAGAGTGCAGGGTGGTCCATTCTGTGCATCAGTGCTGTTGGGGGATTATCTGCCCTACTGATGATCGACCCTTGAAAGGGTATAGCTGATTATGATCGGTTAGGCTATATACAAGTAAAGTTTCCCTGTCGTTCAGTAACTGAAATCAGTATACGTGCATCAGACGGTGTCAAAGATATATAGATGTAAGTTTGCAATCTAACTGGAACCATGTAAGTTTGGAATGGATAATTTTATTATTTCCTTGAGTTTATTGGTTGGTGACTGTAGAAGCAGTGAAAGAAGCAAAGAAAGAGAAGAGTAAACAAGCATCAGAGCAGTGAAAGAGCGAATCGGAAGGGAATCAAAAAGATTGTTTCTTGTGGGGCGTGACGGCGGCCCAGAATTCGTGGTCCTTGTCCAGCTCGGCCATGTTCTCCGGCGAGAGGAGGAGCTCGGCATCAATGCTCCCTTGGCCTTCCCTCCCGGGAAACAGCGAGGCCTTGCCGTCGACCTTGTTGGTCTTGCCGCTCCTGGCCGCCACCGCCTTCCCCCACCCGAAATCGCAGCCGTACATGTCGAACCGCGGCGAGCTCCCCATCATGATGCTGCACGGATCGAAGAATCTGGTCGTGTAGATGATGGGGCTCGCCTTCCACGCCTCCACCCTCGCCCTGATCGCCTCGTCCGTGTGCGCCGCCACCGCCCTCCCCACCGCCGCCGCCGCCCACCCGTGCCCGCGCTCCATCAGCTCCGACGCCCGCACCGCCTCCGTGGCGATGGCGGAGATGCTGTTCCCGAAGTACTCCCTGGGGAGCTCGGGGCGGAGGCGCCCCCGGTTGTTGATGGCCGCGCGGCACACCGTCTCCTGCTCCGCCGACAGCCGCCGCGCGCGCGTGATGCTCCTCCACAGCAGCGCGCTCAGCGCCTGGAACCTCGTGACGGCCGCCGCGCCCTCCGTGTCGCCGGCGGCGAGGAGCTCGTCGCGTGCCCGCTCCTTGAGCGCCGCCAGCGTCTCCGCCGAGAAGTGCAGCATCCGTTCCCGCAGCGGCGGCACCTCCGGCTTCTCGATCAGCTTCGATATGTCCGGGTATGGGAGAACGGCCGGCTCGCCGTCCGGCGTCCACCGCTTCAGCACCGGCGGCGGCCGCGCCGGCGGCGCTCCACGCGCGATGGTGGCCCAGGCGTTGAGGAAGTCCCAGAATGCAGTGCCATCGGAGAGGGCGTGGTTGTAGGTGAAGCCGAGGAAGACGCCGTCGAGGAGATGGGTGACCTGGACGACGAAGAGGGGGAGGTGGTGGCCGTCGTAGTTGACGGCGTCGGGGAAGGGGAAGAAGGAGTCGAGGAGGTCGCGAGGGACGTCGGCGTCGGGGGGGATGACGTCGGCGACGGAGACGCCGTCGGCGACGGCGTGGACGACCTCGGCGCCCTGGCCGTCGCAGTCGATGGAGACGAAGCAGCCGCCGTCGGGGTGGGTGTCGGTGACGAAGCGGCCGGCGACGGGGTAGTAGGTGTGGAGCGCGGTGGCGAGGGCGGCGGCGAGGTGGTCGGCGACGTCGAGGGTGGAGGGCGGCGGGTGGAAGAGGAGGCCCTTCTTGATGTAATCGGCGGAGAGCATGGCGGAGTCCCAGGAGGTGAGAGGGATGCGCTCCCGCGGCCTCGCCGGCGACGGCTTCACCGTCCGGCGAGACACCACGCGCACCGCCGGCGGCGGCATCCTGATTGGGGGAGGGTGGGGATTAGTCAATTTCTTCTCTTGCTGGGCTGGGCGGGGGGTTCCTGTTGCCTATATAAGAAAAATTTAGTAGCCAACTAGCCAGGGTGAACATAAAGATATTTTCAAACGCTGCAAATTGATAATCAACATTAATGTTAAAAACGCTATACATTAATGGTATTGACGACTGGATGAAGTATTACCAGGGAGATAGGAGGATATATCAATTAATAATTGCTAACCTAATTTTACAGTCATTGATTAAATGATTTACTGCATTCCATTCCATATATACTTTGCCCTGTACCGTGCCACATGCATTTTCACATTTTTCCACGTTGATCGAGTGATTCTCAATTGGAATCACCCGGCCTGTCACAACTCACAAGTCGTCACGTCTGACGCGACGATCATGCTGTCTGTCTGCTACTAGGTACGATCCAGCTAATCCTATAATAACCATTCAATTAATAGTATATTGATTAAAACATTACAACAACCATAAATATGACAAATCCAAGAAAGAGCTGCATGGCAGATTTGGTGAATTTGAACCTGCCTGGAGCCTACCTGCACAAATCCTTCCACTTCTCTCATCTACTACTGCTCACTGAAGACTTGGTAATTCTGGAGACCACTTAAGGCAAAAATGAACGAGACAGAGAAATGAGGAGGAAATTCAGTGGAAGCTGCATGTGATGTGCTCAATCCGATCAAAGCCCTTTTACCCTTTACTTACCTTTTACTAGTAGTATCACTTTACGTACTGCTCAAACAAATATTATCTTTGACTTGACCGACTAACTCAAATCTGATCGATGCACAAAGGTTGCAGACAGATACAGTCAACTGACTATGCCTCACTGCAGACAACCTCCAAGCGAGAGGATGGCAACACAATCCCATCTGCTCTTTGTGCCAAACTGAAGCTGAAACCTGTGATCATCTTTTTCAGAAGTGTAGATACACAAATGCAGTCTGGGCAGCTTTGAGAGTTTGGATGGGGTTCATTTTCCCATTCCTGCAGACTCGCCGATGAGTTTAAAGCTGTGGTGGCTGGAAGCAAGAAGATCATTTCAGTCCAGGTACAGGGGAGCTTTCGACAGCATGCTTCTTCTAACTGCATGGCTGATTTGGAAGGAGAGGAACCGAGGATTTTCGATCGAAGATCTAAAGCAGCCCTAGCTCTAGTTGAAGACATAAAGGACGAGGTTCAAGTGTGGAGGAAAGCTGGTCTTTTCAAAGAACAAAATGCATTGTAATTACTGAGGTTTTTTCCTTTTCTTCGGTGTATTTTCGCTAATGTGATGTCTCACATTGAAAACGACAGTCTAATGTCGTGAATTTATACCGAAACTTTATTTCCACACTCTTAATGAAATTGGTCGACTGAATCTTTCGGCCGACCCGGCAAAAAAGAAAACTATGCCGCAGCTTACAGAACAGAACTGCACAGAATCAAACGGGTAATGGCAGACCACCTTGTTCTGTAGTACTCACTCCGTTCATCTATATTTGACGTTGGTTAGTGCAAAATTACACTAACCAATCCACAATATAACGGCAAATAAAAAATATGGAGGCAGCATGATAATCAGCCAAAACCAAAATGTCAGTTCAGGGTTCCACATATGCGATCAGTTTCATCAGGCCGCAGCCTCTTATTCCCTTTAGCATTTTATTGGCATGTTGAAACGAGCAAGATTATACATTTCATGTAAGCTCATGACGTATCTAAGGCAAATAATTTTGCAAATTTAGAATTTCAGGACTTGCTGGGACTTAATATATAGTGGAGTACGTATCAATGAGCTAAACAGCAGGCAAGATTATTACAACATGCATGGAGCAATAACTACATTGGTGGTCTAAAGAAAATAAACAGATAAATACAAAGAGAACTAGTGGACCATTTGGCTGTATATAAGAGTCGATTATATTCATTAATTTGGCGGTATGTATGAATGTCAGAAGAAGTAATACGAAATGGGGGAATGGGATCGGGGAGGAGGCGGAGCATGATGTGGACGGGCGCAGGGGCGGCCAAGTCCAACAAGGAGAGCGGGCGCGGCGGCACACGACTTGGCATGCGGATCCCATTAATTCCCCTGCTCCTTCCCATCCCACCTCTATATACTCATCCCCATCGATCAATGATCATAGTTATATTTTGAAGACCATGTGGTTGTCCAAAAACCTTTCTTAAGACTAGTAAAAAAAGGGTACAGCCTATAGGATGTTAAAATTGTGGACTCCTCCCCTGTGCATGTTCAACTGCTGTGCTGGCCTTGCACGGTAACAAATACACACCACTAGCAAGTCAACCAAGGAAGGGAAGGTTACCAACTTTCTTGATTCGCTGGCTCATTGATTGTTTAGCAGGCAACAGTAGTATTAACTTACTCGTAATATATTTACAGCATAAACCTACTGCACTAGATTACCCAGGGACATCACATACATCCACATCTCATGTAGACATACGAATAGAACATACTCACTCTTAGCTGCGTGCCTAACACCAATACACACAACACAAGGTTACTACACCAATTCAGCACCTTCTTCAGCCAGGAGAAAAGAAGAGAAAATACGTAGTGTCAGGTCAGGTCAGCTAGGTGCCCCTTCTCTTTAGCTGTCAGTCAGTCTCTACTGGCTACTGTTCTGGTTCGTCGTCATCGGACAAGCACACCACATCTACACCACCAAGATTGGATGTAAGCCATGCGTCCAGCGACACTGAATCTGAATCCGCATGCTGCTGCTGCATGGATCTACTTGCCGCTGCAGCAGCCGATAAACCTGAACTTACAGCAGCCACTGTATTCAAACCTGACGCTGCTGCTCCTGCCGCATTTGGGCCTGCCATAATCACTTGAGAATTTGTTGTTGAAGGCTGCGTGGATGCCTCTACAGCTTTTCTGTCTGCCACCTGCGCTGAGGTTACCGACTCAAGTGGGTGTGAACTTGGCGGCGATGGCACTGCGGCTGCAGCCAAAACTGTATTCGAACTTGAATTTGCTGCCAAGGCTGGAACTGAGCTTGACACTGACGAGAGCAACGGCTGTGAGCTTGACAGCGATGAATTATTCACAGGGGAGACTGCCTGTGAACTCAACTGCCTTGCATTTACTGGGGTGCTCACAGGACTCGACTGTGTCCTCGAAGATATGCCCTCAAGAATAATTGGGAGCTGCTGCTGCTGCTCCTGATTTGCAGAGGCCGTGGGATGTGCTCGTGACAATCTGAACTGGAGATGAGGAGCAGGCGCCCGTGCTAGTTCACTCCGAACTCCATAGTTTCCATGTGCTGTAGGTGTCTGGCTAAAAGGAGCTGATGCTGCTCTGACAACATTGCCTAGCATTGCTGGAGGAGATCGGACAACTTGCGAAGATGATGATGATGAATGACACCCCTCTGATGATGGTGACCGGTCCACCTGAGACGGTTCAGCACAATGTCTCTGCAGCGGTGGTCGACCAGCTGATGATGAACCGGCTGGCGATGCAATCGATCCAGACAATGAAGGCCTAGCTGGTAGCTGCTGAGATACCACAGCTGCCTGGCGATTTGGAGGCGAAACAGATCTGGCTGCAGTCCAAATAGAGTGAACATCAGTAACAAATTTTTTTTTTTTGCATGAAACAACTAGGTACAGGTCAATAATTTTATTTTATTTACACAACTATTTTCAGTGCGACTTAATTGGATTCATTAACAACTCAATTTACAGATCAAAACTGAAAAAAAAAGACCTTCTGTCCTATATCTTGTATTCATCGTACTTTTGCCCTGTTTTTTTTTTCATTTAACAAATGTCTGGAACTTTGGATTTTCTTTAAAGCCATAACTTCATAGCACTCTGGCAAGCATGAGGCATATGAACTTGGCATCTCTTGGTGCTCACAATTCCTACGTGGCATTATCTTATTGTGCAAAACAGACTAATAAAACATATAAGAGTAGAGAAGTAGAAATAATGGAACCCAAGGCAAAGTAAGTGATATGATCTCCTAAATTAGAAACCAAATAATGGCTTTTGGTAGATCTGTTTCACTTTTTGGTGCGAATTTCAAACTATTGAAATATAATGCTGTAGCAGAAATTTGGCCCAGAATGTTTCATATCCACAGTTCCCTACTAATAATGTTAGATAACATTCATTTGGAAGATATTATATACCTCGAGCTGCAGATGATACAAATTTGAGTCGAAAATCATCAGCTAGTGATTGGTTTAGGAGAACTTTCCCATATAAATTATTCAGTGTCTTCCTGTGATGATGATGAATGGATTCTTGTTCCTTAATTAACAAACCATACTTATGTTTTATCTTCTCGATTTCTTGGCTGCACTGCGTTTGAAGTTCTGATTTCTGTCCAGAGATAAAAGCAAAATTGATGAAACTACGATGAATCTGGAAATGGTATGAGCAATTAGTATATTAGCAAGAGGGAGAGAAACACAAACCTTCAGTTCATAGATTTTATTAAGAGAATCTATGTGTAGTTGTAATCTGTGCAGCTCATTTTTCAGTGGTTCATTGCCAACTGGTGGGTGATTAAACATCATTGATGCCACAGGAAAGAGTTGTGTTGGATCCACCGAGCTAGGTGGAGCCTCGGGCTGATGACTTTCCCGACTCTGATCAGAGTGTGTTCTGCCAAGCAAAATACTGGATACTGAGCTTGACGGTCGCATTTCAGGTTGCAAAGGCTGAACTGATGTTACAACAGTAGAGCCTTCTGGCTGATCTTCTTGTGGAACTTGTCCTGTCACTATGTTCTGCTGGGCAGACTGAATAACAGGATCTGTCTGAATTTGAACTTCCCTAGCCACTGGCAAGGCACCATTACTGGGCAGAGCAGCCACAGTTGGTGCCTCTAGGTGAGGTGGACCTGAAGGAGTAGTCTCACTATTGTCGGCATTAACTTCCACTGCAACATCCCCAATATGTTTGCTTCTATGGCTACCAACAGAAGATTCCTGATATAATGTTGATAACATTTTACGATGAGTTGTTTCTGGCATTATAAATTTTATGAAATAACAACAAAATAAAGTGTACAATGATATTTACAGCATAAAACATCAAAAAAGTAGTGAGGTGTCACTAATTAAAAATTAATGTGATATTCTAAGCACTATTCCCATGCAAAGTGTACCAGATGTCCAGATGCATCAACCGAAGATGTCCACAACTAAAAAATTCATTCGAGTAAATGGATAGAATAATGCCCAAAAGAGTGTTGTGTATCAAAAAGGTGTCATGCTATATACAGTTACCGCTTTGATGCCTAGCATGCTGTTCAATCCATTCTTGACATGGATTAACAGAGCAACTGACTAGATTTGCCATACGAGACAAGCAAGAGTAAAACATCATAGATCAGCCTACTATATGGTGTGCAGACGTTTCTTCAATATTCTGTTGTATCAAAAAGTATAAGAACTTAAAACGGATAATCTGCAACTAAAAGAACAGCACAACTCATGGAAAAAGTCGTGCATTATATGCAAGATTTAGTATGAAATATTTTGCAGTTGACTAGCTGCGCATGGAAATGTTGTTAAGTCAGAAATACGGCACATTGTTACGCAGGAAAAAAAAAGACTAATAAAACTCGACCGGATAGGGGAAAGACTGCCCTTGGCTTTGTGCTTAAGAAGAAACCTCTGCCAAAGCTGGCTGAGAAAGGTCAAGGAAAATAGACTATACAGGCATGCAAACTAAAATACAACATACCATGGAGTCCTCAATTGCAGGATTAGAACTTAATGAATGTTGAACAGCCAGAGGTGAACCTCCTTGTGGGTCAATGCCATCAGAACTATTTTCCATCCTGTCCTGTGACAACCCAACTTCTGATGTTGGTCTTCTTTCGGTGTGGACAGAAACTTCAGCAGCCCCATTCATAGCTGCTTCTGAATTCACATTTTCAGATGGAATGGTACTCCGAACCAATGTAATTTCCATGGCTGATGCCAAAGGCTGCTGACAATTTGCTGAAGTATCTGCACCGACAGGGAAATTACCAACTACTTCCTTGAAGTGGCTGAATTCCTCCAAAGTAAAGCATGAATCTGGTAAAGGAATTTGTTGATCAAAGGTATCATCTAAGTGGCCAGATTTTGCTTCCTTAAGGAATTTCTCCTTCAATTGTAACTCCTTGTTCCATGCAATCGATTGCTGCATCTTCAGCTTGTCACGCTGGCGACTCATGTGATCCAAAAATGCATATAGAAGCAAAGTAAACCAATCAATTAGTAGCTTCACCATCCTGTCCCTGTCCTCTGAATCATCGTGACTCTTGCGAAGATGTTTCACAACTAAAGTGCATGTTTCTCGCAATTTTTCCACTTCCTTCTGCTTGTGCATGTCTAACTGTGAGGTCTCATTTTCTTGTTTTGAATGAATATTCTTTTCTCTCAAGGAAAAAACCATGTGAATTAAATGAATTTTTTTCTCCGTAGTTCTCTTAAGAAGTTCATCCCTTGAAACATGTTCTTCTCTATGAGTTTCTAGAGCAGATATCAATTCCTTTTGTTCTAATACCATCTCATTCACATAATCATGTGGAGCCTCTTGATGTGAAACATCTTCCAAATCACCGTCAAGTGTTGCTACCTTCTTAGGAATTGATCCATCACTTCTCAACATAGGTGAGGTCTGCTGCTGATAAGTTGATGTGTTGTTTACTGGAGTAAATTGGCTCTGCTTGCTTGTTTCGCTTGCTCTACGCGTAAACTTTTTCTTAAGGATCCTTAGCTTCTCGTAAACATACTCAGCTTGCTTTTCATCACACTCATAGTTCAGGTTTCTCACAGCAAGGGCAAGTGACTCTCTTCGATTGATCTTATGCTTTAAGAGAGAAGCAGCACGCCAACACTGAAAAACATATTGAAGGAACAATAAAATTTAGCAAGCAAATGTAGTTTAAAACCCTACAGAAAGATCTTTTATCTAACCAGAGCAATGTTGAAGGCATGCAATATGCCCTTTGGCCCCTGACTGACTTGATGATTCTTCAAAATATAATCGAGCAATTCCTCACACAGGCATCTGACAGCCTCCTGCAAAAGGTTTTCATCATGCATCCAAGAATCCAATCAGCTTAAATAGAAAATCAAGTAACATAAGAAAATTTTTGCTTGAACTGAAATTTTAGGTTCACAGCATGCTGCATAAATTCTACTGAAGAGGAGGCAACTTTAACTGCTGGACTGCAGGACACAGCTGTTCTGATTGGTTTAAGGTCACTACATGCTTTTGGTGATCTTAGTTATAAAACAACATAACATTCATATCGTTATTTGGTACTTGATATCATTATATTGATCTCACGAACAATGTTTTTTTCAGATTTATCAGTTTTGATCTCGTACAGACCATAACTGGTTGCAAATGCACAGTATTTCATATCGACGACAGAAGCAAGGTCAGTACCATGCGTTAATGTAGTCAACAGTTAACACTTGTGAACTCTTCACATTCCTTAAGAAAGGAAATTTGATGCAATCAAAAGAAAATATTCATATTGGAAGCATGTGTAGAAACATTGTAGGTGATATTAAAGGCTCATAACCTGGTGCTAAAAGCAAGATATGTTTAAGATAACTACTCCCCCAGTCCCAAAATAACTAACTTCTAGAATTCAAACAAAATGTTATAAATGAGAGCATTATGGTATTTTATTCCTTATACTAATTTTTCATTGGGCGTGAAGGAGTAGCTAGTAAGGAAATTTTCAGTAGCAGTGCCACATGAGGAAACTGGCAAATTTTTAGTAGCATAAATGGATTCAAATGATACAATGAGAGTCAAACAAAATGTTTGTTATGTTATGAAGAGAAAAGATTATCAAGATCCAACTTGATAAATAACTCTTCACAAGGTGTGGAACTCTTCTGTTGAAAACTAAGAAATAATAGTTATTAAATTGTTCACCAAAAGGAGCAAATTATGTCCTCTGCTTGCTGCGAACTAAGTAAAATTTTTTGCTCAAACATAAAGCAAGCATTCATATTAATATGCTTAGCAGTACCGGCAATTCCAATAATTCATACAACTTTGACAGCTCGGACTTGAGTTGGGTGTGAAGACCCTTCTGTGTGCCCTGAAGGCTTTCTTCCCCTACAAAATGGAGTGCATTATAAAAAAATGTAGCACATGCACATAAAACATAAAACATAAGAGCTGTTAATTACACTGTTACAGTTGCAGTACCTAGCTCCTGCCATGTGTCCTCAACTGATGTTTCGTGAGTACTCAATGTTGTATTGTTTTCAGGCAACAAGGCATCCTTGTCTTTGACAGGTATGACCTTCGGAGATGAATCCGTGATTTCTCCAATTTTTCTACGTTTCAATATTACTTCATCAGTTTCTTCTGCAGGTATTATCATTTGGTCTTCCATATTTTGGATCTTCCTACGGTTTCTTTGCACTGGCTCAGTTATATATTGCCAATGAGGAGACCTTCCACCTAGTAAATTTGACCAGAAGGTCCAGAACTTTGGCAAATCACCATCAACTGCAGAGATTCCCTCCCTCTCGCTTATAACAGTAATATCTCTAGAATAAAACGATCCACTCTGATGAGCTCGAGATATGATGACTGCATTGTCCATTTTTGTGCTGGCTTCAACCTTGGTGGATAGTTTAACTACAAACTCCAAAAATGCATTACTCATGAAGAGATCATCACCCTCGGAATCTTTACTGGAGTAGCCATGCTTTTGGAACTCCTCAAGTCTATGGAAGAGAAATGATGCACCCCAACTAAGCAGGGAATGACTCACAATAGGCATTACATTCTGGATGTTGCTATCAAGAGTGTGATCATGCTTTGCAAGTATAAGAGTCTTTTCTTCCACTGTACAAGATGAATACAAGCGAAAAATAGGCACACATTCAGATTGTGACTCTATACTGATCCTCTGGAGAACTCTCAAGTCATTTGTTGGATTCCAATCGCTACAATATATGATGATGGCATCAACAGATGATAATTTAATGCTTGGAACACAAGCACGACTATCAATCAAGAAAATAAAACGCCCCTTAGTCCTGTCATTGAACATATTCAGTGCTGTTTGTTTCTTTGGCACTAGCAATCCACGTTCTACACGCTCATATGACTCGAAACCAAATCTCTGACGGACAAAATCATCCAAAATGTCACCCATAGGGTTGCCAGCCCCGCCACCAGACTGCCATATAAGAAAAAGGAGAACCAGATTGGACTGACATGCTTTGGGAAAAAAATAGTGACATACACACTAAGTTCTAACAGTATTAAACCAAAGCATATCGAAGCAGTTCAATTAGAGAAGTGAACTCCAAAAAGAAGTTTGCATTTCATTAACTTAATTAGTTCTTTTTATAAGGGTTCATACGGTACAGCTCCAACACATGGATTCCTACAGAGTATGGAGGTTGCAAACTAGAATAGCATGGTTTAAGCCTATATTCTATAGCATAAAATATGAACTAGAATAACATGGTTTAAGCCTATATTCTAGCATAAAATATGAACAGGAGGGCTTAAGCAAGCAATCCCAGCTACAGCTCTAAGAATTTTTACAGTGGGAGCACAAGCCCAACATGTTCTGCATGACTATTAAATCGGTGTAAGCCTTTGTATTTGGGGCAAGTCAGATACTCGAATGCCATTGCCCCAATAATTTGAGTAACTAAGCCTGATGCTGAATTTAGCTCAAACCCTTTTCTTAGATGATAGTAATTGTCTATAACAATGACTATCTATGGGAAAAGCATCAAAATATGATTAAGGAATGTAAACTTTGAACTTCTGTACTAAACAATCACTCATCGCAACTTTGGATTTAAGTATGTTATATTAGTGTCTTGCCTGAGAAACAATGAGAACCCTCAGTCCTTGGTTCCTGATCTCTTGGAGCATTTTATCAAGCAGCAGTAATTTGCCACTTGCACGCACTCCAATATCTAGAATATCAGTCAGAGGATGGCCCTTGGTAAGTGAGCTTTGCAGCGATTGATCAACCAGATAAGGGTGGTCACAACACTGTCCCAGAAGAAAAGAGGATGAAGATCAGAAAGACTGTCAGTACCTATGCATGCATACAGGTTCCAACTAGACTGTCTAATTCCATGCTGTGAATTAAAATTATTATGCTCTGAAAATTGAAGAGCAAACCTTTCGGAGGGATACAAGAATGTCACGAAGAACACCAACATTATCGGTTCTTGAATGTGATCGGAGTGCTGGGGAGTTTGAAAGTAGGGTAGAACAGTACATTTCAAGCTGCACTCGTGAAAGGCGAGCAGGAACCCAGTACTCCAAAAATTTTGGAGAATCTGCTTTCCGCTCAAATGCAACATGACGTGCAAATTTCTCTTTCAGCGTTGCTAGGTCACCAACTGTATCAATAGAATGACCATTTGAACTACTCGAAATGACATCTCCTTCAGGGTTGAGGAAAGATAGCACGTTGATGTACTCAGGAATACTCTCCTGCAAAACAGAAGGAGTTAACATGGCCTATTCGTAGTAAAAAAGTAAAAAATAACTCTACTGATTACATTTGCTTATAGCACCTTGAGAGGGGAACTCAGAAGAACCATCCTGAAATTGGTAGAGAGGTGCTTAAGTTGTTCAAGGCATTTTGAAACTCTCAAGCTTTGACAATCATCAACTATAACTGCCTCCCAAACAATGCATTCCATGGTTTGAATGTCCTATATTACAGTGGAAAAAGGGAAAGAAATAGAATGTAAGTAATCTTGATGGCCGACTGTCATGATTGGATACTACTGTTGTAAATGAGAAACTATATTCATTTATGTGCCTTGATGCTGATGCAAATGAGAAACAAATAATATAATAACACCACCTCTAGGATTGCATCAGGGTGGGACAAGAGAACTTGAAACATCACCGAACCGTTCTCATAAAACTCCAAATCTTGAATCTGTTTGCGTACATCTTTCTCCCCATTATACACAACAACATTAATGAATTGTGTCAAGCGATTGAACTTAGCTTCCCACAATGAGAGAGAAGTAGAAGTAGAGACAATGAGAAGTGGTTGGCAGACATCAGGCAATATCGACATTGCAAAAAGAATGGTCTTGATGACTCGCTCCTGTAAAAAAGATAAAGCTACATGGTGAAACCTTCAGATGTGGAACATAACTGGAAAGAATACACGCTAAAATGTCAGTAGCAGTCTTGCAGGGGCACTACAGTACTTAGCCATGCAGCCGGCTATATGCTTATAACTAAGAACTGGCAAAAGTGAGCACACAAACCAAAATGGTAAGCACTACCTCCGTCCCAAAAAAAAAAACAAGTTTTTCTATCTAGACATGCATTTGTCCAGGTGCATACCCAGAAAGGCCTTCTCATTGGGATGAAGGTAGTAGAAATTAAGTCGAAGGAGTAAATGATTTATCAGTTCTTGTGCATAGCAGCTAGAACATTCGGAGAGCACTACCTGATCATCAAGAAAAATAGCACCATCAGAATTGTGCCAGAACTCGCGGAGCCGGTTAAGCGAACTCAAATGATCCTTGTCTAAGCCAGGGGGGAGCCCATCTGGTAGCCGCTGAAGTTTCTGTAATGGACTTTGCTTAACCTGTAAACACCAAAGCAGTATACTGTTACTACAAATTGTTAATATTTAAGAATAATACAGTCCCACTGAGTTATTATATTTTAAAGAGAATTATCAGCATGACAGTACAAAAATATACTAACCTAGGACCTGTTTCAAATTTAGTTGTATAGGAATTCAGTAAATCTTATTGTTGTTCCTTTTGCAGAAAACAGTGTATCCTCCAGACGATTCCCACATTTCAAACAGTCCTAATGCGTACATGGATGAAAACATAATGAACTAATTTGAAAAACATGAAACGAACTAGGAAAATGCCAATAACTAAACAATAACACTGAAGTTACAAGATTAAAACGTTACTCTACCTGTCCAGAAATATTGTGCGTCCTTATTTTTAGGAAAATCAACATCTGAAATTTTTACTAAAAATTGAACAAACAATACACATGTTTAGTGTCATGCATGTAATACCATTAGACTACTACCTGAAAATACTTTCATATATATGTCAATTCCATAGTTACTGATAAATATCATCATGGAAGAAATTCCATAGTATAATGATGGAGGCCACGTAAAAAGCTAATGCCTTGTATTTTTTGGACAGATGGAGTAGGTATTGTAAGACCAAACTTTAGTAATTCAAAATGATACTCCATCCATCCTAATATAAGGGATTTAGGCTATGCAAATGTAAAATCCCTTATATTTGGGACGGATTTAGTATTAGGAGACTGTATGGACTCATAAAGGTAAAATGACCAGTGTTCACCTGGGCCTCTAGTTGGTAATCAGTCAGTGATCCACTAACTAGCGACTAGCGAATAGGCCAACTAGTTAATGACTAGTTGGTGGATCCAATATGTCCAACAATAAAATTTTGCACACAGGTGCTAGCTACAAAATTTTAGTCTCAGTTTAGTACTCATGCAAAATAGTATAATATATATGGATGCACATGGTTAGAGGAATGTCCTGTTTATTTAGCTACAGGGTGTGTTGCTGTTTGATTAACTACGCCGTATGTCTTATTGTGTGGTGTAAACGAGATCATAGAACTAGCTAGTTGTGTGGAGTGTAAGGGGAGAGAAGAGTGGAGTTGGTTGGTTAATGGTTGAGGGGATTAATTAATTATGCATCCTGTGGATGCTATGCTACTGTAAGCACCATATATAGTACTGGGGAGATGCCCTTAATAATCGTGTGGGAGGGAATACGGAATCAAATGCACTGATCGCAACAGGTGTATTTTAATCAAATAATTGTGCTGGATATGCGTATGTCCTTAGGGCTGAGCAAGACAAATATACCTTTAGGACGTTTGGAACGAAACTATATTTTATGGTATCAATACGTGCCGAAGACTTTATTAGTTAGCATGGGGTGGAACCAACTATTACTATAATGGAACCCCATGTAATCATACTTTGACAATTAATTTCTTATATAAAAATATCAACAACTACAAAATTAAAACCATATGAAAGTATTTTCAAACAGAAATCTAATGATACGAAATGCATGATACCACTCTTGTATATTGTTAGTTTAGTTATTAGTCAAAACTAACATATGTTGACTTTCTAAAATTATGGGTGACTTATATTTTTTGAATGGAGGGAGTATAGACTATTGAGTATAAATTTGAGACTTGATAAGCAGCCATAGGCGAAGGGGCTAGAGGGTGCTGCAGCACAAGGGAAGATCTTGCAAGAGGGCATGACGGCACACAGGAGGCGAAAGCGTGCATGACGGTGTTCAACTGCTCCAGAGTCCAGACAGGGTCACAGGAGGAAATACTATGGTCTATGGACACTCTTAACCCTATCAACTGACTTTTATTTAGTCAGTCCGTTTCACTGACTTGAACTGATTATACCCCGATCAGTCAGACCAACTTATTCACTATTTGCCCTCTGATCGAGGCGTTGCCGCTGACTAGTCAGCCTAATCAGCTGAATAAATGACACAAAGAAAGTAACAAGCATTCAGTCAGAAATATACCTGCTGTTTCATGTAAAATAAGAACCGACCCACTTAACAAAGCTTAAAAATTGCAAAATGTAGCATGAAAGAGAGAGAGAGAGAGAGAGAAGGTTAACAAACAGCACATAAAATCATTCATATAGATTCAAAATGGATTGAGAACAAATCGATAAAGTTTCAATGTCGGATAATCGAACAGCCATAACTGGTTGTATTTGTACAATAAAATCAAGTGAAGATAAGACATGACTATGAGTAGTAGTCAATAATGTATTAGAAATTTATAAACATCATTATTTATGAGGTGGGGAACCACAAAAAATACATGCATGCAGGTAATCAAATGTACAGGCAATATGTGAGGTGACTATAGTCCTTATCCAATTAAGTTATGGAGAATCAATTAATGTGGATAACTGTTCTCAGACGTATACCTTTTTTATTTTTGCAGGATCAGACCCTCTTCTTGCATCTTCATGGCGACTCTCATAGTTCTTTTTCAGATCCTTAGCCTCAGGGGTGCATAAAAATGATGAAGACTCAAGTTCCCATGTTGCATGCTCATAGCCCAGATCTTTCCATTTCACTAACCATTCGACATTACAATAAGAAAATTTATCACCAAGTGAATTAAAAAATTCTTCAGCTTCCTTTTGAGACATAAGTGATCTTTTCTTTAATAGGCGGTGCGGCTCAGTCCATTCCTGCTTCCACCTTATTGTCTAAGGAACCACATTTGAAAAGGAAACCATCAATAGGCATAACTTTGCAGAACCTGATACTCTCAGCTGACAAAAGAACAAATTCACGGAGAGATCACCTTTTCTTTTTGAATCCTCTTACAAAATTTGGTGATAAGATCATGACCTCCTGGGGTGCAAATTATATCACTTTCCGGGACCCATTGATTATGTACGTGAGCTAAATTTTTGTACTTCACAAAATACTGCTTGCTGTTCTGTGATCCTAGAATGACAAAGTAATAGAATTAACAGATGAACGGTTAAACTTCAAGATGGAGATTGACATGTATCATTGCTTTACTAACATACCCTCCTTGACATCCCACAAAGATTCAATGCCCTCACTAACTGCATATAAACCAAACTGGAGCCTCTTTTTAGTACATGTGGTGCACAACCAGATACCTAGTGGCAAATATTGCAAGGGAGGATCCAGACAAGAATCATGGTACCAACTTTTGCAACCTTTTCCATCACAAGACCTGTTACCAGATTGGAAAAAAAAACGCATTATTGAGATCCTTACTATATAGTAAGTGTATGTCATAAAGCACAATCTAACAAAGCCAACTATTCTATCCACAGCACAAATGTGAAAAAGAAAACAGAGACAAAAGATAGAGGGCATGGTATTCACTCAAGTCTAGCAGCCTATCTCCGTAATCCCTCTCTCTCCTCATGCTCCACTGACCACAATCTTCTCATGCCCAGATGCCCGACCACCAACTAATCCCATGGTCCCACCACATTACCACCCCATTTTAACGTACAAATCAGTGGCAGAATCTTTTCACTCCATCGTCCCCGATAGTCCCAAATTCCTCCCACCTCAGGAAGGGTGGGTGGTCATAACGCCCGCCTCTGGTGATGGGATGACTAGGCAATGATGCCATACATTTGGTAGTGTGCTATTTTGTTGCTGGTGTTTACTGAACGAATGCCAGCTGACTAAGGATCACATGTTTTCTACACAGGGGCATGAACAGTTAACATGCGACTAAGGATCCACAGCAAGAATGGATAGCATCTACAAAAGTAACAGAAAGGAACCTTGTTGGGTGGCACAGAAAAATATTCAACATAGCAAGAAGGTGCTAAATGAAAACAATTGGCTTCAAATTTGCATGACCATCTTCCAGTACGTATGCTAGTACATTTTCATTTTTTGTTACTGAAAGTGAATGGACAAGCAAAAAAATTGTGTCTGGAATAAATTATGAAGTAAATTGACTTACTTAAGAATTCCTGTGGTTTTACTATTTCTGCAAATAGCACACGTGTACTCATTGTAATCTGTTTCAACAGATTGAATTATCGCAGCCTGACTTGAAGTAGAAGCCCCTAGGATCTCACCGGAATCACCATCGTCAATTGTCTTGTTGGCCTGTAGCAGGATCAAAAGAACATCAACTAAAAATGCTGTCCTGTTTTCACAGAAGCAAAGACAGAAGAAATATAATACGATCGACAGAAAAAAGGTGCTGAAAGGCTTGTTTTAGTACCACCTCTTTGTGAGGAACAGTGGGGCAAGGCCTATTTGGCAACTCTGTTACAGAACTTGGGCTGCAAAAGAAACGGGTGATTGCAGTATCAGTTGAGCTACAAATTGCATGCTCAGTGACATCATGGTAGAGTGGTAACAACTCTATAGCTCAATGAAAATCAGCATTCACACAAGGATAAGTGGATTACTTTGAACATCCCACGGTTTGCTCTCCACCTTGCATCGCAGGGCTGCTTTCAGAAGCGTTATTGTGCGAACACATTTCATCAGGCATACATGGCTGTAGAAAAATACATATTAGTACAATTTTAATTCCCTTATACAGATAGAAGGTAGTTAATGACTAGGATGTTACAAAAAAGGGGGGTCAATCAAGAAGGTAGTACAAACAAGGCAAATATTATATTACTGAAATAATATGCATCTACCTGTATGATTTTACTCAAGGGTTAAGACCTAGAAAGGATGAAAGCAGACAGCACAGCTAGTTGCAGAAATGCCTTGATTTCATTATCGCTAGAAATACAACAGCAAGACCTAAAGGCATAGAAGAAGAATGGTTGCCAAACCTCTGAAGTGGGAGCAGGTTCATCAACTTTGTTCTTGGAGACATCTGTCTCCACTACCACCTCAGGAACTTTGTGCAATCCAGACGTGCCTTGCAAATATTTGCTGGCAACCTCAGTTGCACATGCCTGGTTATCTTGTTCTTGTGCATCAACTTCTTCATGGCTTAGAACAGTGGTACTGTCTTCCACATGCACCATGAAAGCACTCTCATCATCCACTCTGAGAGGAGTAGCAAGAGCTACATTGCCAAAGTTAGGATACAGATATTACATTTTGGATGCAAGCTAAGTAGGCTTTATCCTCCTAACAGAAGCTGGCCAAAGAATGCATGGAGCCTTTCAGTTGAGCTAAGTAAGATGCAGGTATACTGATTACTTTACAGGTTAAGCTAAGCAAGAAAGATGCAACTATAGTGATAAGTGTAATATAAGAATACATACCGGGGGGGTCGGCCTTATCTTCCGATGAAGTTTCGAAGAGTGCTAAATAGGTCTTTCTGTTTAGCCTTTTGTTGGGCTTCTTGAGTAGCGTGGTGGAGGCATCGTCGGCATTGGTGTCTGCTGAGTCGGTGATTTTCCGTTTTGCGGTGTTGTTGGCCAGGGCGTGTGGAGCTGAATTGGTAGCTCTTCTTTTTGGGTGTTGCTTGTCAGTAGATGCAGAGGGTTTGAGCGGCTTCTTGGCAACAGAAGAAGGTTTAGGAGGAGGAGAGGGTGTAGAAAGTTTGGATTTGTTTCCCCTGGTCTCTCTGGTGGACCTCCTGAGGGTGAGGGTTTGTGGCGAGGAGGCATGACGAGCGGAGGAGCTTCGAGTCTCCATGGGGGACGGAGAATTGGGTTTGCTAGCGCGGGGCATTGGGGTTGAACGGAACCCCCACCCAAAGTTGAGTTGGGTGGGGGGAAGAGGATTAATTAATTGGGTGCTCACCGCTAGCTGGCGGGGATGGATGATGGATGGGGATCGATCGGCGCCGGCAACCAGCCAGGCAGGCGGCGGCTTGGGCGAACTCGCTCGCGCAGATTGAGTTGGGCGCTAGGAGGAGTGAGAGTAGAGTAAAGACGCGGCGGTGGAAGGGAGGCAGACGGCAGGAGGACGCCGGCCGTCGGCACCGCTGCTGGCGACGGCGCCGGCGGCGAGCGAAGGAGACGGTTTGGGACGGGGAAGTCGGAGAGATCGATTCCGGTTTCACGCGACATAGATAGGCCGTAGGCGGCCCATTATTACCGGCCCGATCTCCAACTGTACTCCTCATTCCTTATGTTTGACGTCGTATATATATTTGATTGTTAAAAAAAAAATTTATAGCTAAATATATCTTTAAAGTGAATTTGTCTTATAAAAATATTACTTACTTCTCTCTATATATGATCAAACTTGAAGTAATTTGATGTAACTTTGGTCAAAACGACTTATAAAATGGATAAGGTGTAAGTAGATATAATTGCTACCTAGTATAGTTTTATCCACATCATCTACTCATTAATTTTGAAAGTTAAACATTCTGGCTTACGCTAGATTTATAGAAAGTTTAGAAAGGAACGGAATTAATGAGTAGATATAGATAGATTTACTAATGATATAGATAGACCGGCCACATGACTAGTAAGGATACAAGTTGGTCTATCTACTTTGACGGCGGGCTGCCGGTATGACTAGTGCTATAGATATACTAATCATGAAGGGTAGTCTAGTCGGTGAACATTAACTGTCCGATCGAGAGGATACAAGCCCCAAGTCAATTGTCAAATTAATCTAAAAACATCTACTTTTCCATCTCCCTCCATCCTTCATGTATCCATGTCTATTCACCGTCAAATTCCCTAATCACATGTTGTCTTTTTTTGCCGGCGTTAATCTAGTATAAACTGGCGTGCATTAAACCTGATGGTGTTCATTGAGTGACATCTGTCCCTGTGGTGGCACGTCTTCAAGTAATATTGTGGATCGCACACAAAGTGTGCCGATATGTTAACGTGATCAGTTGCCCACACCTATAATATTATACTATCTCCAATACACTAACTATTTATTTACTCATTTTCACCAAATTAACAATTATCTTTATTTCATCTCTTTTAAATTATATTAAAAATGTTGTACACTATACGTTGGGTGGCCTATCGTCTCTCCTCCACTTCACCATCTATTCCTACATGCTATGTACAGAATTGCTCTTAGAAAGAATTTATTTCTTGTCACAAACTTTGCAAAAAGTTTGTTTCTGCCTTTAACCTACTCACGGTCTACAAATCAATCCACTGTATACCTCTTACCAACCACATTCCAAGACAATCTGTGGTGGAGATAGAGTGCAAATGCACAAGTACCTCTGTTGTGCCTATGCATCATAAACAATAACATGCTAGACTAACTCATTCGTTTACTCAATACAACACAAGACAACTAGACATGCATACATTTCACTAGTAGTATAATACACAGGCTAGCATTTCATTGATGTATCTCCTCTGCTATGAGTGTAAGACCCAAGCTAGGGTAGTACTCCAGTAAACCGAACCGGTCGGATTGTTATTAGTAACGGTATGGATCGATCAAGTTCCTCGTGGCATGGATTGATCAGCAGCAGCTACCGGCCTACCGCTGCATTTGGCCGTGCAGGTTCAGAATGTTCGCTGCTCCCATGCTTAAGTTCCCGGTTCCCTTCAGTCAGTCAGTCAGTGAGCCGGCCACATGACTATCTGCAGATTTGCTTGCTTGCCTGGCCTCAACTCCATCATCCCAAGGAAGGAAGGGAATGGATCACAGCTCCAGCACCACAACTGCAAACATCATCGTTCGTTCGTTTCACCAAACACACGGTGTCGAAGTAGATAGATAGGGAGGTGAGGCACTCACAGTCAGAATCGGTGGTGATCCACTGCGCCATCCGCTGCTCGTCCTTGACGGCAGCATCTGCAGGGACAGACGACCAAGTCCGTAGCTGCTGCTGACTCGACGGTGCCTTTGCCGGCGCCGACACAGCCGACAGCGGCGAATACATAGCCGACGAAGACGCGGACGAGCAGCTCGCGGCGTCCCACTTGAAACTCAGTTTGCTCCGCGTGCTGTCGTCGCCCGCCTTACTGCTCATGCCGCCGCCGCTATCCCTCGTTTGGAAGCTCAGAACCTTCTGTCATGTATGCAAAATGCCATATATCAAAGATTACATTACCATCTTCCATTTCCTTCAGTAATCGATCAAACAGATAGCTAGTAACAGAAAATACTCCTGCGCTGGTAGTACCTTCCACCTGGTGGCGGAGGGCCAGAGGAGATCCTTGACCCGAGCGACAGCCTTCTTGCCATGCACCATCTTCTTCCTCGCGCTGTCCATCATGCCATTACCATTGCCACCGCTCTCCCTAGGCCACATCGGCAGCACCTTGCAGCCCATCACCACTCCACCGGCCTCGCCGCCAATATTCATGTGCCCCATGTCTCAATCCCCTGCCTCTAGCTAGCCAGCCTAAAGATAGATAGATGCTGACCAGGCTCACTCCTGCAGATCAATGCAAATTAATCACACACCTCCCTTTATACTACCATACACTACTGCTGCTACATATATACTGTACCCCATAAGCTACAACAAGCTAGGACTCATTTTTAAAGCGCCATGCACATGCATGCGTCTTAACCACTGATTCTCCAATCGGACGCCCACCTTAATCCGTAATTTCTTAATGTTAACAATGCAAGTTGACACCCTTAGCAATAGATTGTGGATTATTGGAGCATCCACACTTATCACAATATACTAGTTTTTGTTATACCAAATGCATCACCAAGCCAGCAGGGAACATCACATGTGAACATATATAGAATAATATCATAATACATGTTCTGCTTGTAACAAGAATCTTGATTAGGTACACGCACGCAGTCACGCAGTAGCAGTTGTGGTCAAAGGACAACTAAGTGCATCTGCATGTAACACCATTCCACCAAGATGCCTGATATTTAGATCTCCTCAACCCAACTTGCTTATATGTTTTAACTGAAAGGATTAGATAGGAGCTGTGTCAAGTAGTATTGATTATTACTCCAACAAGAGGGCAGTGACAGTCTGACAGATACAATGAGAAAGATTAAGCAAGCAAATGATATGCGCATGTCCTCTGCGCTGCTTAGGTTGGCCATGTGGTTGCGGCTGCATGCTGGTGTGTTCTACAACTTACATGACATACCGTTAGGGAGGACAGAGCTGGAGCTATTTGTTAATAGTAGTAGGCAATGGGATCGTTTGAACTTTAAATAAAGAGAAATTGCATCACGGTTCAACGGTTCAGAGAATACAGGGGTAGTTCATTTTTACTAGTGCCATTCAGCAGAAGCCATGCTATCGCAGTCCAGCCCATTTATATGGCTACATTTATCCGATATGTGTATCGTTTCCATTTTAGACTGGAAATGGGTTTGCTAGAACTGACAGGAATCAAACAGGTTTTGAGAGAGATCAACACGGAGACACTTGTCCCCACATGGGTGGCATGCATGATCCCCAACACTCTACCCTGTCCCAGCCACTCGACTCTTTGTGCCGCACAAAAACGACCAGATCTTCTGATGTTCTCGATAGAGATTAAACTAAGAATGCTAAGACACCACTGACATGGTCCGGAAAGACCAGATCATGCGAATGAGCAGCACTTCCCGACACCTAGTTATGGTCTCAACGTGCTGTGTATTCTCACTCGCATACTACAAGTGCAGTGATGATTTTATCGTACACCCTCCTGGAATCTGGAGGTATGCCATGTAGCTTTCCTTTACTATCTTTTTATTCTTATGGTTTCATTTCTTCCCCTGCAAATCGTAGTAAGATTGTACAAAAGTAGTCCTATACGTCATGCTAACATACCAATAACATGTTTTTTGGTGCTCAATCCCCAAAGCTGGTCCTCCAGAAATTAGAGGCCACCGAATTATGCAACGTGCTGATCCATGTGATGCACCCAGGCAACAATTTTCAGCACTGTCTTGTCTTCTTAGTTCTTTGTCAGCCTTTTCATTTTCAAGTATGCTTATTTGCTCATTGTCCTATAAGCCACAGACAAATTTATTTTTTCGAGTTGATTTAGGTCGTTGTTTTCTATCTTTCAGTCTTGGCTTTTAGATCACTAAGAACAGGAGGTGATGAAGCAACTTGATATCATAGACAACAGTGTCACTCCTCCCTTATTGCACCAGCATAGCAGTTTTAGTGTCCAAGAACTGGTATGAATCTTTTAATTGCAAGACCGATTTAGTTACATTTACATGTACAATGACACCACTGACTTTGTTTGATTCCATTAAACAATAACAACCCCAAAGTACATATCTTATTGTTGGTTGCATGAATATTCCAATGGTTATATGTATACTAATTTGGGGACATTGAAGGAGTTATAGATGGCGCTAGCAAAAGGCTCAAGAAACGCACAATTTAGCAGAGCCATGCATTGTCTTATCCCACTTGATTTTCATCAAGTGGAAGAACTGTTACTCATTGCTCAAATAAGATAATTTGATAATAGCTGCATGTGGTGGGTGCTCAAGAAACGAGTAGTCTACTAACATGCAGTACCAATGTATGAAAATAACAATTTACACCAATAACTATTTTCTGAAACAGTACTTACTTCAAAATGAAGCCACCAAATGCATTGCCCAAAGACCAGAGCTTCCCCGGAAAGAAGCAACTTTCAGTCTCCATTTCACTTCAAAGAATCCTGCTCAACAAGGATCCATTTCACTTCAAAGAATCCTGCTCAACAAGGAGTGAAATGCCCAAAATTGAAACCACATTTGCATGCATCAGATCTGAAACAATAATAGCCGGAGAAATGAAACACACATTTTTTTCCTCCTAGTTTTATCAAGTACATGGTGATGAGTTACAATAATATACAACACTTTATATGTTTACGGAATACTCTCTTTTTAAAAAATCTGCCTAACATATATATCAAACTCCAACGCTATCGAGAAACAATTTAGTGTTTTATGTGTTTATGTGTACAATGGGCTGTATCTATTAGACAGCCACAGAATCAGATTTCAACAAATCAATGTTGTCTGCTTCATGCCTCATTTTCTTGGCGCATAAGTTCTAGGATGCTAGAAGCTTTCCTTTTTGCACGATCTGTGCCAGTTTCTGACAGCTCCTTGAGTGCGTCCTCCGCTCCAGCTGCCTTTGCAGCGAATTTTTGCTCAGCATCAGCAGAGCAGAGCAACCACAGAATGGCTGCAGCATTCTCCCTATTGCGAGGAGACCCAGTTTTGATAACCTCAACTAGTGGGGGGATTGGCTCTGACTGTGCAATCACAACCTTGCCTTCTGGGTTGCCTGCCAGAATTGATAGAAGACTAAGTGCCTCGTCAATCATTCCCCCAGTAGGATCCACCAAGAAGTTCATCAGATGGATGACGACTCCAGCTTTCACTGCACGAACCTTATTTCCCTGATATATGCACAAATTAAAAATTGCCGTAGCAGCATCTTTCTTGCCTCTTGGAGTCCCATCGCACAGAAGGTTGATGAGTGGAGGGATCGCACCAGCGGCACCAATGGTTACTTTGTTTTCATCAACAACTGATAAGCTGAATAGTGTGGCTGCTGCATTCTCTCTGGCTTCCATGCTCCCAGACTTCAGCACTTCCACTATCTTAGGGATAGCATGAGAGTCCACGATGCTTGCCTTGTTGTTCTCATGAATGGAGAGGTTCAGGAGCGCTGTTACTGCATGTTCCTGTGTCCGTGGATCAGAAGAGGAGAGCAGATTGACCAGCAAGGGGATGGCTCCTGCTTCAGCGATGCATATCCGGTTGTTGACATTTCTCTTTGCAAGCAATCGTATCTCACCTGCAGCCGCACGCTGCTCATCTTGGTTCCCGCTCCTGAGCCTGTTCATCAGCGAGACTAGACCAGCATGATCATAGTCGGAACTTTTTGCCACCTTTTTATCACGGGAATTCTGTTTGTTCTTCGGAAGCTCGATGCCATTGGCCTCGCACCATTGGGCAATGAGGCTTTTGAGGACAAAGTTTGGGGTAAGTGAAGTATGGGAGAGGGGCTGCTGCGTCTTAGGGCAGGTCTTGTGGCCAGAATCAAGCCACTTTTGGATGCAGGATCGCTCATAAGTCTGAAAAACAAAGAGAACTGTGGTCAGTGAGAATGGTGTTATTTATTAAGACTGAAATGTGGATATAGAAATGTACCTGGCCGCTAGACACAATGACAGGGTCCTGCATGAGCTCAAGGGATATGGGGCACCTGAATTCGTCTGGAATGATAGGAGACCTATGCTTTATGGAGGCAGACCTACTGGCAAGGGCATCATTGGCGGTATCGTCGGTGACGACGCAGTCTTTAAGCTTCTTGAGCAAAGAAGACATGTGTTCGACACAGCCATCGGGTTCGCCTGCGGTGGAAATGACCATGTTATGCAGGGCGATGGACTCATTCTTCATGTCAGCCATGGTGTGCAGCTGTAGCTTGTCAGAGATCCTGTTTAGAAGGGCAGGATCGGTGGGCTTGTCGCTGAGAGCCCAAGCTAGATCCTTGGAAAGCTGTGAATCCGGGGGATCCGTCCTTGTTGACGCTCGTTTAAACTGGGAGTGCACGAGCACGACCTGTTGTGAACAAACAAGGATAGGGTTAGTACAGTTTTGAGTTTGTGAGCAGCATCCTCGGTATTCTGCTGCCTGTTAGCAGGTAGTACCTGCTCTTGGAGCTCTTGGGGCATGTCGAAGGTGCTGTAGGGCAAGGCATCCAAGGCGAGGTGAATCTGGCTGTTGACGCTTGCGAATTCGTCGAGGAAGGCATCAAATCGCATCGCCTATGATGTAAAACATGGATATCATGATGGATGGATGGGTGTTGAGTGGAATCAGCATGAGGAGGAGGAAGAGGAATTTGGTGGTATACCTGGTCGATCTTACTGCCGTCGCGAGTCTTGCGGAGGAGGTCTCGCGCGGCCTCGAGGGCGTCGGCGAGGGGAGAGGAAGAAGAGGCGGAGGAAGCAGGGAGGTGGTCGAGCAGCGGGGAGAGGAGGCGGACGCGACGGGAGAGGTCCGCGCAGGGCCGGCGGAGGGGCCCACGCGGCTCCGGGAGCGCCGCGATCTCGTCGGCCACCCGATTCGGCATCGCGGCGGCGGCGGCGGACTTGCTGATTCGGTCGCCTCAGACTCTTTCTTTCTCTTTCTCTTTCTCTCTCTCCGAGTACTCGCTCTCCACCTTCCCCCTTCCTTCCTTCCTTCCTTGTGAACAAAGCACAGAGGTCGAAGAAGAATGCGAGGAAGAAGAAGAAGGCGGCGACCAGTCAACGCGACGCATTCCTGGAATCGATTGGGCCGGATCTTGCCTCAAAGGAAACTTACGTCCACTTTACGTCCCTCAACCAAAATGCGTAACTTTAGTACGTAGACAATTGATACGTCCTTACGAGTGGTACGTTTTCGTTTTATATGCCATTGTTTCAGTGAAAATAAAAAATATATATGTTAGATTACCCATATATCAGTGAGAGGTTGCGGCCGTTCTTCCCCACCTCTCCGTCTCCCTGTCAGGATCGACGCTGCCGAATGACCAACATCAGCAGCGGCCATTGGCGCCAATGCCCCTCCCCTCCGGATTATCCACTGTCGTCACCCCCCTCCTCCTCCATCTCATCGCTCGAGACACTCGCCTGGATCTTTGCGGTCGGGCAGGTCGTGGTCAGCAACTAGCACCGTGCACGAGGAGAAGGAGGCGCACGAGACAAAGACTGCCGGAGACGAAGCTGTTGCCTCTCTCCACCACCTAAGCCGTCTCCTTCTCCGTCGCCGCGCGCTTGATAGCCGGTGCATGGGGCGGCAGGGTCAGTAAGCGTCAAATCTATCACTATTGGAGCTCACCCCAGTCATCAAAATTTATGCCCAGATTTAGCTAGGATTACCACCGGTGACGCTAGAAAAAAATGGCCTCCACTCGACGTGGTCTCTTGCAGCTCCCGCTCTCCGGAGTATTAGCAGCATAAGCAAAGTTAGCAACAATGGCGACATGTGGCAACAACATCCTCAAACCCTTCCTTGCAGCAGTCATTCACCACCTTGTCAAGCTCTAGATGCGTCGTGTCGCCGTATTGTTCGCAACCGCCACTGCCGTGGAGAACGGAGCTGTCCGGTGTATGGCGTGGCTGGCCACCTCGACACTTGTAGATCTGGTGATGTTGACCTCTGTGTTAGAGGATGGTGCCGATGACGACAGGTGGTCTTGACCTCGCCAAGGAGGAGCCGGGAAAGGCAAGGGTGAGCTAGCGAGGATGCGCACCGTCATTCGCCATCTTGTCACCTAGATCCCGCGAGCGAGTGACTGCAGTGGCTTGGCCGGTCCTCCTGACGCCTTATAAAGCCAGCCCCGCCCTCCTGGCCTCATCTCGCCCTTGACGGTGACCAGGCAACAATGCATACCGTCGATGACAGCCAGCTAAGAGATGAGTGGACAACATCATCTTGTTGGTGGCAGCATTGGACGATGGAGTTGATCTCAGCAGCAGGTGCATGGGGTGCGCTTCTCCCTCCTCTGCCATCGAGAAACGCCACTGCATCCCCTACATGCGGCACAAGGGGGGCGGCAACAGCCTCATGCGAGATCCAACACCCGATGGCTTCGAGCTCAGGTGAAGGATCCTAGTCCAACGATTTTGAACAAAACCTCTGTCCATATTCGTTGGATTAGAATGTGTTACATCCTAGTCTAAATGGTTATATTTTTGGACGGAAAGAGTAGCTAACAACAGTGTATGAGTAGAGTAGTTGTATTCCAAGCATTAGCATCTCCTTTGCCGTTTGGTATCCTATATTCCTCTTCATATTACAAATCAAGCTCATCAAATAAATACGCATGGTCTTACGGATGACAACTGATCAAACACCCACACACCCCACTAGTGACTGTCGATCGGTACAGACAACTGATCAAACACACACACACCCCGCTAGTGACTGTCGATCGGTACAGACAGACAGCTAATTAACATCTATTGCAAAACAAGAGGTCGAAGTGAGGATCACCGGCCTGTCAGTCTGTCCGTCCATTCTACACTAAAGTACTTACCACGCACATCACAGGCTCACAGCTGACCAAGCCTAGCCTCAAACCACTTCTTACCCAACCCAGGTCTCACCAAATTAAATCAAAAGTTTCCCCCTGCTCTTTCCAACCTGCACAGCGTGCGTGTTAGTATCAATCAAATGCATCGTTGTGCTTCATCTCTCGGTTTCGGTCTTCTCAGAATCGATCGGGTTGGGCTCACTCGTTGCAGCACCAGCACCATCATTCCCACTTGATAAAGCACCGCCATTACTTTCAGAAGTAGCCGCTGCTTCTGAAAAATGAGATAGCAGAATGAAATTTGCAAGCGATTACTTTCAGATATAAAGTACTAAAGTAAAAACGATACAGGCTCCGGTGGGAGTTTCCCCAGAAACAAACTTATGTTTTACACAAATTCATAGCAGAAACATACAGTTACAAGGACGTTTTATAGCAGAAACAACTGCCCCAGCAATCACATGCTCACATAATGTAGCCAGTGGCAGTGTTGCTTCCATTTTGCTGTAGGCCTGCTCACAGGAGTACAGGACCATAAAGTCCTAATAACTTGGCAAAGTGCAAATGAGAATTTTACACTGTTGAAATACCTAATTTATTTATCAATACTTAAAACATGTACATAATTGAAGAAATGGCACAAAGAAAATGTCAAGACCTTTCTGCTGAGATGGAGGAGGTTCTTGAGTATTCCAAGCAGCAGCTGCAGAAGCAGCTAGTTGTTCTTCAGTTACTTTCATGAGTTCTTCACTGGTGTAAGGCACAGTCTCAGGCTTATCATCTGTGACTTTTGTATTCATGGAAAAAAAGAAGGAAAGGCAACATTACAATCATGGGTCTTAAGCTCAAATCATGGGGGAAAAGTATTCTTGCTCAAGGCTTGGGAGAATGTCAGACCCTTGTTTGAATATCAAGCTTTTAAAAACATTGAAAGAGGCATGAAAGGAGTCTAGGACCGAAGCAAAAGGTAAATACGGTTACCCAGGGGTCAGAACACAGCATATGTATCGAGGTGCAATTATGGCTTTTTATTGGCATGCATGACTTTCTAATATGGACTTCAAGATGAGTGCTTTAAACTAATCTGGGTATAATTTCCCCCGGAATAATTTCAACAACAGTTAAACCGACTAACTTGGGTCAACAGCTGGTTGCTGACTATTATTCATGGTCGTGGGTGTGTAGTTCGTCGATGGGGGAACCTCATCAAGTCCAATTTCTCGTTCAAGAGTGCTCCTGAACTCCCTTGAAACATCCTATGCACAGCCAAAGAAAAAGTTAATACATTATAGTGTATCAGGGAATCACATCTGAACAAGTCATGAATCAACCTGGAGCTCTCTAATGGTTGGCTGGAAAGCACGCAAAGTCTTCCCCAAATTCCTGGCTACCTGCACAGAAGCAAGCAAGTTAAGACCTACTGATGGCTGTTGTTCTAGCAAGCAGCAAAACACGCAAAACTTAGTTTCATTAAGAGTGGTCTGATAGAAAGGCCGGCAGGAAGTACATGCACGTTTTTATTCACAAGTAAACTGAAGCAGAAGAAGAGCAAACATTATATGTACAGTGAAGAAAACACAGAATATAAAATATTTCATTTAATGCTGTTCTTTTTTTTTTGTATGTAGTGTGTTGTTCCAAACCTTTGCGAAACGCTTACCACAATCTGTGCAGTACATTCGATGGTTAAGAAACTAGGCGCTTAGAGGATTATGGTAATGCTGAGGGTATACTGTATAGTGAATAGGAAGTAGGACAATAGCTTGGTGAGAAAGAGTTTACCTCTGCTAGTCCTTTGGGGCCAAAGACTAACAGAGCAACCACTCCAATGACCAGAGCTTCGGGAGCTCCAACTCCAAATAAAGAAGCGTAAACACCGGCAGCACGACTTCTTCTTTTGCTCCCTACATTTAAAGAAGTTAAAGAAACACATACACAGTTACATGCTTTGGCAAGGATGGAACGGCATGACATGAAAACAGGTAAAGGAACGCTGGTGAAGGTAGAACAGTGTAGAGTCGGATTGAGATGGAACAAAATAGTGTAGAATGGCGCAGGCAGACATTTTGCTGAGCATTTGGTGGGCATGGCAGCTGAGCGGCACACCGTTCGGAGCTTATGACTAATTTTAGGGGATTTTTTTTCTAAAAAGATTTGAACATATACTTTGAGAAAAGACAAGACGAAAGAAAAAGAAGAGATAAAAGAATGGCTAGTATACGAACCGAATGAATAATTAATGGAAGAAATATATGAAGCAATTAACAATCCGGTCGGTGGGCAGTGGGTACGCTACCAGTAGCTTATTTGAAACAAATTTAAACTAGTAGAATGGTTTTGGGTTTGTTGCGGCGAAGTAGTTAGATGGAGAAATAGCATACCTGTACGGCGGCGGCGGTGGCGGAGGAAGAGGAAGTGGTGGTGGCGGTAGGAGGAGGAGGCGGAAAGGGTCATCGCGCAGCGCGGCTGAGCGAGCGTGAGCCTCCTCGGAGTGGGAGAGGAATGGGAGAGGGAAGGAGTAGACGTGGCGAAGCACGGAGGATGGCGGAGTAGAGGGGAGGCGACGGCCATCGCCGGCGGCGGGGGGATTCGAATTCGATTAGTACCTTCTCCCCTCCTCGTCTCGCAAAACACACACACCACAGCAAAGAGATGGATCGAGGCAGGGGAAGAGATAGTGGGGGACCCACAGGAAATTTCCTACTCCTCTGCTGGGCCTTGGTTTAGACGACGAATAGGCCCAAACTTGTTACATGGGCCGAGGCAGCCTCTGGGTCCCGTTTTGAAAACTGCTCCTACAACTGGCTGAGTAGGAAAAGAAGGAAAAGGAAAAGGAAAAGGAGGGAGTAATTAATTGCTGGGGGAAGGGCCAGGCCAGGCACACGGGCTCCGCCTCTTCTTCTTCCTCCGCCGCCGCACCCCTTCGATCGGTCCCTCTCCTCTCCGCCTTCCTCTCTCCTCATCGCCTTCCTCCTCCGATCTCCGAACCCTACTAAATCGGATCCCGCCCGATCGATCGATCGATCTCACCACCCGCCGCCTCCTCCTCATCTCGATTTCGATCTCCACCAATAAGGTAAGGAAGGGATCCCATCCAATCCCATGCCCGCCTCGCCGTCGCCGGCGCCGCGGGCCATGAAGCGGGAGCTCGCCTTCGCGCTGCAGTCGCTCTCCGCCATCAAGGCCTCCCCAGGACGCACCCGCTCCGGCCGCTCCCTCACCTCCTCCGCCCCCGCCCCCGCCCCCAAGAGGCGGAGGAGACCCCCCGACCATGCCCTCGACAAGGATAAGGATAAGGATCTTCTCGTCTCCCCCCACACGCCGCCTATGGACGCCGAGGCGCCCAAGCCCCCTATACACCTCCTCACCGACGGGGAGGGCGACCATGTTGGATCTCATCCTCACCACCATGCTGGATCTCATGAGTCACAACCTGCGCCGGACCTCATTGCTGCAGTTACAACTGTCGCCGCGCCTGCAGAGCCACCAAAGCTCAATGCTCTTGCTGCCGCCTCCCATGCGCAACAACCAACGGAGCCCTATGCCGCCACCGCCGCCACTGCGCCTGCTGTACCAATGGACCTCGATGCTGCTGCTGCTGCTGTGCCTGCCGAACCAACGATACTCAATGCTGCTGCAGCCACAACGCCTGCAGAATCATCAGAGGTCAATACTGCTGCCGAGACTGTCAAACCAATGGCCCTCAATGGTGAACCTGCTCAGACTGCAAACCCAGACTCTGCCATGGAATTGCAACAACCGCCTGCTCTACCTGCAGCCGACGCCGACAAGCCGATGGATGTCCCCCATGAATCAAATGGACCAAACCTACAACACCAGGTCCTGGACAATGCCTTAACTGATCCTTCTTTGCTTGCCGAGAGTGCTGCAACACCATCCTCCACTGCTGACATCAAGCCTATGCGGCGCTTCACACGATCGCTGCTCAAGACCAAACCAGAGGGAGAAGAGGCCACTCCTAGTAAAAGTCAAGGCCCTTCCCTGTCCTTGGCATCGGATGACAACAACGATAATGCCTCGGTAAATTTGTATGTGCCCCCAGAGGTGCCACAGAGGAGGTTCACAAGGTCGCTTCTCAAGGTAAAGGTTGTGCCACGCTCTACCACCAGTTTGCCTCAATCCAAGGAGGCAATTGAAAGCACATCAGATTCTTCTCGGTCAGTGAAGAAGATGGAGATGAAGATGTCTAAGAAGGTTGCCTGCCTCACAAAGCACCCAAGCAACATTAGAGAGTTGCTCAACACTGGCCTGCTCGAGGGAATGCCAGTTATGTATGTCATCCCTAGTAGCAAGGTAAGTGAGAATAATACATATGTTCTGACAGCACCTTTTCATTTTCAGCCCATCATAGTTTTTCTTAATGCCCTGCAGAGTTCCCTATTAACTATCGTTATGGCTGCCATGCTAGATTTTATTATACCTTTTGACTTAGTTTTTAGCCAAGTAATGTTAAGATCACTTGTGGATTTTTATCTTTAGTCTACCATGGGATTTATTTAGGAAGTCTGTCTTTGATGTGACAGTACATGTATTCGCTTCCAATATGTTAAGTCATCAGCGGTTTTATCCGTGAAGTCAACTTAATAGAATGAAAGTACTAGCTTTAATCACCTATTCTGTTAATCAAGACCTCCCTGCTACAGCTTCCCATCAATCTTGTGATGCTTTCTAAGAAAAAATGCCAGGCCAACACCCTTGGTCTTTTGCTTTGCTTTTCATGGCATGCTATTTGTGGGCAATGCCCGCTATTTTTTTGAGCGGCATTAAGCCAAGTAGCCGCTAAAATGTTGCTCTCTATGAATGTTTCATTCTGCTTTGACTCATGGTATATTTAAACTCTCCTTTCTCTCTATCTACGTTATCAGTGGGATCCTCTTTGAGTGATTTGCTGCGAATTGTTTTTTAGCATATGCTCTTATAACTCAACGCGATTTAAATATCTATGTTTGCAAGTTGCAGAAGGCTGTGCTGAAAGGAGTAATTACAGGTTGCAATATCCGTTGCTTTTGTTCCTCCTGTAATGGTTCCAAGGTTAGTACTCCTGAATCTGTAACAACTATAGATTACAAACTGTTTACATTATCCATCTAAATTTCACAGGATGTTTGTTCTTTTATCTTTGAGCAACATGCTGGGAGCAACAAGAAACATCCTGCTGACCACATATACTTGGAGAACGGTAATAGTTTGCGGGATGTGCTGCGTTCATGCGAGAGTTCTCCCTTGGAATCTCTTGACAAAACAATACGTTCTTCCATTGATCCAATTGCTAAGAGAAGCTATGTTAACTGCCTAAACTGCAATGGTGAGGGTTTCTTGCTTTGGTTTTGCTGAATGCTAGTTTTACTTGGTAAATTTGTTTACACCTCCTAATTCCGCAGAACATCTTCCTTCATCACAAACGCAAAGCTTTTTGTGTCAACGTTGCCTTGAGCCAAAACAACATCAAGACCCCCCTTCCCCATCTTATGCTTGTAAGAGCAATTCCAGGTAAGCAGTCCAAGCACCATATATGCTAGATGTGTTATTTTGCCTAATAACTATGGGATCTCATTTGGGTTGAGAATACGGAACCTTTTCGTTGATTGTATAATTTTGTTCAAGATATATGACTCTGTCCTTTCATTTCGCTGCATGAGTTGTTTTTGATTGTATGCAACTTTCATTGTTTCGCTGATTCAGATATTATTTTGTTGCCTTGTAATTTTCAAACTTATGTTGTTGCATTTACAATGCTTCAGCCTGGTACCAAGCCCGAAGGAGTTTTTGGTGAAGAAGACACCATTAAATACGAAATGTGGAAGTGCTGGAAAAGTAACCACAAAGTTGGTGCCTGTACTTGCGACATCTTTCTTCTTTCTTATCATGTGTCTGTGAGGCATGGCCACGAGATTGATTCGTCATTTCTTGGTACTCTCTTCAGGGACACCGGGCTACACAAATTGGTCTTTAAAGTTCTGCTTGATGGCACTGAAGTAGCTTACTACGTTGATGGTCAGGTTGTTATACCCAGACCTCACTTTTTTTTTTCTTTAACTACAACATTTTATATCTTTGGTTAATAATTTGCAGTTGCCTTGTGCAGAGAAAGGTTGATGGGTATATCAAGGATCAAAGAATATACTGTAATCACTGCAATACAGTGGTGAGGTTCCTTTCTTATTTAAGCTATAATCTTTGTGTCTGCCGTACTATATAAAATAATTAACCCTTTCTTATGAGGAATATTCAGGTTAGCCCGTCAGCATTTGAGGCTCATGCGGGTGAGGGAACAAGGCGCAAGCCGTAAGTCTGTCGTTTCTGTATTTAGCTTATGCCAGCCAACTTCTACTTGAGTTGTCCTTATTGTATTACATTTCTGCCAGGTATGACAATATTTTTACATCAAATGGAGTATCATTGCATGAGCTGTCAATGAAAATATCAAAGGACATGGAATTGTCTGAACGTGAAACAGATGATTTGTGCAGAGAATGTGGTCAAGGGGGGGATATTTTCCCTTGCAAAATGTGCCCAAGGTCATTTCATCCAGGTAAAGTCCCATATTCATGCATTTATTCGAAATACTTAAGTACTTGACTGATGACCGTTCTTTAACAATCAATCTAACACTTGACCTTCCATTTGAAATCTGCAGCATGCGTTGGGCTGTCTGCAGTCCCCTCAGAGTGGTATTGTGATAATTGCACCAACCTTGTTCAAAAGGAAAAGGCTTTAGCAGAAAATAAAAACGCTAAAGCTGCTGGGAGGCAAGCTGGAGTTGACTCTATTGAACAGATAATGAAGAGAGCTATAAGAATTGTCCCAATATCTGATGACCTTGGTGGCTGTGCCCTATGCAAGTGAGTATTGTTAGTTTTCTTTTTATATATTTTCTCTAGAAAATGTTTACACTTGTTGAGGACCCTGGGTACCTCTGTGTCATATAGGCTATATACTCCCTCCGTCTCAAAATATAAAAACCTAGTACTGGACACATCCTAGTACTACGAATCTGGACGGTTTTGTTCAGGTTCGTAGTACTAGGATGTGTCACATCCAGTGCTAAGTTCTTGTATTTTGAGACAGAGGGAGTACATATGAAGTGATGCAATGTTTAGCGGTATTAAATTACCAATCTATTAGCAAGTAATGTTCATCACCATGAAAACAAACTACCTGTGGACTTGAAAAATCTTTTGAAATTTTCCACAGCGGTCTAGGCAGGAGTTGACAATTCATTAGGTTTAAAGAAAGAGCAAAAAATGACCTAAATGACTGAAACTAACTTCTCTGATATAGAGTTCTAGACAGTAAGAATCTACATGGTAATGTACCTACTAATATTTCGGGGGGACTCAAATATGGTTTCTCAAGGCAACTTGTTCTGTTGGAACTTAGATATTGATTTCAACTCACCCATCCATGTTCATGAGTACGACTGCAGTTGAATCTTATCCCATGATAGAACCAACAGAACCAGTACTATGTGCATATTGGATTTCTTATTTCTTGATAAAAAATCCTAGGTTAATATCATAGTACCAGCTACTGCCTAATATAAAGAGTAAAGTTAAAACAAATATTTTAAAAGTTTTTGGTATGGCCTGGAGTTCCTTGTTGATACAAACCTCAAAATTCTAGCCATTCTGTTTATTATGTTTATTTTCTTGTCTTCTACACTGTTCTCATAGTAAGAATTTGTTTCTGCAGGCAGAAAGATTTTAACAACTCAGTATTTGATGAGCGAACTGTGATACTCTGCGACCAGGTATGTGCCGTGCTGTCCTGGTAGTTCCTGCTTAAGTGTAACTTGCAAACCTCATACTAATGCTTGCCTTTGGTTTTTATCGTTGGATGTAATATTTTTATTTTAACACATTTTTTGAATATCTGGTATCCTGGTATCAATTGAATTATTCGAAGTAATCTGATATACTTGACTAACATGTTTTTTTTGTTGCTGTCCAGTGTGAGAAAGAGTATCATGTAGGGTGTTTGCGAAGTCAGTGTCAGGTTGACCTTAAGGTTAGCATGGAACCTTATTTCCCATGTTTAATTTATGATCTGCATGAAATATCATTAAATAAATAATGCTATACTGGCTTGGGAATAGCTAACATTATACCTTCTCTTTTCTACAGGAATTACCAGAAGGGGAGTGGTTCTGTTGCAATAGTTGCTCCGAGATACGTTCTTCCTTGGACAAGATAATCGCTGATGGAGCTCTGCTGTTGCCTGAGTCTGATATTGATATCATAAGGAAGAAACATGAGACGAAAGGCATAAGCATGGACTCTAATGTAGATATCAGATGGCGATTACTTGCTGGTAGAAGTGCTTCTGAAGATGGTGACTTATTGCTCTCTGCCGCAGTCCCAATTATTCATGTAAGTAACTAATGTTTGATCTCATATGTCAGGCTCATCTTTGTAAAGCTCCATATCTTGTACTCTGACCATCTGCTAGCCAATTTATGCTGTGTGTATTTGTAGTGCCTATAAGTCCTCAGTAGTACACACCAACCAGATATTTAATGCCAATGACCTGACGGTTTGATTCGCTGACAGTTTTTTTTGTTAAAAAAGTAAATTCGTAAGATTTGTGTGTTGAGATTTGTCCTACTGGACCAACAAGTGAGAAGAAGAGGCTCAATCCCTTTCTTATCTTGGTCGCTTGGGAGGTTTGGAAGCATAGAAACAACTGTCTTTAATGGCGCAACCCTGAGCGTGGCTGATGTCCTTCAAGCCATTGCTAGCGAGGGTGCCCTCTGGTGTGTAGCAGGAGCTTCCAAACTTCAAGAGCCTTTGTCTTGAGTAATTGTTTTGGGGCATTAGGATTATCTTCAGTTTGTGTGGGTGTAGGGCTGTGTTGGTGTTGAACTCCCCGGGTGGCTGGGTGTTCGGTGTTGTAATCTAATATCCCTGTTTTTCTCTCTATCTTAATGAAATGATACGCAGATCTCCTGCGTGTTCAAAAAAAAAAGGTCCTACTGGAGGGCTATAATTCCTTTTGGCGCACTTTTTTAGCAAGGCTGGTTATTTGCACATTGCTGGTTCTTCTTCTAACCTAGTGCTTCTTGCAGCAATCTTTTGATCCAATCATTGAAGTTCAGAGTGGGAGGGACCTAATTCCTGAGATGGTCAATGGGTAAGAGAACTATCCTTCCACATTTATCCCAATGTGTGGTCCCTGTGTGTGAAAATTCTTATTTCTTCTAATATCCCAGGAGGAGACCTAAGGATGGAATGCCTGGCCAAGATTATAGTGGAATGTACTGTGCTGTGTTAACTCTAGGGTAAGAATACCGTATGATGATTAAGATTTGGCCAAAACCCGTGTTCAGTATTGTTGATACAAACTTGCATTTTGCAGAACTTCTGTTGTATCAGCAGCACTGTTGCGAGTCATGGGTGGTGAAGTGGCCGAACTGCCTCTAGTTGCTACAAGTAAAGATCTTCAAGGACTGGTGAGTCTATTGTACTTTATATTATGCTTCGCTATTGTATTATTGTCTGTCAACTAGTGCACTGTGTAATGAACAGATGTGCCATTTTTGTTCCATGTTTCTTTCTAATAATTTGTTGCTCCAAACAGGGCTACTTCCAAGCTTTGTTCTCATGCATAGAGAGGATGCTTATTTCGCTGAAGATCAAACACTTCATGCTTCCAGCCGCCCATGAAGCTGAAGGCATCTGGATGAAGAAATTTGGCTTCTCTAAAATTCCTCAGGAACAGGTTTGTGTTAGTCTGCATGGTTGTTTGTGATAATGAGAAATTTTAATCTAATTTTAGCTCACTGGGTTGCAGTCGGAAGCTTATCTTAATGGAGCACACCTGACTATATTCCATGGAACGTCAAACCTGTACAAGGCTATTCCTTCATCATAGCATTGTTTGAAGCCTTCTGTTCTGCATGTATGCAATCAGACAGATTTGTCTTTTGAAGCTCTGCTGACAACTGTACATATGATGATGAAGCATGGGCAAAAGGATGATAATATACAGAGATGGGGAGAAATGATGAAAGGCAAAACTCCAGGTGGCATGATATTTGGTCGACCTAAAAAGTTCTTAATCCTTTAGTTTGGAGATGCTCGGCTGATGGATGATGCATTCCGCTGAATTTTGTTTTTCAGTTTTCAGTTCTGTTGTCATGCCGCTGAAAAATGCTGCTAATTTTTGGTGTAGACCTCAAACCTTAGAAACTGTAGAATGCAGTACTGGTCTCCTGACCTTTTTCTGTTTCAGCTAGACTTTTGGTTTGTTTCTTGGGTTGCATTGCAAGATTTAAAGGGCCTGTTTCTGTTGGCTGGCAAATTTTGATGGGAGAGCGTATTGTATTCGGTGATTCATGCTAGTTTATGATGGCAATTTTTTGAAGGAATGATACGCTAAGTGGTGGCGTTGACATGGAATTCTTGAGAAAAATCTATCTCTTCGTTGTAAAATTTTTAGGCGTGCGGAAAGACCCACCCTCTTGGCCTCTTGGGGCTGTTTGTGAGGATTCCGGATCTGCCTGTCGACTTAAAACAGGTTTCATATCGCTCTTACATGGAGTACTACCAGGGATTCTCTTTCCGTGACTTTTTTTTGAGAAATATTAATATTTTTATGGAAAATTGCAAAAATAGATGGCGGAGGGGTGAATTACAGAAATAGTTGCCTACCGCCAGGCCATATGTGCATGCCTACGTACATAATATAAGTCTAGCCGTTGCACATAAAAACGAGAAATGACATTAGTATATGATTAATTAAGTATTAGCTATTTTAAACTTACAAAATGCGTGCAACGAGAAATGACATTAGTATATGATTAATTAAGTATTAGCTATTTTAAACTTACAAAATGCGTGCAACGAGAAATGACATTAGTATATGATTAATTAAGTATTAGCTATTTTAAACTTACAAAATGCGTGCAACGAGAAATGACATTAGTATATGATTAATTAAGTATTAGCTATTTTAAACTTAAAAAATGGATTACTTTGACCTTTTTGAACAACTTTTACGTAATTCTTTTTTTCAAAAAACATACCGTTGATCGAAATAATAATTTGACAAGAATCGAAATAATAACGTCGATCATTGCACTGTGCAACGAATTTAGTTTTTGACAAGAATCAAAATTTAAAATTTAAAGAGGAAAAATAATCGTAAAAAGAGGAAATAATCAAAATAATAATTTGACAAGAATCGCAAAAAATTAAAATTTAATTTAAAATTTTAAGATTATTTTAAAATTTTTTTATCAACTTTCAAGTATTTTTTTTCAAAAAACACACCGTTTGATAGTTTGGAAAACGTGCGTACGTAAAAACACACCATTTTAGAAATAATATTTTTTACGATTATTTTTCCTCTTTTTACGGTTATTTTACCATAGCGCACCGAAAGGCAGCGTCAAACGTTGCAGCGTCAAACTAAATTCGTAGCACAGTGCAGCAATCGACGTTATTATTTTGATTCTTGTCAAATTATTATTTCGATTATTTCCTCTTTTTACGATTATTTTTTATTCTTGTCAAATTATTATTTCGATTAATAATTGCAAAAATTATTATTTCTAAAAAATTTCGCAGAAGCATACCGATTTTTTTCTAAAAAAAGTCTTTTTTGCGATTTTTCCCTATTTTTATGTTTGCACGCTCTACCAGCGGTGTGTTTTTTGAAAAAAGAATTACGTGAAAGTTGTTCAAAAAGTTCAAAGTAATCCATTTTTTAAGTTTAAAATAGCTAATACTTAATTAATTATATACTAATGTCATTTCTCGTTTTACGTGCAACGTATAGACTTATATTACGCTCGTACACATGCATGTGCATGGCTACCGTCAGATGGCCCGGCGGTAGGTGCCTTGTCGCCACGCCGTCCGGCGGTAGGCTCCCTTCCGCCGCGCCGACTGGCGGTAGACACCTATTTCTGCAATTCACCCATCCGTCATCTATTTTTGCAATTTTCCATAAAAATATTAATATTTCTCAAAAAAAGTCCTCTTTCTGTAATCCATTTCCTGTATTTGGAGGAGACGGTGACTCGCCACTTAACGTTATAAAATGTTTCGGTCGACTCCAAAACCTTTCATTCCCAAACAATGCCAAACTTTGCCACAACTCACTTCAGTCAAGTTAGTCCATCATTTGTTTTATAGCCATACTTATGGCAAAAGATTCCCTCTCATTTTTATGGTCCCACGTGTCATCAACTCAAAAAAGTATGGCACACTCTTGTTTTGTTGGCTAAAGTATGCCAACTTTTTCCTAGCCAATTGTGGCACAATAGTACGGCATATGGTGACAATCTTAGTATAGTATCCAAACAACCCCTTATAATCCAAAAAAAAAAAAACCTGCAGAAGTTGCAATGCGACCGTGACTTTGATCTTTGTTTGAAACTTGAATCTGCCATAACAATGCATCTTACAGAACTTCTAGGGGTAAATTTGCGCCGAAGCACATTGGCGTAAACCTTAGGTGTGGGCGTGGCGGTTCCATTTAGAGAGAATCCATCCTATACCACTGAACTTGTTTTGGTTCAATAATATACCAACGATTTGTCACTCTATGACATACCAGCTACTTTGTCTATTGTCATTAGGCTGAGCATATTTTTCAAAAATTCCTAAAATACTCATACAAACATACAAAGTTAATCATTGATTTGAAGTTCAAAAAAAAAGTTAATCATTGATTTGCCTTTTTAGAAGTATCAAAAAATTATGAAAATTTTACCGTAGCATCCTTACACAATATGGAAGTTTTTGTATATGTTTAAATTTTTAAAATTTTATAAGTTTTTTACATTCATATTCTACGTATAAAAAGATGGATATATTTACTTATATACAAAATTTTAAAATGCAAAAAAAT
The DNA here is from genome assembly GCA_000325765.3 of Leersia perrieri. NCBI lineage: Eukaryota > Viridiplantae > Streptophyta > Magnoliopsida > Poales > Poaceae > Leersia > Leersia perrieri. The sequence continues at coordinate 48,762 of CM002484.1, read as the reverse complement.
TGAAACTTGTATAAGGAGGCTACATTAAAATCTTTATAATTTTTGGATACTTCTAAAGGGACAAATCGGCTATAAACATTGTATGTATGTAAGGGTACTTGGGTAGTTTTGAAAAATACTCTCAGCACAATGGTATATTGTAGAATAATATGTAAAGTGGCCGATATATTATGGAATGACAAAGTCGATGGTATATTGTTGAACTGGAACAACTTCAGTGCTATAGGATGAATTCTCCCTTTGATTTACATACTCTAGTATAAATGTGAAGTCACTCGATCTATTGCAATATCAACAAATCTGAAAAGAGAACAAATCACATTGATGATAATATAAAACATATAATAGCAGCAATCTACTGCATAGGGGAAATTGCATGTGGAAATGATTTGGCTTACATACTCCAATATAAATGTAAAATCACTCGATCTATTCCAATAGCAACATATATGAAAAGAGAAGGAATCACATTGATGATTATACAAAACATATAAATAGCAGCAATCTACTGCATGACACGACCGATTGTCACACAAAAAGCCAACATCTGACCGAAGTATTCACACCCCAGAGGAGAACCGTCACACTCGTCCTCTTCTAACATTCCTAGGAGTTGATAATCCCAGACATCATCTTGTTGATCTGGTGAAGAGAACAAAGCAATGGCATTTTTAGTACCTATGGGCTTTTGGAAAAAAAGCAGTTCAAGTCTAATACTATAATAGATTACCTCTAGTGACACTGTAATCTAGTGAAGTATGTTTCAGTAATTAATGAACATCTGATACAATATAGACGGTGCAAAGAGATTCTCCATTACCTCTTTTGAATTCATTCCGATGATGTTTGTCAGATCACTTATCTGCAAATGTAAAAGAAACCATCTCTTAGTTGTATTGTTATCTAATAACTTCTGGTTGCTTGGTCTAAACCTTTACTCCCTTAGCATTGGGATCTAGAGAGCTCACCTCTTTGAATAACTCTGGTGACTGCTCACGAAGCTCAAGTATGTAATTTGCCCTTTTTTCTCCGATTCCCTACGCATGTAGAAATGAGTTAGTAGTAAGAAAGAGTAAATTAAGAGCCACAATGTGATTCTGAGCAAACCTTTAAGCTTTTTAATTGTTCCCTGCAATAGACATAGAAACATGCTTTAGAATACAGAAATAATAAGAAATCATTTGTAAGGTAATACCCATACTCACTTATTAGCACTATTGAGAAAAGTCAAGCACTCTTGGGCTAGAGATTTCTGAGGGATAGAAAAAAAAAAAGAATCCATCAGTGTGATAATAAAAAAAAATTACAAACACATTAGATGAATACTACTAACAAGCGGGTAGAGTTAAAAACCAGTAACCTTAATTCCAGTGCTTCGGGCCGTAAATATATCCTTGGGATCTTCAAGTCCCTCAAGTTTAAAATGCATTATAGGAGTTTTGGGCTCTTGTTCCATGTTGATTCGTCGGTTACATTCTATGTCCGACTTTTGCGCCATTATGCTCACTGAACGAGTGCTAAGAAGTTTTAACGAGTTTGAAATCTCCCTCAGTCGGTCTGTCAACTTTGGGGAGTGTTGGGTAGTGCTGGCAGGGGTCTTCTCAACAAGATTATCTGGGAATGATGATTAGGTAAGGATGTGCTTATACTTCCAATTACATATTGAACTTGATGAAATAATAAGAGTTGTGCTATTACCAGTGATAGAAGAGCTGATCAATGGAAGGTCCATTTTCATATTTGACGAGGCATAAACCTGAACAAAGGTAAAGGCACACTACATGCTTAATAATGTATGAAGAGAAACAACAAACAATTCCCTTAGAATAGAAAGATATACCTCTTCCTGAATAGTACTTGGTACCAGTTCTTGTGTGTTGCAGTGTAACACTTCTTGCATTTCAGCTGATTTAACATGTGCAGTGTTTCTTGTTTTATCATGTCCCTGCATTTTACTCCAAAATATTAATTACAAATGTATTGATTAGATATTACTTTAGAACACGGACGAAAGAAAACCATAAAAGTACCTCATTTGGTGATGGAGGTCTAATTTCCATGGCTGCTGTTTGTTGTACTTCCTGTGCAATGATGAAAGGGGGTCCAAGCTAAAACAACTTAATTGATAACCACCAGAAATATAATGCACAATAGGGTCCTCGCTGTACAAACCTCAGCTTGTATAGCCGATGTTGACTCAGTTTGTGTTACCACAGTAGGTGAAACACCCACGGCATCCTCCTACACAGTTCAAAAGATGTAATTAATTGGTTAGTAAGATGACAAAAGCAATTTTAACTCCTATGTACTACTTGTTCAATAAACTGCAAGAAGAAAACTAATAAGATGGTTAGTTTTGTACCTTTGATGAATTGGTGCTTGGACAGAATAATTTCCTGGTGAGAAAAAAAAATTTAAGTTGCTGGTTCAGAAAAAAAAGAGGAAGAAAAAACTTTTTTCTCAATTGTACCTTCCGCTTATTGTAGGTTTAGCATAATTTGGCTTGATTTTAATTGAAGTAGAGACTGAGCTTCCAGGTTTTTTGGTGATTGGCTGAGACCTGTGTAAAACAAACTACCATTAACTACACTTTATAATGAAATATGCAAGCTCCCAATCTGTTACTTCCCAAGTTAAATTGTTACAACCTTCTACTAGCAGTTGGAGTTTGTCTCCCTTTTACACCACTATTATTGAATTTGGTTTGGCTATTCTTCTCTTGCATTGTTTTGTTGGCACAAGACAAGAATGTCCTTGACGAAGTTTTGGCACCCGTTGATAAGTTCACATTTGACTTTGATGAACTTTTAGCACTCAAGGATAAGCTGTAGCACTGTTCATTGACCACTTGGCTCGAGCGAGAAGCCAAGCTAAGAGTAGAAACTGTATCTTGGCAGCAGTCTTCAGCCTATAGCAAGCAAAAAGAAGGAAAATATATATTTTGATTGGGATATTAACACCTGTTGTATATCATTTCATTTATTCGATTAGTCAAAGATAATTGTAGCTTTTGTTATTGTGCAGTATATATTTTCTTTAACACTTTGTAACTTATGACATGAATGCTTTGTTATTTACAATAATTAACAACATGAAACACATAGCCTGCATATATATTGATATATAGTAAGGGTCATACTAATAAGTGAGAAGTAGTGAGACCAAATACTAAAACTTGCATTTCAGAGTTAAACAGACATGTATAACTTCAATTCAACAACTATTTAACTATTTTGAAAGTAGTACAAAAAGAATGTGATAACTGTGAAATAGCTTACCAAACAGGCTATGAGCACGGCGCCACTTGTCTTGCATAAAGAATCTTGCAGGATTCGAGTTACTTTGCTCTGTCTATATGGCACAAATCTTTGGTTGCTATTGAGTGCTTGGACAACATTCATCAAAGCATACATAGACTTGTTACCAGTTGGTACGGCAAGGCCCTCATTTTTCTTCTTTTTGGGATCTACATAGCCTGATGAAACCAGTAAGGAAAAGACTAAACGAGACAATAATATTTATGCAACACACCTATAACATTGAGATAGCTAGCTAGAGCTTGGGGTGCAGAGAAGAGAAGAACAAACCTGCCAAACCGAGAAAGTTTATCTTAGCTTGAATACATTCTTTGCCTTGATGATCGAAGGTAGAGACATAGATAATGAGTCCTTGGTGCCCCCATTCTTGTAACAGGGTGGAATCTTTAGTGGGATGATGCCTATGCTGGTTGGTAGCGGAACAAGAAAGCTGTGAAAACTCGTCGATTGACTTGACATCAACCTGTAAAATACAGTAAGTTTGATCCAGTTAATACTGTAACATGTGATTTATGATAATTTAGCAAAGAAGTGCAGCAGTGTACCCTGGAGAGGCCCTTGAGGTGAGTGTGTCCCTGTGCATCCTCTAGTATGAGAATCTCAGTGTCCTTGGGGTCCAAGAGATCGAGGATGTGATTGTCTTGGAGCACCTGATAGGATGAGATAGTGACAGCAGCGCCGATGGGCTTGGAGGAGTCGAGGATTTGCGCCATTGCCATGGTGAGCAAGCCAGGTTGATCGTGGGACCCCTGCAAGTAGAGCGATTGCAATTGAGGAGGAATGCAAAGGGATGGTTGTGAAGAAAGGCGTGCTCGCTCAGAGATTCAGAGTGTACCATGAAGAGGTGATTTTTGGCAGCGGCAGTACCACAGGCGACGACGCAGGCTCTGGTGGTGATGCCATGAATGAGCGGCTTGACCTCGTTTCGGAAGATGGTTTGATTGGGATCGTCTTTGAGGTAGCAGCCATCGAGGCGGTACTTGCTGCTGCTGCAGTTGCAGAGGAGTGGTTGGTTAGCGATAAAAACAAATCAATCCAGTTTGTGCAGCAGCGAATTGAACAGCGTGAAGGTGGGGGAGAGGAGGGATTCTTACCCAGAGGAGACGGGAGCGGCGGAGATTGGTTGACGGGGGAGGAAGGCGACGAGGGAGGAGGCAGAAGGGTTGACCTGGACCTGGAACTGGGCGGCGGAATCCGGTGGGCAGGGGGAGACTCTGGCGACGACTCTCACGCCGGCGGCCGCCGCCGGCGGTTGTTCCTTGTCCATTATTCGATTCGATTCGATCTGGGATGCCGGCGGATGGGGTAGAGAGCCGTTATGAGGGGTTGGAGTGGGTGGATTCCTCTTTTGAATTAGCCCTGGGGTGGGGTCGAGTGGAGTCGTGCCGAGGAAGGAGGAGCGTGCGCGTGCGGCGTTGGGTTGGGCCTTCTTACCTTATGGGCCTCAATTCTCGGCCCATATATCTCTCTCTTCCCCTCACTCGCTCGACAGATCAGAATCGAATCGAGATGGATCCCCTTGTCCTCCTCCCTTGCGAAGAAGAAGAAGCGCCGCCGCCGCCGGCCGCCGGCGTGCAGATGGGCGCGTACTGGGGCCCCGTGCGGGCGGTGGGGGAATCGGGCGGCGCGGGAGAGACGATGCTGCTGTGGGCGCTGGGTCAGCCGGCGTCGCAGCGCCACAACGCCTTCGTCCGCCAATCCTCCCACTCGCTCACCCTCGACGCCTGCGGCCGCCGCCTCTCCCTCCTCCAGTCCCCCTCCTCCATGGCCACTCCCGGCGTCACCGGCGCCGTCGTCTGGGACAGCGCCATCGTCCTCGCCAAGTTCATCGAGCACTCCGTCGACTCCTCCCTCCTCCTCCTCCGTGGCGCAAGGGCCGTCGAGCTTGGAGCCGGCTGCGGCCTTGCTGGCTGCGTCGCCGCGCTTCTCGGAGCCCATGTGCTGCTCACCGACCTCCCTGACCGCCTCAAGCTGCTCAGGAAGAACGTCGACCTCAACGTCCTCGCCTGCAGGGGCTCCGCTCGTGTCGCGGACCTCGTCTGGGGCGATGAACCAGACCCGGACTTGCTAAACCCACCGCTCGACTTCGGTCTGCCTCCAGGCCATCCATCTCCTCTTCTTCCTCATCAATTATTCGTCTTCTTCCTTTTCTTCTCCTCAACCACAATCTCATTCATTTCATTTCAGTGCTTGGGTCTGACGTCATCTACAGCGAGGAGGCAGTGGATGATCTGCTCCTCACCCTCAACCACCTCTCTGCCCCGCAAACCACCATCATTCTCGCAGCAGAACTCCGCAATGGTACGTATACAAATTGGATTATTGTTTTACTAGTGGAGTGGAGTAGTACGTAATAAATCGGATCCCTAACTGACGCACGCGTCGCGTGGGGGATTGCAGATGTTGTACTAGAGTGCTTCTTGGATGCAGCAATGGCGGACTTCCAAGTTGGCTGCATCGAGCAAGAGCAATGGCATCCTGATTTCCGCACTAGTCGTGTCGCGCTCTTCATCTTGCTCAAGAAACCGCCCCTTGCTTCCTCACAGCCAGACCTGCTCTAAATACACGACTCTTCTGCATGCTACAAGCCGCAGCTGATGATTTCACATTTTTACTCTCGTCTTGTCTTGTGCTTGAAAGCTGAATTGTACTACTAGTATTCCAGCGTTTGGTTTGGGATTATGGAATTAGGGCCCAAGACGGTAATAGCTTTGTTATATACCGATTACACTATTTTCTTATAAATTTGTTCAGAAAAATCTCATATAATTCTGACCTTACCTTAGCCCTCATGTGTGTTTGAAGCGTTCATACTCTGCCAGTGTCATGACTCATGGAGTGTTTAGATTAGTTACTTTCTACTTTGAATCATTAACTAATAGTTGCATGTGATGAGAATTTCGTAAGGTAAACATAGTAATGCGATTTCTGAGCCTACGGTCTGATGGTTCGATTACGTTTATTTTCCCAATGCTCCAATATCATGTTTGTTCACAAATGAAATCATCTTTCTTTTGTTAGAGATTAGCCTAAAAAGAAATGTGCCAGTGGTCAGGGCTAACCAAAACCAAATCACATACAAACCTGACGTTCATAATTGCGACAATGGAAAATACAAGTGAAAATATGTATCCTTTTCTTATCTGTGATAAACAAAGATGGACGTGGGTCGACGAACAACCTGTTGGAAATGATTCACCTTCCAACATATAGGGGAATGTTTTAGGTGAAACACAGTGTCAGAGAACGAGCTCCTCTAGTGGGGATCGTGGATATCTCCTTTTGTGATTCAGCTTAGGGAGTGTGACCAGAAGATCAAGTGTGAGATAGACTCAAAATGGAGGAATTCTATGGGGTGGCCGGGTG